>VZZY01015461.1:108111-374024 GCA_013400335.1 Eurystomus gularis
TAAATGGAGACGAAGGACAGACTTCCTCTGCTGCTTGTTGTTAGATAGCTAGTTTGATTGGATGCCAGGAGCTGAAAGAAGGGAGTGTGCATTTTGAAAGGTCTTTCGAGGATCAAATCTGAAATTAAAAGACAGATAATATTTATAGAGGTTAGTGGAGTTCACTTCACCCCGCTTTCTGTAGCAGTGCAGTGCCAGATTCAAGATTCTTGATGGATTTAAACCCTTTTTCATCAGCAATAGTCCAACATGATCTGCCTGTCACTTTTTCAAACGATGCCTTTCTGACTTCTTCATGTAGCTCTGAAAGGGGAGGAAGCTTCCTCACTAATATGTCACTCAACCCACCCACCCAGACACCCACAGCTTGTTTGAAGCCAGCATAGAAAAAAAACCCTACCACACCACACACCCTGGATTGTAGCCATGCTGAAGAAAGTGCTTCTTTAAATATCTGTATCAGGGAGCATTGGTCCTAGGGGTGAAGCCAGAAATAAACAAGCTACTTATTCATATCTCATGCCACCACTCAATCTTACAAAGCAAGTGAAGCTGTGTTTTTTGCTATTTTACCTGCAAATCAGCGACAGCATTACTGTGTGCTGTATTTACAGGAGACTTTTTATTTATTTGGTCTGTGGAGTGCCCAGCACTCACATGGGAACTGGTGGATCACTGCTGGGTGCTGTGTGACTCATGTGTTGCCCTACTCAGTGACTAGTTGGTGACACCTCTGTTTCATGTTGAGGAACAGGGGGACATCCAGGGTCTGGGGGTGGCTCTGCAAGGAGCTGGCTGCATGGTGCCAGCAGGAGCTAGGGAAACAGGAGGGCTGGAGACCTAAAGGCCATGTACCTGAATTGTCCACAGTGATGGACAGAAGGGATGAGCTCAGCTGTGGGGGTCTGCAGGTCCCAGGAGTGTGCCTGTGAGACGACTTACATGAAGCATAAAGAGTCCCTCTGGTGTCTTTGGCATATTGGCCAGGCTCAGTGCTTGGGGAATGAAACCTCTTTCTAAATGTCTGAAGCAGGTCTCCTGGGGCTATCTGCATCTTCACACCCTGAGCCTGATAACATCCACCATTACCACCACCTTCACTGCAGACAACCCTGAGACAAGTGAGTACATTCAGTACATCACCACTCACATATATATAGCAACTCTTTGGGCAGCACTTCTGTTTGCTGGTCTCTAAGGAAAAGTCAAACTGCCTTTCTTCCTGTATCTCAAAGTACCTTCAAGAGACAGTCCTAGCAAACAACCCAACCTGTGAAACATAGTCAAGATTCAGAGCAGGATGGACTGCCACCTGATTCAAGCAACATCTAGGAGCAGGAGATGTGAAAACATACTGCCATATATGAAGAAATTAATCTTTTACCCAGTACAGAAAGAAAGGACAGCATAAGAACTTGCTTCAAAAGACCCAACAGTTAAGAGCAGAATGAATATGAGTCATCTGTCCAGCAAAAGCTGTGCCAGATGCAGACACAAAGTAATTCTGCATGTTAATACCACTTATGCAGTGCTGTTCCTATGACAGGGAACATTTGCTGTTAGTTTGTGAGGCAGTACATACACATGCATGCATACGCATGAGCTTCAGTGTAATTTGGGGTTGTTCAGTTTGCCAATCTGCCAGCTATTCATCTCAAAATATTTTTAATATATCTCAAACTAATTCGGAAGCTTACAAATTTTCTCTTTTGGCCCAGAGATTATCAGTATCGAAAATGAGAGTAAAGCTGGCTAACGATTGGGATTTCAGTTTGAAACATGAGTGTATTAAAGCAAGCAAACAAAAGAAAGACTGAAGAAATTTCCAGCATCTCTGCAGGCTCTACCGCTGCTCAGTGGAACAGAGAGGACAGTGGAATGCAGCCCTGCCAGTAAGCCTTTGGTGTGAGTAAGCCATTGTGAGAGTACATTGGCCATTATTTCTTGTCTGCCAATACCACTTGTCGTACTGCCATTGCCGGCAGCTCCCTGAGACCACTCATTCCAGGGCAGCTCTGCAGGAAAGGAGACTCTGAGTGCTGAACCAGTGTCCCAACTCCCAAGGCTCACCTCCAAAAACTGGAATGAGGTTCCCAGAGAGCTGAGGTGTTGGTTGAGTTTGGGAAAGCAGCAACCATTTGGGAAGGAATGAATCAGTATTTTTCAGTCAGAAAATTTCTGACTGGCTTTGCTTCAAAAGGCTTTTGTTGTTATTCTGTTTGTGGAATGGGAAAGCTGCTGAATCCTCTCTTTCTGGAATCATCCTGAAGTCCTTAGACATCCTGGTCTCCATCTGACCATCAGAGCCTTTGGAGTATGACAAGTGGTATTGGCAGACAAGAAATAATGGCCAATGTACTCTCTGTTCTGGCAGCTCTAGGCTTGCAGGTGGTTCCCCAGGTGATGTTTGTAGCCAGTCAAAGAGACCTTACCTTGCTCACAAAGAAGCCCAAAGTGTGAAACCGGGCGGCATTTATACCTCTGCCTCACTATCTTCAGGAAGAGCGGCTTGCTGGGCCTCGTGATGGAGACTGAGGTCCTGGAAGACAGAGTCAGGCTGTTTTAGTGAAGGTTAAACTTGAGTGCTGTCCAAAGAGCTGCTAAATATGTGAGTGTGGAGGTACTAAATATATAAGGTGCCTCAGGCTGCTTGTAAGAAGGGCAGTAGTAGTGGCAGACTTTGTGATGCTGTAATGTGATTTACTCAGCTGTTTCCCATGCTTACCGTGACTTCATTTAACTGCAGTTCCTCACATTGTTCAGGTTGTCCAGATCAGGAAATTTGTATACTTGGGAGTGGGTATGACTCTTGAAACACAGGCCCAGGGTCATGTGGAAAATGCGTGTTGCTGTTTGGGTTGTGATTAGTTATGAATATGCAAGAGGATGAAAGGTCTTCTTTTTACTGGCTTGCTCATGGGTGCATGTCTCTCCTTCTCCATGCTATTAGAATGAAAACACCTGGAAATGAAGTGGGGGTTTGAGGATTCAGGGAAGGAAAATGAGCTGCCAGTGCTGAAGGCAGCCAAGTTGAAGCAGGAGACAGCAATATGCTACTGCTGCTGGGAGCTAGGGAAACAGAAGAGCACAGAGGTCAGTGCTATTAACTGTGTGTTGTATGTGTGAGTGAGAGTACAGCTATTTCAAACTGAGCTATTAAATTTTTACCATATTTTGCTGAGTTTTTCATCTTCATTTTTAATAAAGAAGATACATTTTTGGTGGGGGCTTGCAAGCCACCCTAAGAGGAACTGAGTGTTATCACACTGCTGGATCTACTGCTGATCTTGCTGAATTCAAGACGTTGGTCCCAGTAGCAGACTCAGGGGAACAGGATCAGCCTCTTGGGGGTCCAAGGTCCAGGTCTGCCTGTCTTCGCTTGGCTGCTCAGCTTGCCTGTGAAATACATGAACTGTAAGCACACAGAACACCAAAGCATAAAATAAATTCAAACACCTAAGATGCCCAGCTCTAAAAACTGCCAGCAGCCGAGTGTGGTGCAGCGGTGATTAACTTCCAAGATGGCAGCTCTGTTATTTCACTACACATTGGGTGCTATGGGAACATTGGTGCAATGGACTGAAAGTGCTGCTGAGGGGGGCACAGGCTGGCGGTGGGGGGCCCGGGGCCAGCGAGGCGCTGGAGGTGAGCAGCCTCACAGGGAAGAGATGAATACAAGGGCACTTTGGTGCCTTCTATGTTCCTCCTGCACCTCCAAACATCACAGCTGCTCAGAGTGGCTGTGAAGAAAGATGTTTGCTTCTCCTGAGTGCTTGCTGTAAACAGTGTGTACACCAGTGTTGATTATGCATCAGCTCGCTGGGCTAACTATAGCACAGTAATTAAAGGGGTGAGAACATTCTGGAGTACTTTCCGCCACTTGTTGTCTGCGTAATCCCCCTGTGTTTGGCAATAAATAGAACTTTTAAGTTTAATTAATATACACTTGGCTGGCTAGCCATTTAAAAGCATGCTTCGGTGGCCCGAGACATTATCCACTTATGCGTAGGGTTGCTGGTGGAGCTGGTGCAATGCCCGAGAGAGAGCGCAGGGCCAGAGCGAGGGGTGCTGGCAAGCCCCGGAGCAGGGAGGCACGGCTCTGTGTCCCAGGGAATGTAGGTCAGTGGGCAATTCAGAGCACGCTCTGACACAAGAACACAGGCACTGCAACAGAAGACAAAGTAAATAAACAGCTTTTCTCCTGAATGCGGGGCAGCTTGGATTATTTTAAAAATTTATTTCTTGAATGCTGGGTTTCGTAAGTGAGTTCCTCCCAGGCTGGAGTGTCAGAGGGTCAAACGAGTCTTGAGATAGAAATGAGGTCTTGTCTCTCCCTTTCCCCCTCAAACTTCTTTTGTCTAGGGCAGTTCAAACCATTGATTTTTTTTCTTTTGAGTTTAGCAGAAACAACAAAAAAGTGGCTTGGATCAGAGCAAATATACATTCCTTCCCTCCTCCTCCCCTCCTGGGATGAAACAAACAAACAAATAGTGCTGTTTAACACCATTGTGTCATTTGCCCCGGAACGAGTAATTTCATTTTGTATACTTTTTGAAAAGCCGAGGCAAGGAACAGCTAGAGTTTCATAAAACTGCCAGAGGACTTGGACTCCAGTCCTGGCTCGAGTGAGTGCCAAGCTGTTTATCTGCAATACCAGGGTGTCAGGGGGAGCTATTTCAGGCCCCTCCTTCACTCCAGAAAGCACCCCAGGTTGATGTTTGGAGGATTTTTCTGTGGGTGGCAATGAGTCTGTGTAGGTGAAGGATTGAGCTGAGATGCAATGGGTGCACAAAGTGAGCCATGGAAGAGCAGAAGTGAGGGTCAGGGAGGACAGGGAAAAGATTTAACTAGAAGTGGAAAGAGAAGGGGTCAGGAACAAACCAGGTCTCCAAGATTGCAGTTTCTGCTTTTTTTCTTTCAGTTTCAGATACTATTCTTCCACTGCTCTCTCTGCCTCTCCTGGTCCTTTGCCCCATGCTTTCTCTCTTCTATTCCCAGATGTTTTAAGCTTCTCAGCTTTTGCCTCTGGATCGGGTGCTCAAAATGTGGAAGTCAAGTTGGTGTGCCATGGTATAAACTGATATTGTATGCTTCCTAGTGGTGAGCGTACATATATGACTGTGTGCCTTGAAGACCTAGTTGTATGTGGTCAGCCCTAATTTTCACAAGGTTATTATTTTTTTAATTTTTGTGCCTTTGTGTTGAAAAAAATGCTTTGTTTTGTAATTGTTCTGCTAGAGATGATTCACTGGCCTGTTCTGCAGGGTAGAGGGTGTGAGAAATGTCCTTTCTCCTGACTTCAGAGTGGAGTGAAAGAGACACTTGTTGGGTGCAAATAATTTGTCCTATTTTCCATCAGTTCCAGGAAGAGAGGAAGTGTTTCCCTAAGCAAAACGTTTCTCTGCATTATCTGTAAAGGAGGCCAGGGTGGCTGGCCCAACTGCAAGCATTAGCCATGTGGATGTCTACCTGTGCCCAGAGGTACTCCATGCTTTCTCTGCTTGGCCTGGCCAGTGGCAGTCAGACAAGCAACAGTGGGTCCAGAAATAAATAGATCTAATAAAAAAAGCTTCATGGCACAGTGTTTGGGCCCGTGCTGTGCGACTGACTAACTTGCTAACCCTGTGGAAGCACTTCCAAAGACAAAGTCATGTCCTCCGCTCCTGCGCTTCCTGCATTTGGCTTCCTGAACTGCTGTCTGCTCTTCTGGCAGGACAGGGTGGCAGTGTCATGCATGCCCTGCATACAGGAGGGACATGTCACATCCTGTGCTCTTCCTGGCCTGTCACTGTGACCTTCTGCAATAGATGAGAACATCAGCTTCCCCTCAGTGAAATGAGGCAGCTCCCGCCTGTAAGGAGACTTCTTCTTTCTTTGGGCTTCCCCGTTACATACAGTAATCATCCAACAATAACTCTCTGTAAGGACAAGGAATTGGGTGCTTGTTTGAGCCATACTTCCTTTTCTTCATGGCAAGTAGAGTGTTACCCCCTGCACATCAATGACCAAAGGTGTAGACGTGATTCTCTTTTACACTGAGAGATTTATCAGCTATACATGCAAAATGTGACTTCATTTTTCCTAAGTCTTTCTGTTTTCTCCATTCTCAGAAATACCTTATTTTTCATACTGTGTCTTGACATATATGGCTCTGGCTTTTTGTACCTGCTTTGTAACAACCCCACTTGAGAGGTGAAAAAGGAGGCTCTAAAGCCCAATTCCTAGATTATGACCTGCACATTATTTTAATTTAAACTCACCTCCGGTTACAACAGAGAATCAAGGTGTAAGTGTGTAAAGTGCTTTGGGAGCCCTGTGATAAAAGGCTCTATAAAAGTATAAATGCAAGCAGATGGCAGTCCCAACTTGCCTGGCAGAAGCAACACACAAGCTCACAGTAAAGGGTGCAAACTCAGCCCGTTCCTGGGGTTATCTCAGGCTACAACAAATGTAATCTTTGCCAGAGCTTGCTTGTTTCTAATGTAGACCCCTCTATTTCTCACCAAGTTGCCTCAGCTTCAAAGACAAGCTAAATCATGTGAGTTGCAGCTCCAAGCATGTTCAGACTTTGTGTGCCTGTTTGTAAAGAGGTCCATGACTGTGGCATGACACCAATGGCAAAGCCATGGCCATGGCTGTATCTCAACCACTTTGACATTGATATCCTCAAGCAAGGAAAAGCATAAAGTGGCAAATCCTCTGATGGAGTATCACCAGTCTGTAGTTAAGATCAGTCTGGGGCATGATGCATGAGAAAGGAAAGAAGTGAAATCTAGTGAGACATGCAGCAACGTGTTTGCTGAGGAAAAGGGAGAGCTGATCTTTTTCTACTCTTGCCTGGTTTCTTAAACACCATTTTTTTCCAAAGGACGTATTTTCTCTTTATCTAACTTGGCTTTTTTCCCTGCTGTGAAATGTTTTGGGTCAGATGATATTTTGCTGGGCTTTAGAAAACTGCTAAGAATTAATTAATCTGTAATTAAATTGATGGGAAAAGACGTACAGAACTGTTAATAGAATTATAACCTCAAAAGGAACAAAAACAAGACAGTTTCCTTTCATTTCTCTTTTTTACAGTTTGCAGTCTGACAGATTTCTGACCAAGTTCGAGTTTAGACAAAGTGCATGTGGCAAAAGTTGGAAGTGTTGTAATGCTGCCTACTGTGATTTGTATAAACATTTAGTATCCCCTGGAGAGAAATGTAATCCAGGGTTCCCTGCTTACACAGAAATGCTCAGAACAATATAATATTTGAAAGAAAAGAAACATTTTTAATTGGATTTGTGCTGATTATTTTTGAAATACAAAGAAGACACTTTATCCAGTAAGCTACAGATTTTGTTTGCAGTCACAGGGAATCGGCAGGCCTCAAATTAGCTGCAGGACAGGCCTTGCTGTTCTGTGAGCCCAACAAAATGCAGAGGTTTGAAGGAAAAATACTAATGATAAGAAAAGGCTATAAAATTCAAGCCACGATGCTTCTCTAAGTTTATGTGAGTTAGGCTAAACAGATCATGTGATTTCCTTGTGCATTCCTCAAGGGAAAAAAGCTGAAGGGGAAAATTGTCAACTTTGTCTTCCTTCAGACTAGAGATTTGCTCTGGGTTGGAGCAGTTACTGTTGTGTGCTCTGCATTGCTAAGGAGATACTGCCAAAGGGTTTGGTTGGTTTGCTCCCCAGGACCTGCCACCTCACTTGGAACCCCTTCTACCTCTGGGAATGACCTTCCTTGCTCTTGGCACCCATCCCCCTCTAGCTAGCAGAAGAGGGCAGCTTGAGGCACTGCTCAGTTTCATGTTGGGCCTTCTCCCTTTCCTGTTTGTATTGAAGGCCAAGAGAGGAGAGTGCTGTGATTTGATTACTTTCAAGCAGATTGAGCAGCAACAAAGAAAAGAAAATTGCACTCCAGAGAGTATACCCATATTTACAACATCTCTTGGCTTTTGTAGTAATAGAGGGATGATATTAGAGGCTTTTAGTAAAAGTATAAAGCCTGGCTTTATTTCCCTTTTCCTTCCCATTGTTACATTTTTTCCTTCTTTGCATTGACGATTAGTGAGGTTCATCAGTAATGTCAACAGGCCTAATTTTGTCAGATGCAGCACTCCATTTACCAAACTTAAGGCAAGAATAGGCTTCAGAGAAGATATATTGCCCTGAAGCAACTAAAAATTCTATGCCTCTGTAGTTTTTTGTATTTATTTTTTCCAAATAGTAAAAAAATGTTAAGATATATTCCTCTGAAGGGAAAATATATAAGCTCAGGCTCATCCTGACTATCTTTTGGCACTTAATGAACAACCCAAAGTAAAGAATATTGCCACTCAGGCCTGCTTTTATGTAACTAGTGAAAGAAATTAGTATCTTCATGGGGTAATTAAAACTGCGAAATCTGAGCGCCCCTCTGCAGGAGACTGTCGCTTCATTGACTCAAGTGACTGCACACCTCACCTAGGTGTCTCATCCAAGTACTTATGGTTAGAAGGGATGAGACTAGCCCACATTCACTGGTAAGTGAAACTCAGGACAGGACAATTTGTGCATGATAAGATCCTGTAATTGCTGTTTAAGGAAGGTGCACACATGGATGGTTCCAGTAACTATTTGGCAGAGCTATGAGCATGTTAAGTAGCCAGCTGTGTAGGAAAGGTTTTTGTGGAGGGAGTTGAATAAGGAGGACTCCTAGAGAGTGGGATTTAAGGTGGGACAAGAAGAAACATGATTGGAAAGAGGGCTAAGAGTAAGGTCTTGGAAGCAGGGACAAGAAAATTAAGCTGAATACACCTAAGTAACAAGTAAATGCTTATACTTATATCACTTCTTCAGTAAGGACCCCAGATAAAAGTTTTTAAAGAGGAAGACAATAGCCTCTCTTGTCTGTGAATGATGGTCCCCTCCTTTCCAGGAGGGTGGCAGTGACAACAAAGGGAAGCTAAGAAAGGGAGGAATGAAAGAGGGAATGATTCTGCAAGACAGCTTTTGGGGGGCGACCCTCATTTAATACTAGACATCTACATCTGTAGATGTCATGGCCAAGCTAGTTGTCCTGAGCTTCCTTTTGAAAGAAGAGCAACTTCTGCTTTTAGAGTGCAGTTCAGCTGAGCTATTTTAGATGTCTGCTTAAAAGCTCAATGAATTCTACCGTGCCTGTTTCTTGCTGTTGATGAAAAAGTAGTTGAGGGAAGTTAACTCAGATGGGAAGTCTATGGTTTATCAGACACTATCAAGTGATCTGTAAACTTGCATTCACCTCCAAACAGCTAACAAAACTGCCAAACATTGCTCTTTCTGGACAAAACTTACTGTTGCATAATCCATATTTTAGGTGGTGGAGGAGACTTACAAAGCTGGTATATTTAAGAAAAGGCTAAATGACATATTTTTGGTAAATTGTTTCCTTGTTAGTCATCACTTCCCCTTTCATTCTGAGAAACTGCCCTCTTTAGACGTGTTCATTTTATTTGGCAGAAGTGCAGACAACTCCAGATGTTGCTGATTCTTTTTCAGTTCATTGCCTTAGGAGACTGCAGTTGCACCTGAGAGAAAATAGAAGCCAACCTGGAAGAAAAAGAAAAGACATATATGATAGCCTTGCTAGAGGAAAAGGAAAATCAGATTAATTTATATGCTCTAGATGTTCTCTAATTGTTTCCTTAAAGATGAATTAAAAGCCTTTTTATTCACAAGGAGCTGAGTTCAAGGGCCTTGTACATCTATTAGAGTTGAAAACATCACTGATAAAGAGTTGCATTTTCTAGCTTCCCTTAAGGGTCTACTATTGCAGTGGAAAACAGTGCACTAAATGTAGCAATTGGCAGGTAAGTAAAAGTGATGCTAAGCTTTGATACTGAAGAACAATACCCTTGGCTGGTATAAGTAGGTGTCATCTTTTGACTTCAGCAGAGCTGTACTTTTTTACCCTAGCTGGAGATGTCACTCCTGGATTCTTAGCTGTGGACTATTGTAATTTTAAATCTGGAAATATAATGTGTTATCCACCATTGCTTTCACACTTTCGAAGCTTGGCAGACAATATTCTTGCTGTTCTAATCTGCTAAGGATAAAGCCTGAGAAAACACTGACCATCAAGTTTTTTCATTCTTTGGGATAAGTTTCTTTGCTTACCTTCTCTGTTATGTCAACAGAGGGTGATGAGGTTAATGACATACAGACCTTTTCACCTCCAGAGTACCAGTTCATATCCAGTTCACACTACTAGCTAAAAGTCATTTCACCTAATAAAAAAAACCCCAGCAGATCTCATGCAGTTCATGGCAGGTAAGGATTCCCAAGGCTACAACCACTGAGATGGAGCTTTCCCTGTCACTAAGCAGAGTGAGTGGGCAAGGAGGCTGAATAATGTGCCAAAGCGCTCCTCAGTGACACCTCTGGAAAGTTCAGCAGACTTTTCAGACCAGGGCTGAAAGATACCAAGATTTCCAGTCTATTATCCTTCACTGGAATAACATTCAGACAAAGATAGCTTGCGCCTTCCAGTGAAAGTATTTCCAAATAAATAAGCAAAGGAGTGGTATTCTTTGGAAACCAGTCCAGTATCACTTCTGACAGACAACGGTGATTGTGATGAAGAGTAAGCACCTCAGTCTTAGGGTGATGCAAAACAAGCTAATGCACACTGGAAGCAAAACCACAGAACTGCAGCCGAAGGCTGAATCACTGCTGTATCTAATTAGGCACATCAGTTAAGATATGCAAGCCTCCGACTCTCTGAGATGGGCTGAGATTGCTAATATCAATCTGTTATTGTCCTCACTGCTCAGAAGAGGTTATGGTTGGTAAGATTAAAAATTTTTGTGTGGGAATGGTCCGTAGCTTTTTGGTTGCTTGTTGGAGGAGGGTAGGGCAGGCAGTTAAGTGATGTTGCATCATGTTCTGATTTGGCCTTCTAAATAACATCAAGATAAAGAAATAAATTGCTCATATTTCAAGTGGTAGTGAATAACAGCAGCCCCTTGGTTTTCTAATGCAGCGTCATTTGAATTGTATATGTTATTGAATCAGACAAAGTATGTATTTATGCATTAGGTTTCTTCAAAATTCCTAGTAAGTTTTTTAACAAGATGCAGGAAAAATAAACGGAAATGCTGACCTTTTATTCCTAGGTTGTTTGTGGCAGAGCGTCAGCAGTGCCCTGTGCTGAACATGATTCATATAAGCCGCAGACAGCAGATACAGAGTTTGAAAGGGGCCTAATCAACAGTCTTAGGAATAAAGAAGTATCCTAACTCAAAAATGTTGGTGCACCAATGAACGTAATTCTCTGAGTGCTGAGTTACTGTTTAGGGGACACTTGTATTGTAGCAACCACATTGAATCAGTTCATTGCCATTCACAAGCAAATTAAATTGTAAAATCTCACTGTATGTGTATGTCTACATATCTGTAGAGAAATTATTTATTTATTTTCTACATTGCTTTATTTTTTTCTCTTCCAGTGTACTCTACTCATCCCTGGAGTCACTCTATTGAAGTTAGCAGTGGGGTATCAAGAAGGTATTTTGCTCTTCTACTAGGTTTTTAGGATAAAACTTTCTGGGATAAGACCACATGCAACTGACAGGAGAGCCATCTGATCCAGGCAGGGGACTGATGGAACATGGAGGAAGGTCTGTTTCTCTGGCCTGGGGAACAGCACACATCCAAGCTGGGTAATGTGTGACAGAGCAAGGCAGCAATGCAGAAATGCTAAAGAAGGTGCATGTCCTGACCCCAGGGCTTTTAGGGATATCTGATGGAGGATAATGGGAGATGCCCAGGGTTGATATGCCTCATAAAAGTGATGAAGAGCAGTAGGAAGACAGGAGTGCTGCAGGAGATGTCAGTGAACTGTGGCAGCCTGTCTCATTGATGGCCATTTGGACAAGGAGTCTGTGTGGCACTCCCCTTAGGCATTTCATACTCCTGAGTGTTAAAGTGTGGCTCCATGTCATGGATCCTTCATGAGTGGATCCAAAATATCCTCTCCCACCCTTCTTTTCCCCCACGCAAGGGGCTGCTGCCTCTGCTGCCGTGCCTGTTCCCCTGCTGGTGTGCCCAGGACTAGTGGGAATGAGATGATTAAGAAAAAAAAAGTTATAGCATGAAGTCCATAGGAAAACAGGTGGATAATAGGAAAAAAGTGCTTCTTTAGAACCAGATAATTTTATATCTCTGTGTTAGCCGAGCTGGTGCAAAGGACAGAGAGGGGTAACCAACCCTTCTTGGGAATGGGAGGTGGCAGGGATGAGTGGGGATGGTGGGGGCAGAGATAAAAACTTAACCAACACTGCTGCCAAAGGATTGGAAACATCGTAATCCACTCTTAATTAATAGGGATGGGATTCATCTAATACTGCTAAAAAACAGGTGTGCATATGGACACTGGTCATTCCTAGAGAGTGAGAACCTTATCCCATCCAATAAATCAGCTCTCTACTGCTGAGCTGCTCTTTCTGTCCTCCTTGAGAGAGTCCAGATACCCACCCGACCCAAGTGCCTAACTCTTAGATGGTTAAAGTGAACTCAGATGAATGGTAGCCTTACCCTTTAAATAGATCATGTATTGTCCAAGTTTACAAGTAAATCCATTAACTAGCTTGATTATAAACAGATTCTGTAAGCACCTATTGTTAGACCTATTTTAATGACAGAAAAAACCTTGTCTGTAGGTTACATTGTTAAAGAAATATGATCATCTTCCATTTTGTGTCATTATTTGCCAAATATAGTTTCTTGCCAACACTGAAAAATCATGTTCTGTTGGAGGAAATTCCTTAAAGACTTGCCATCTCTCAACATCGCTTCCCTCCTCTATTGTTTCTAGAAGGAATAAAACTCCAGAGTGCTTTAAGCAAAAACGACCATTGCTTCTCTTTGTCATTTGAACATGGCTTAACCTCTTCTCTAAGGACAGCTTGCCTTCGCTCTCCAGTGGGGGATAAACTGAAGACATGATATTGGAAAGCTGAAAGACCTTGCCCAAAGAGTAATTTTATCTGATCTGGCACCATAACTGCTACAGTGACTTTGTCATGATTTTCTGTTTACTGGGTGTAACAACCATATGCAATGTATGTGCTTAATGGCATACTGCATATAGTAAAACCAATGAAGAATTAAGGTTATCTGGGTACCCATTTAAATATCATTTGAAACTATTTCTTGGGTTTAGAATCCTTGGTTTGGAGGTAATTATACAACCATGTAAAAACATTGGAAAAGATAAATATGGATTTAGTCATATGGATAACTTGCTAGAGTTTTTGTCTGGTAATTGTTAAAGCACTGTAATACTGTAACTCAGCATTGTAGCATGTCATACATTATTATTACCTGGCCATTGATCAGATGTACTGTTGGCTGCTTCTCCAAGCCAGCTGAAGCTGGTCTTGGTTTCCACTTGAAATCAATGCACTAAGTCCCCAACTAACCAGAAGAGCTGTGTTTGCTTTATCATAATTACAATAAGGTTGTCTGTTCATAGGATATTGCTTCTACTTTTTCTTATATCCTGTTTATAAGCTAGATGCATTTCATTACCATTTTCTTACCTAGAACAACTACAGATGCCTTTATTAAACTCTTAGTTGTTGCCTAACTCTTCTAATAACCCAGCTGCAGAGTTTGTGATCCCTTGTGGGTAGGGAACAGAGGTATGTTTTAAAATAAGTCTGCATCATTTGTGTGCCACCATGTGAGACATTTTGGAAGGATTTGGTGTCCAGAAAGTGCAGATCACCCGCCTTTTGATGAGCAAGCTTGTCAAAGTGTCCCAAGTGAATGTTTGAATCTTACATGTTACCTTTGAAAAGATAAATCAATCTGTCTGAGATTGCTATCAATTAATTTCTGTGATTCTTTTTTTTCCTTACATTGTGCAGAATGAAAGGGAGAAACTAACCATTTTCCTTGTGCCCTTTTTTGTAGTTTGAAACTTCTGGGTTTTGTTCCTTTCCAACTCCAGCATCAGAATAAGCTGCTGTATGCAGGTTCCCCCCTCTTTCTTTCCCATTTGTCGCTCTATTAAATATGTTAATTGTAGTGTCCCAGATTACTGGGAGCTCCTTAAATCAAAGCCATGAGACTTGGTAGCAAGACGCTTAGCTATGAGCTTTGCTGATGATAACTGCATCATATGAGTATTCATACAGAACTGATTGAGCCCCTGAGGCCAGATGCTAGAGCTGTTTTGTACTGCTCTGGCACTGTAAAGCAAACTTAGCAGAGTTTACAGGTCTGCACAAAGTCTATTTCCAGGTGAGGAAATCCTGCCATAGTGGCTTTGATGCTGGCTCAAGGTTGGTCTATCTCTTGTAAAGCTCAGCCCTCAATGGAAGGAGGAAAATGAGGCTGAAAGATGTAACCCAAATGATCTAGCCAGAAGAGTCAATCCCATTTGTTGTGCACTGAGCTGAGGGGAGCTTGGATGGTTTCAGTGGCCACTATTGATTTTAAAGTTGTGGACTTGGAGAGCCCTATGCATTGCTGTCATAATATAATAATAACAACAACAAAAATTAAATATAAAGAAATTCTTATTATTGTTACTACACAATCAGAATCAACATCTCATAATGCTTAGTACTGTACAAACATACTGTGTCTGAAGACACCTGCACTGGCAGCTTTAAAATTTTCCTCGCTGTGCTTCTCTGATCTTGCTTTTGACTTTTCCTGAGGTGTATTTGCTGAGATGGGCTGGTATGTGCTACGTCCTAAAGCAGGTACAAAAGAGCTTTTTCTGTACTGCCTGTCATTTCAAGCTACAAGAATTCAGTATCTATTTCACTGCCTTTGCCATATGGAGTTGGGTTTTCTCCTTCCCCTCTGTAATTCTTCTGGGGACACTGCATAATAAAAGTCTCAACTTAATCAAGAAAAATTCAACATGTGGCATGGCAAGAGAGAGCATCGGGATATAAAAGCAGAAAGCAAACAAACAAGCAGACCCTTGTGATGTCAGGCTAATAACACATTTGCTGCTGTGCTCTCTGGCTTTCTGGTATGTGTACTGTTTCTCCTGTACAACATTGTTCTGGGCTTTGTTTCCTTCGGCTGCTCAGCCCAAGAGGGTTTGCTGCTGCCAGGGGGCTGCTGGGACACCAGCAGGTGTCTGAATAATTGGAATCAAAATTCTTTTAGAAAGAAGTTCATGGAAAAGAAAACCCTGTTCTTGGGTTAAAAAAGTAAAACAAAATGAAACAAAACCAATCATTTTCCACAGCCATTAGCAGCATCAAATCTTTCACTCTCTTACTTAGAGATAAAATTAAGACACACATGAAAGAGCAATTTTTCCAGATTGGAGCAGGCTCAGCATAACACATGATGTGGAGAGCCATGTGCTCTGAGCCTCTGGGAAGTGGAGGCTGTGAAGTGGAGGAAGTGAAGGTCCCACACAGGGACCAATATTTGACTCCTGAGCTGGCACCACAAAACGAGACTGTGATTTGTCACACCTGGCAACGCTGCCATGTGGAAAGCCAGCACAGTACTCGTGGCCATCCCTGTCCTCACTCCAGGCACAATCATAGCATTTTCTAAACTCTCATTTCCTGTACCCTTTTCGACAGCAAAGATTGACTGCCGTAGCAGAAACTGTTTGCTTGGGCACAGATGGGGGTGGGTGTCTTTTACTGCTTGAGCACCCAGTAGCACTGGGTAGTCCAAAACGATGTCAGTGCTGCTGGCCAACATAGCAACAGGGGGCACATGCCCTGGCTGTGGGGATGCTCCCCACAGAGGTGGTGATCATTTCCAGCACATTTCCCAATACCTTTGGTCCTGGCTGCCTTGCTCTGCTGCAACTGCTGTCCTGGCCTTTGCTGCCCAGTGGGACTTTTTCTACTTGGCGCAAAGTGGATGTGGAGCTGGATGTGGGGTGGTGGATGTGTGGGATATCTGTGCCCCAGGTCTCACTTGCTCCCTTGAAGGCTCTGGGAAGGGTGCGAGGAGACAGCTGAGCTCGCAGGTGTGGATGTGAGCTGGAACAGCTGAGGAGCAGCTACTTGTAGGGACTTTTGGTGCTTAGCCTGGAGGAAAGAGCTGGGCCTTTTTAAGGCATCCTTATGAATTATGTGGCAGGTCAGGCAGGAGAATGCAGCTGTCTGGTGGGGGACCTACCATGCTGGAAATGAGTGCTTGTGCCTCAGCCCTGAGAAAGGGCAACCTCTCCCTTGCAGCACCAAGCAAGTTAGAAGTGTGGTGACAGGGCCCAAACCCAGCCTGAGAGGTGTCCTGAGACTGGTGGTGGGAGTGGACTTTAGTGTTAGCACCCCGGATACCTTACAGAGGAATAAGGAATACACTCAGCGTGTGCACAAGGTTCCTTGTGTGCTGGCTCTCTGCACTTCAACCCCCAGGGACAATCTCCTTTGAATGTGATTTCTCCTTCAAGGCCATCTCACAGTCCTGCACAGTATGTAAAATACCAGGAGTCTCAATCCCATGGAAAGCAAGGTAGCAGGATGAGGAATGGTTAAAAAAAAATCCTTGTGAAAGGATAGCAAGGGAGTTGGGTCCTTGCATTCGCAGTGGGATGGGGAGAAAAGGGCTTAGTGGTTCAGCATGTGAGAGCCCCATAGCTTCTCAGATCATTTTGGCATTCAGCATGTTTATGAATAATTAAATAAACTGGTGTGACATGAGGGAATAAGCTGTAAAGTGTCACAAAGCACCAGAAACAAAACCCGTCCAAAAAGCTTCTTTTCTTCTTGAGGAAAACCTAAAACAACTTTTCTGATTACCTGACAGTCCATTTAATCCCCAGGAAACATTCCTTTGTTACAGTTTCAAGGAGAATTACTTGAAATAATCCTTTGTACAATGTGCTTCATTCTATTTTAGTTTTAAATCATGTCCCTTTTCTTTTTTGATTTTTTTTTTTAAGGAGGAAAAGAAAAAAGACACCTAATCAATGCCTATGGAAGAGCTGAGGGCAAATCTGAGGTTTTCTGGTACAGGGATTGCCTTTGTGAGGAGACCCTTGCTAAAGAGACCAAGACTGCAGGGGCTGAAGAAGAAATAACAATTAAAAAAACCCCTGAAGTCCCAGCTGTTGTACTTACACAGTGAAGACTTGGCTGTTTCTGTGTCCCTGGGAGGAGCAATGGTCCTTGGTGGGTCTGTGTCACACATGGGTGCCTTCAGCAGGGGTTTGTGCTGCCAGTGACCCAGATTCAGGGGGAGAGCTGGGGTCTCCAGCATAGAGATCTTCAAGGCTTTTGAGTGACACATGGTCAAGGAGGAGAACTGGACTTGTCTGTGGCTGCCACCATCTGCCTGCCCTCCAGCAAAGTTCACTTTCCAGGAAAAAGCTACCTCGCCCCATAGAAAAATGTAGTGGTGTGGCAAAGGGAGGAAAGTAAAAGGCAAAAACCTCATGAATAGCACGTATTTTGTTCTTTGAATTTTGGATGCCATGAATTAGTAATTTTAACAACAGGAGAATTGTATTATCTGGGGGATATTTGTGTCTGTGAGTCTGGCATTTGAAAGCTCTCGTGTTGTCTTCTCTCTCCATCCAATTTCTATGATTAATTTTATCTTCTGTAATATTGACATAAATCTTATTCACATTGTAGAAATGTGTCAAAAATTACTCTATCCCTATTTCCAGACATCTGAGGGCATTTTACATGTCCAGCCTGAGGGATGCTTTCAGGTGAGGTGTCTTGGTGAAGGCCAAGGGATGTGTTTTGGGGGACAGGGTTCTGGCCCTTCCTCCAGGGTTGGTTCAGAAGGTGGTGGCATTTTTCCCCTCACCAGATCTTTTCCTGGAGTGGTCACACTGTTAGACATGGAAAGAAACTGTGTATGTGGTCAAGGTCTGTTTTTCCTCACATCATCTGTGACTCTGCTGAGGCATGAAACTTAGTGCCACAAGGTAGTGCAGAAACCAAGTGTTTAGTAATGCTCCAGGAAAAGCCAGGCCTGTTTCCTGGATGAGAGCTTTCAGAATTATATTAAACAGGACAAAAAATTAATCTCCCCCAAACTGATGAATGCCTTCATCCTCCAAGGAAGGGGATCAGCACCACCTGAGCTGAATCAGGAACTTGAGCTTAGCCTTGAAGTGACTGTGCAGTGAGCTCCCATGGGGTTTCTTGCACCTGGGTTCTGCAGCACCAGGTCCCAGGCACACAGAGTGCATGTGAGAGGTTGGGTAAGGCTGCTGAAAAATATTCACTCCCACTATCATTCAGGACAGATCGCTGAGGGAAGAATTAATAACTACTGCCTAGGCCACAGGTTATTCCCTTTTTTAATTCTCTTTTTTTTTCACCTTTGCTTTCAGAAAATTCATTACTTTTTTTTACTCCTGGAGAAAGAAGTTCCTTTTGATCTATAAATATCTCCACAAGTCAAAGTGATGGGGCAACCTTAAAAATATATTATGAAGACGTCAGTAGTGACTCTGTTGCTAAGGTTGTATTGAGGTTTCAACTTAAAGCAGGACTACTGTTCCTTCTTTCACACTCCTGTGATTAGATACAGCAGCCAGATTTGGCACAGGAAGTCTTCAGAGGACGATTGCCTTTGCTGTGTATTACTTTAGGGAAACCTTGAACCTGCACCCTTCTGAGATCTGCTTACACACCGACATGTGTGTGCTGGGTACTATTTGCTCACTTTTGTGCACACAGAGTGGCCTGGATGAGTGATTCCCCTTCTCCAGAATTACTATTTTTTGCTGCTGAGAAGCTGCTTGGCCATGTCAACTGCTTCCCCTCACCAGCGCTGTGGGGCATTCCCCACCACCAGACATGCCAGCTGGGACCAGGGCCCAGTGGTGGAGAGAAGGAAGGTGGGAGCAGGTTGGGACGGGGCATGGGGATGGCGTGGGCTGCAGGATGGAGTGGGAGATTCAGGGAAACTCTCTGGAGCAAAGAAAGAGGGAGGGAGAAGGAAAAAGTGGGAAACTTTGTGAGTGGCTGGTCCTTCTCTTCCTGTGCAGGGCAACAGATGGGGCGTTGGGATAGTGTGACGGAGAGGATGTAGGACTTGGTAAAAATCCAGAGTGATCTCATGAGCCACAAACTTTCTGAAACATCTTCTTTAAAAAAAAAAAAAAAAAGGCTCCTGAGAGAGGGAACAGCAGTATATACAATGTTATTCTTTAAACAAATATCTTCAGAAATAATATCCTATTTGGTTCAAACAGAGCAGGAAAAGAAAAACTGAAAAGGCAGTTAACGTGGAATGCACTAAATGCTGTGTGAAGTTGCCAGCACATTATCCTTGTATCTTTAACCAGGGAGGACTTCACTTGCAGAAATGGCTCTTGACAAAGTTAAGTGGCCCTATATATTGTTTGGGAAATTGCCCTTATTTTGTGCGCTTCTTGTTCCAGTAATGGAACCCATGAGCAGAGGATAATTGCAGCAGTCTCATCTGTCAAATAATATTAGAAGTCAACAGCTGTAATCTCAGCTACTTGCTTTACACAGCTTTTCTCTGTATTTTCTGTTCAAATTGTCAGTTGTTACATGTAAGTGTCTCCATTCCCTGTGGCTGATAAAAGTAAAAAGATTTAAGTAAATCAGGAGGAGTGCAGAGACAGGGCTTGGGCAATGGCTCTCAGTGCTAGCACAGTAAATCATATGACAACAGCACACTGGATATGAAAAATTACAATCTGAGTATAGTGTTACTTGTTACTATTATTGGCAGAGCAGTGCAGCACTGAATGGCTTGGCTTTGCAGGGATTTGGGGAAGCTACTGATTGGTTTTAGCTTGTGTGGGTTTGTGCTTTATGAGCTTAGATTCTAGTTTTGGGAGACGAATGGGTCCCTGAAAAATCAAAACAGAACTCAGCTGAAAACATCTACTCATCTGTGGGCCAAATCAAAACCATTAGAAAATGAATTTCTTGGGGTGGTCATTCATCGACTCACTGCACTCACTGCAACTCAGGGCACAGTTTCCTCAAAGCTCCCTTCACCACATCATCCTTATACTCCTTTTCTTTCCCCAGTGCTAGGAAAAGAAATATAGATACCGTTACGGTGATATAGACTCCCCACACCACCACCTCCTGGCGAGGCTCTCCATTTGCTCCTGCCTTGTAGGAAGAAGGATGAACACATCTCTCTCTGTGTCTCTGCTGCTCACAAAAGGGCAAAATCACTGTTTGTTGTGGTTTTGTGAGCATTTTACAGCTCTATTAGGAGCTGGGTTGAGACTGTCAATGTATTTTTTATGGCCATTGAATAATTATCAGTTGGTCAAGGCTGGATTGTGAATAGCTGAAGCCAAATTCATCCTCCTGGCTAGAGGGAAGGGGCTCTGTTTGTCATTACCAGCCCTCTGTGCAGGAGACAGGGTGATTGCTTCCACAAATAGCCCAAGCTGTGTTTGGCAGCCTCTCCTGTGCGCCGAAGGCAAGTCCTCCTGGTTTTACTTAGTGGCATAGGTTACACGAACTGCTACTGACATACTGTGAGAAATATTTTCAAAGGTAGATTTGAGGGCTGTTATGATACAGATGTTAAACTCTAGCTCTCCATATAGAAACATCTTCCACCTTCAGACTGCCTTGTGCGAGTTTACTTTACTCTGTGTCGGACTCTCAGCTTCCAAAAGGGCCAGAGCCATTGTATTCTGAATTCACACCTTCCCGTGGTTCACAATAGCTTCCCTGTGTTGGCAAGCCCTTAGTGGTCAGAGCTTTCTCTTATGTTTCTTTCTTATTGATTGCATCCTGGGGCTATCAGAAATCCATGATGTAAAGCCATATGGTAAGTACCGTGTGAAGCTCTGGATACAAAGCTGAGGTGTATTGTTGCCTGGGCTGTGTGACTGAGTCGTTGTTGCTCAGGTGTTCTGATAGTGTCAGCTACCTCCTTCTGCTGAATTTTATCCCTCAGAGCTAGTGATAGAGCGATCCCATCAACTGCCAAGGATCTTCCTCTAGGACTTATTTCGGTATATCCATAGCAATCTTTTTGGCTTTTTTCAGTGCAATGTTTGTATGTACACGACAATACAGGTCATGATTAATGGGGTCCATAGTCTCCCTTTTTTAATGTCAAAATAATAAAATATGTGGCTCATCAGATTGTTTGCCCTGATTGTTCAGCTAAATGCATTTAGCACCAGAGGTAGAGCTAGCATATACGTATATGAATACCATTTTGGCAATTATTGTCAGAAGTGACAGCTGATTGCAGGTATTGGAATGATGCAACTTGTTCAAACTTAATGTTATCTATTATGAACTCTACTTCATGATGATAATAGCTGGAAGGCATTGATTTTGTTTTCTGTTACTTATCTCAAGCCCATACATTTTGCTTGCATTATTGACTTTTCTGATCATTTCATGCATCATCTCTTCAGAAGATGTGTAAATCAATGTTGACTGTGCAATGTATGTTGTTTATTAAGCTGCTGCATAGGTTTACACCTTGAAGAGAATCATCAAATGCAGACCACATCACATGTCTTGAATAATTATTGAGCAGGCCTGGCAAGAGGGGGCAGCCTTGGAGCATGCTGGCACTGATGTGGAAGAGTTCAGTTAATTATTTATCTGGGCCACAGTATTTGCATGCCTATATGAATTTTTTATGAAGTTAATTAGCTTTTCAAGATGTTGAATCGGTTCAGCGCTGCAATGATTGCAGCCCGACACAGTGGGCAAGTGGCTCAGAGAGAGATGCTTGAGTTGCAGACAGGAAAACAGGCGATGGGGAATGCAAATGGGTGAGGGTGCCTTTGAACACTTTCAACAGGTGGCCCTTAACACCACAAAAACTATTGTGTTTGCGGTCAACAATTTAAACACGTAATACAGGAAGGGGCTGAGATTGCACGGGTGTCTCAGGCAGCAGATTTAGACATTTAGGATGAAATAAAACTCCACCCACATAAAACCCAAGAGGGTGGAATGAAGAGGGACTAGGGAAATTAAAACCCATCCCATGAGATGGCCTAGGCTGCACAGCTGCTACACAGGCTATTCACTCTGAGCTGCTCATTCAGACCATGGATGGAAAAAAACAGTCATCACCTCTCTGCACCAGCTGGGGCCACTGCAAGGTCCTAAAAACAGGCTGTGTGAGTCAGGACTCGGGGCTGAGAATTCAGCTCTACAGCTGTGCTGGGAAGTCAATCACAGTCAAACGTTGGGAGGCAAACCCAGGGCCAGGAACCAGCAAGGACTGAGACTGCAGAGGCTGGTGCTATTGTGTGGCATCCAATGGCTGTTTCTTCTACTGGGGTAGAAGGGTGGGCTAGTAGGAACTAAGACCTGCCCTGGGTTTGTTAGGGCTGCAAGTACTTTGCTGCTTCTGTTGGGGCCAGATACTGCATCAGGGTAAAGTATAATCCTTACTCTGTAGTTCCTCTTGTCTACCACCATTTCAAGGCTTTGTGCCAGCATTTGAGTGGGCATATGGGCACCTAAATCAGCCTGTTCCTCTATGCACCTGATCAGCACCTCCATGGGGCCTAGCTGATAAGGAGCTTCCTATAGAGCACCTCCTCCAAGAGGTAAGCTTCCTTCCGAAGACTTTGATCTGCTCACTGTTCTCCACTATTCCTATTCTCGAGTGTTTGGTGGTAAATTGTCCTGGTTTGAGTACAAGATTTAGAAATGTTTGCATTCTTTTCCTAGAGGTCTCTTTGCATTGAAAGATTGCAGTGTCATCCACAGCGATGAAATGCACACTGTAACAAAAGTAATAATAATGTAACGCAAGACTGGTAGCATTGTAAACAAACAGTTACTATATAAAAGATGTACCCCTGTCTGATCTTTTCACACATATGGTGATTTATTCAGAGAACAAATGTTTTAGCAGTTGGAAAGGGCCCTAGCTTTGAGTAATATCTCAAATCCAACTAAAGAGAAAAGAATGTCAAATAGGCCATATAAATCCCATTGAACTAATGTTTTCATAATCTATATTGAAAAACTGTGAGAATAGACTTTTTTTTTTTTTTTTTTTTAAGTGACTGAGGGTTAGTTATTGAGCTCATTTGGAGAAATGAAATTTTCACAGGTCTAGAAATGACAAAATATAATTGATATCCATGAAGATTAAATGAGATTTGGAGCCAAGTATTGTTCATATTTAAATGTTAAATAATAATTTGGCCTCCACATCATTAACAATAACTTTCATCTCCATCTGATTTTATTGTTGGCTACATAGGTCATTCTCTAATGAACAAAATGGGAAAGAAAGAGCCTTACTGGAAACTGGGGAAATAGACCAGAAGGAGCTGGGGAGATGAATGAGAGAGATTGTGTTGTTTTGGATGTGTTTGTGAGTATAATTTCTCCCTGAAATCCTCATGGAAGTAATTTTTGGGCCAAAAATTCAATCAGGGGTGCTGTGGTCCATCTAAGCTGCACAACCCCCTCTACTTACTTACACTAGTATTTAATCTGTGCTTTTGGAAATAAATTTGTATTCTTTGTGTACTCAATTTTGAGCATCATTGTTCCTCATTTTTCCCTTTGAATGAACTCTTTGGAAATCCTCTTAATGAAAACTGAACAAAAGCCCCCACCAGATGCCAACTGATGAGGGCCTCCTTGCAATATCTGCTTCTAACACATAGTTTCCTGCCTTTCACACTTCCATATCTAGAAATGGAGCTTTATTTAGCCACAGGGGTTCTTAGAGGAAAGTCTTTGATGGAAAGTTTTCCATACTGATTGTCCCTTCTTTCTCATGCTGCAGACTTAGATGCATGCTGGGCTTGTGGTCAGATGCTGCTTAACAAAGCATCCTGCTAAAAATACTTGCTGGACTGGGTATTATTTAAACCAGGACGTGAATATACATATGTGCATACACAGAGTAATTGTGAAGCCCTTGGGAGGTGCTGGACACCTAAGACTCTTGGTCTCATGGAACCTGTCTCCTGCAGAGTTTCCAGGGGATCAGTGGACGGTAATGATAGCGTTAGATCCTTTGAATGTGATTTCTATACAAGAGGGTTAAGGATCCTTGCTGAAGGACTCGGGAAAAAGGATGCAAAAGATCATTAATTTTACTCTTAAGGGGAAAAAGGATGCCAGAAATGACTACTAGTCAACTAAATGAGGGAGCTCCTCAAAGATGCTAGTGGTATTTATTTGAAGCTCTTTTGGTGAAATTCTGACCAGGAGTCAGTGAGAGCTGCTACTGAAATCAGTACAGCCAGGATTTAACCTTTAATGTCATCCTAATTTCCTAGTTTCATAGGTTGTGTGTCATATCTGCCAAGTCTGTGTGGATGTGTCAGATAGCTAAGGCTTCGAGAAGCATATAAATCCTAGTGAGGGTCTGTATCTCTTTTCTGTCCTGCAACAATGTAAAAATCTTTAAGCAAAAGAAATTATTGACTATAGCTGATTGCTAGACACTAAAGAAAATGTCCTTAATATCTTTAAAATAAGTAGGACGTGAGTCGAACTAGTTATTTTTCAGTAACTTTATATACTTATATTCTCTCAATTAAATAGATATATTTTAAGAAATGGTATCCTGGTTACAAAACCCTATCTCCCAAAAGGTAGAAGACCTCAAACTTTCTCCCACCTTCTCTATTTCTTCCTCGAATGCCATCCCAAATGGGAAGGAGGGCACTCAGCTTCTGTTTTTAAGGCCCACAGACAAGCAGGTGTATTGGGGATTCAGGCTGAGGGGTAGCTACTCTCCTTAGAGTCTGGAGTTCAAAGTGGCCTGAGATGCCCTGGGTACTTGAGACCTCCACAGAGAGCAGCCACTGCATCACCTATAGGAGATCTCTGCCCTTCTGGAGTCCCAGCTGGAGCTCTCATACTGCCAAGTATCCCAAATGGCACCAAATGCCTGTCCTTGATTAACTCAGTTGAGCTCATAGCATGCCTGTAGCACTGCTCATATAAACACTGAAAGGTAGGTGCCCTAATCTTGAGCTCTCAAATGAAAAGGCACTTAAAGAAAGACATCAATGTCTCTGTGTGGTTGCGGACACCATGCTTCTCCCCCCACTCACACTCACAGTCATGGTCTGTGACCTGGGTTTCCTGTTATGTTCATTCCTCTGTTTCCCAGGTAGTTACTGAGCACAGTCCTCAGGTGCTGTGAACTGGATTAATTCCAGTATTTTAAGCCATCATTTAATTTGCAAATGAATATTTAATTGTCTACTGAATGCTTAAAGGGACATGAGAAACTTTGTATGGATAGTATGAAGGCATAACTCCATGGAGGCAATGGCTAGGATGACACACTGGGACCTGCCTGATCTGTGAGCTGAGCTATCAAGTTATTTGCCAGTATTCATTTATTTATATTTAGTTGCATTTTAGAACCTTGTTATTGGTAAGGGAAGATGAAGAAACACTGCATTTTAGTAGCTTGGATCAAGTCTGCTCTGAAAACTACAAAAATACTGAGCTACCCATGCCCATGTCAAAATTGGGCTGGGGAGTTGTGAATCACCATGTTTTCATTTCTACATGGGAGCAAATCTTCTGGTCTGGGAGGCAAAGTCATATTATACACAGATCATTGCAAAGTAATAGAGATTTTAACATAGCTCCCTATCAGGATATGTGCTCACTACTTATCAGAAAACAGCAGGTATTTGATATTTGACAGGTCAGAAAAATGTGACAATCTGCAAGGAAAATAATTTCCCTTGATTATGTCTTTTCTGACTGCTGAGTCTGTGAGATTATTCTGTTTATCTATATTCAGGTACAGATTTGAGGAATTCTGTATTTTCCTATACATTTTTTTTCTGTCATGTGATCTATATTGATATTGCATAGTAGTGCTCTAGCTCATTCATTTGTTAGATGACCTGTCATGAATAGGTAATACTTTTATACTTATAACCAGCAAAACATTTTGACCTTCTATACACCTTTAGTGACATACATACATATGTGACTGACATCATGGGGATGTGAAGGGCACTGGGTGAGCACACATATCAGAGCAATCTCATCTGCTCCAGAGGAGAAGACTGTCTGGACTCTTCCTGCCCTGAGAGGAAGAGACAGGCCAAACCAAAGCAGACAGGACAGAACGAGAGGGAAACAAGCTCGTCAAAGAAGCAACGCGAGGAATAAGGGATTTGGTTTCCTAGTGTTTACTTTCTAACTAGTACTAAACCTGTTTTGACTTCCTGTCTACGCGTCTTCTGATCTGCAGCTAGATCTTTTGGGGCAAAACATGTTTGTTGACTTTTCTACTGGCTGATCACCTTCATTTGAAATGGAAGTACGCAGGACAGTGGCATTGTTGTTTTACCAGGCAGTGCATGTGGGTGGGGGTGGGGGGATTATGTTCCAGTCTCCTTGCCATCTGCCAAGCACAGCATTCTGCAATGCAACTCCATACAGGGATGTTTATTCCATAGGGTGCAATACATATGAAATCTGATGCATGTGTGCCATTGTTTCAGATTATTTTTAACACATTTAGTCCCTGGTCCTATAAACACTTCATCATGCACATAGGTCTACTCATAAATTGCGCTACTACAGAAGAAAGTGGGTTTTTTCCAACTCTAAATATATTTTTGCTTGGAGGATCATGGTTTCTCAAACTATTACTTTCATCAAAAATTACAATCTAGAGAGATTATGGTAGGTAAATTACTAGCTGATTTTTTTGTTCAAGCATTTAAGTTTGTATATTTTAATGGTTATTTATTATTCCAAGATATCTATTCAAAGTTATTACCACTTAAAAATGTGATGAGAGAGAACCATCTGCAAGATTTTAAAACAATTTCTTTGCTAATAGCTGAAGGATGAGTGCAAGCCTTATATATACTTCTCGGCGTTCTGAAAGGCAGTGTTCCTGTTGTTATCTCATTTTCTGTTGCTGGAGAAGCTCCTTTGTGGGGAGCATTGCTCACTCATTAGCACGGCTCCACTGGCAAGAGCAGTTGCGGTTTGGGGTTACATGGCAGCACCCAAGGAGCCACATGTTGCTCTGCTGACACCAGTCTCCCTCCATGTGCAGCCCAGCCCGTGCTGTATTATAGCATGGCTTATTTTGCAGGACACCAGGCTACTGCACCTCACCCTGACCATCAGCATCAGAGGCATTCTGGTAAGGCGAGTGGCCTAGTGTGCCTGTGCACTCTGCGTGGGACATGGCGGTGGTTGCCTCCTGCTACACATCACCACCTGATTACAACTGGCATTGGTGCTGTGGGAAACCCAGGGATCACAATCTCTTCTCTGTGTAATGAAGCTCAGATTTTATTCTGAGAATTGCTGTATATCACTGAGTAGCCATGTCAAATTATGCATATTAATGAAAATGGTCACTTGCATGTAGAAAAGCCCACCAAAATATGTTTATGGAACTATCAAAGTAATAGAGTTTTTTTTTAAACTTCCAAAGGAGAGTTATAATTTTTTTAATGAAAAATGGGCAAATGTCTTTTTTATCAGTCATCTTGATGCCATCCTTGGAAAGGATGAGACCATCCTAAGGAAAGCACGCTTGCCATCCACTGTGCAATCCGTCCCAGTACCTTTTAGCGCATCCAACAAGCTCAATAACCATATGTGTTCTGCTGAAGTCACCACCAATGGTATACCTAAAAATGAAGACACAAGTTATCACTGATGGGTTTATTTACTTAAATAGCTCACACTACCATTAGGAGCATTTTCTATGGACTCAGATGTCATAACACTGGCCATGTTACATTCACAGTTTGAAGTCCTGAGAGATTTTTCTCCTCAAAGATGTCCTAGATTTGGATTCGCAAACTAGATAATTGTCTTTTCACCTGCTTCATGTTTGCAGGTTGTTGCTTTTAACTTGAGAGAATACAACCCTAAAAGCAAAATTGCTTCCGAAGGAAGTGAAAAAGCTTGTTTCTACCTTCAGTCTTGCAGGAGCTTTTGGTCATCCACACATATCCTAGCAAATTATTCTTATCAGCAGGAAGAGTTGTCCAGAGAATTTACCCCTTATTAGGAGCTATTGGCCAGGAAAATGACCTTTCTTTCCGCAATCTATAAATTACCTTTTAATGTCATTTGCAATAACCATTAAAGAGCAGAAGCAGTTATGGGAGAGATGTATAGGAAAGAAGGTAGCTCGGAAGATGAGACGTCCATAGACACTGGCCACAGTGCATTCTAAATACTTTCTGTGTCAGTGGGAAATGAAATCTTTCTGCATAGGAAATAAAAGGAAAGGTAAATTATGATTGAAAAATTAAAGATCTATTTAATTAGCTTTACTCATCTTTAGCGATCACCGGAAACAGAAAGGTGGTGAGAGCAGGGTAGATGAAAACTGCTAATTCTTCGAATGCAAGTGAGGAGCTGTGATAAAACCCAACTTTGTGGTAAGCATTTAAAGGGCCCTTTAATTAGCTTTTCTGGAAAGTTCACTGATGATATGCTGGAATAATGATCCCATATGTTCGAAAATGTCTAGTCATTAGCCAGCATGGTGGCTGAACATACTAATGCATTTGCCTTTTAGACATTTCAAGAGCGGCTGGTGCTGCTGCCGCTGCTGGGGAGGTCAGCCCTTTGTTTCGCTAAATCACATGGCAGCTTTCAGGACTGAATCATTTTCTTAGTCACACTGTGAACATCAGTTCCCAGCAAAGAGAGGAGCACAATCATGTTCGGAGTGGAAAGGGCAGAGGGTTCAAGAGGGATGGGGTTTGTTTTGTTATTTTTTTTTTTTCCTGTCCTGGCCCTGGTCCACCAAAACCTGCAAGGATGTGGAGCAAATTAGTGGAACAAGTGTGAGATTGGCAGCCAACTGTCAATAAATTATTGATAGCATGAAAAATGTTTTTATTAACACTTAGTCACTAAGGCACCTTAGATTTTCGAATAGCTGCTCAGGTGTACTCTAAAATAGATGCCCTAACCCCATCTTTTTGTAATGGTGTTAAAGCAGTATCCTGTCTAACAGGGGACCCTAAGACTATGACTTGCTGAGATCCAGAAATCTTTTGGCTGACATCTCAGCTGTGAAGTTACTGACTTTCAGTCATTAAGTCTGTATGCTAGAAGACTTGAATAATCTTCTCTGAAGTTTCTAGTGTTAATTTACCTGGTCCAGCCCAATTCAAAGGAAAGAATTCTCATTGACTTCATTAGGACTCTATTAAGCTCAAATAAAAAATAGGAAGCAGGTGTAGAGCTAAGCTAAGAAAAATTAACAGGAGAGGCATTTCTGCAGATGATATTTCAGAAAGGTAGGTTTGAAGCAGAGAAACATAGGAAGGCTATTTCAGTTGACCTAACTAGGAAAAAGACCTTGTGTCAGTAGTGATGAGACCACATCAGAATACAACCAAGTGAGTTTTGGACCAACAGAAGACATGGAGAGAAGAGTAGGACATGTAATTCCCACATTTTCAAAATAACCACGAGATCTACATCAGACTTGATTTTCAGAAGGCAAGAGAAAAAATGAAAAAAAGATATACTGAAAAGAATCTCAAGTTTAACATCCCAGAAATAAGCATCCGAAATCACATTTAAGCTATGTTCACTGCAGTGTTTTTTTTTCTTTTCTTCTTACAATTTTCCTTCTAAAGTCTAGATGACATAAAAAAAATACAGAATCAATAAACATACAATGGTGTCTTTTTATTGGTGTCTGTTGCAGTGTTTGATAGCGTTACAGGAAAAAAGGAAAGGTGTTTCTTAAAGTAAAGTCCAAGACATTTTTTTTTTATCATATTTCCAAGCTAAGGAAATGTGGTTAGCTATTCTTTTTGTCCCATGGCTTCCTGGAATGAAGAGTCTGGACTCCAAGGGACATTTTCCTCCACTTATGGTAGAAGAACCCACACCAGGTTCAATTTTTTATGATTTCCATAGTCATGTGTGGATTGTGACAGTGTAGGAGCTGGAGTTAATTTTAGCTGAATTGTGGCCTAGAAAATACAGTTTTTTAATAAGCCTGAAGTACATATCAGATCAGAATTTCCATTTCCAAAATTTGGAATGAGTTACTCATCTGTGAAGCTGACAACAGCTTCCATGTTTAAGTGCTAAACAGCTTTTATTGAGCCAACTTTTAGAAGGTGCTAATATCTAGATCCACATGTCTTCTATGTTTGCAATGGCGGATACTCAAAAAGAAGCATAATTTGGCTCAAAATGAGTTGATATAACAAAAAAGTTCAAATTCTTCCTATGTTTCTGCTGCCTGAAACAGATATAGAGGCAATTTATTCAGAATAAATTATTGCCAGCCTTAGCTAAAATAACTTGCTCTGTGAAGCTTCCTCATGTACGTAACCAAAGGGAGCTGTCTGGTTACATCTGTTTTTGAACATCTTTCAGATATATCACATACAAAATCCTGCATGTGGGGATTTTGTGTCATCAGTGACACTCTCTAGGGAACTCTGGGTTCATAAACCAATGAACAGATTACATCCATCCATATATGTAGTTTTTTCATCTGTGACAGATACAATATTGATAATATTCTTCATTGTAATATTTAATGACGATCTTCATTTAATAATTGATGGCAGTATAATTTAATGCAAAAAGTTACTTACACACAAGAGGTTGGAAAATGTTCTTCATTTTGCTTAACTGTTTAAGGACACCTTGACAAGGAAGAAACAAGGGAAAATGTTTGTGAAAAAATGACGAATATGGATTGGCCAGTTGAATTCTAATGTGGCATTACACACATTTGAACATGTGAGTTAGGGGCAGATGCAGGAAATCCAGCATACCTGGATTGAACTTCCTTTGATTTTGGCTCGTTCATTAGTCCATCAGTTTTTCTTTGAGGTCCAAATGCACGAATGTGCTTCATTCTCCCCCTTCTCAGAAGCATGTCTGAGAAGCATCTCCAGAAGCATGGAGAGTTAAATAACTCTCCAAGACTTGTTGCTCCTCTAGTGCCTCCTGACTAGGCAATCCCACTGGAAGACCTCCAGTAATGACCTGTGTTGTCTTGCCCTTACCTGCTCTGCTCCTTCTCTAACAGGTATGGGGGATGATGCACCCAGGTTTGCTTGTGCAGGAAGAAGAGAGGTTATGTGAGACTGGGGATCTCCAAGCTTGCCACAGAGGGTAATAATAAGTTTTATGTCACTCTCCTTTTTTTTCCTTTGTTTTTCCTTGAGGTGGCTTGGGTAGAAAACTGTCTGAGTTACATTGAAGGGCTAGGGGTAGAAAGAGCTGTCCTTCTCTGAAGAGATTAAAAACCTGCCTAGACAGAATTCTGTGCAACCCGCTCCAGGCAAACTTGCTTTAGCAGTGGGGTTGGACTAGGTTATCTCCAGAGGTCTCTTCCAACCCCTACAATTCTGTGATTCTTGAGCTATGTTTTTTTCATTTTTTCAGCTAGCCAGCTGCGCCTTTGCTCACATTTCTGTCTAGTTTTGCAACAATGTGAGCTAGGGTGTTTCCCTTATTGCCCATGTCTTTGTGCAGTGCTTACACCAATGTCAACTTGACAGACTGCCTCCAGGATGGGGCACCTTGAAGACTGCGGGTTGCGAGGATGCGTGGGTGTTTTGAGAAATAAGTTTGTGTCTTCTTTCTTCGTGATAATCTATTTCATACCTCTGACAGAGGTAAAAGGGTTTATATCAGTCATCAAATCTTTGCTCTTTAGGAAACACCAGGCTTTTCAGATCTGGCTTTCTGCTGAGCCCACATGTACTAGAGTTGGAGAAGAACACAACCAAGACATTCTTAGTGCATGCTATTGTAAATATCTGGTGAACGGGGTCTGCGGATTTTCAAGGCTTATTTGCAAGGTAGACCACAGTGGAGTAGTTTCCTGCAGGCAAGGTGTAGACTTAGGTCACAGAGTCCAAAAATGACACCTTGTGTTTCTGTACTGGGCTTTACTAAATGAAAGATGATCTCAGATTCATCCTCAGCAGATGTACGCTGTGCCAGTGCTGGCTTTTGTAAGGAGACTGTTACTCAATGAATTTCCTACATTTCATCAGAGCAGAGCTGTGGGAAACATCACATGAAAGTAATACAGCATATAAAAGATATTAAAAAGGTGAAAAATATACCTGTGGGAATTGGCTCATAATTTTATTATCTAAACCTCAAGAATTTGCCAAACTGGGCTGGAAATCTCAGAAGACTGGATAACTCACAAAATTTCCACTGCTTTGCTAAGGAAAAAAAAAGGGGAAGTGCACATTTTAATTCTGAGCACTTCTGTTTCTAGTCTGTAACTGAGCAAAGGAAGTGCAGAGGTATATGCAAATGAAACCAATGAAGAAAAGGATCTGCTTTTCTAATCATCTTGGCACTTGACCAGGTCTTATAGGTGATGTAAATCGGGAGAGCTGTTTGGCAGTTTTAGTTTACACCACATGAGAATCTGGCACATACCGTTTGACAGGTTTTTGGAATTCAGATTTTCAGGAGAGATGGTGTAAGGCTTTTATTTAAGTACTCAGGTGCAAATATAACCTGAGCTCTTCTATGTTGTCTGAAAATATCTAGCTCTTTACAAGCACACTCAGAGAATTAATGCACAGACTAGCTGGAGGCCCTCCCGTATCAACATTATAACATTGCTTTTGCATAGTCACGCCTATCGTAGTTGTTCGATGACTGCCCCCATAGCCCCCTTTTTAAGATAAATTCAGCTATAACTGACTAATTAAGCAACTTTGAGATGTATTTCAGAACCTATTGACTAAAAAGTTATATTCTTCCAAAGCTGAAAGTGTTGCCTTAGGGGAATTGAGTCAGCCCTTTAAATTTTTTATTAGCATAGCTTTCTGCTCAATAGGTTTTGAAATACATCTCAAATTCACTTAATTAATTATAGTGTATTTTAGCCCTGGAAAGTGGCTGGTTTTCTCCAGGCATGGACCCTAACTAGTAAGGCTTTCTGCAGACATGCCAGTTGCACACCAGGCTGGGTATGCCAGTGCTGCCATATTTACAGTGAGGCAGATGATGGTGGGGTGCAAGAAGCTGGCTGTCATTAATGTGACAGGGTGTAGAAGATTCAGCTGCTGGTTGAGGCACCTTGTTTACGTGTGCTGCAGGTCTAAGGTGCCCTCACTGGCTCTCTTGTATGTGTTGACTGGCTCGCCATCAGCAACTATGAAAGTCAAGGCAGTGCTGACGGGATCCTGTTGCCACAGTGGGTGTTTAATGTAATCTTGGGCTTTGTGGGATATTCTGCTTGAAAAATGTTTAGGACTTCTGCATCATCCTGTATCATCTCTGACAGCCCTGTACAGATGGCTCAAATACTCTAGGACAGCTTGCAGAGGGAGAGAACTATGTTTAGGCAACTTAATTTTTTGGCTGGCATGCCTGTACACACATAAATTTAGGGTTTTTGCTTTTTTTTTTTAGATCTTTTGGCAAGCCTGCACTGTGGTGTGCCTAAGCATGCTGAGCTCCTTGAGATGTCCCAGGCTCAGGAGAGCACTCTGCCTGCTTCTGGTCTGCATGGCAGGGCAGCAGAGAGAGCCTGACTACTTCTGGGCTTGTAAATCTTCCCTCCTTCCAAGCAGAATCAAAGCTGCTCTGGTAGACTCCCAGTCTCTTCTCTCTGTGCTTACTGGCCTGAACTTGTAGTGCTGTTCTCCTTTGCAGAGGAGAGCAGTTGGACTAGTATTAATGAGCTACGTGCTTAATTACCTGTAGATGATACTTGAAACATACTGGTTTTAGACTAGAAAGGTGAATTCATATAATTCAGCAGCACCTTCTGCCACAAAAAATACTTAGAACAAATGTCCATAGATATCATATTGCCCTGAAAATACTTAGAACAAATGTCCATAGATATCACATTGCCCTCAAAATCAGGTATCACTCTGTATGCTTTTATCAGCACACATAATTTGGTAACACTCACATTAGCCAGTTCTCTCACTGAAGACTTTTATTAGTCAATAACACGCTCATTTTCTAATACCATAAATACAAACTCAACCTATCTACTAGATTTGTGGGTACTTTTTTTTTCTGAGTCTTGTCTACTGCCTTTTTTTTCTTCAGAGCTGTTTTTCCTTTTCTAAAACCATGCAGAGACATATTTTCAGAAAGACTTTGACTAACACCTTCTGAACCTAGGGCTAAAGAAGGACATAACTGATCTGAGAACTTGCCAGAAATTATTGCCTTTTCTGTCACTGTTTCTGTTCTTTATTTTTTCTGCAAAATTCTGTATTACATTTATGAGTACTTCTGAAGCAAATCTGTTTGAGACTGTCCAGATCCTGTGCATCTACTATGATACACGGAATACTTCAAGTAAAAGGAAAAACATTCTAAACTTCTCTTCAAATTCAAATAAAGCCTGTTGTGAATAATTTCAATTATTCCAGATAATTTCAGTGCTCAGCAGTTTTTGAGATCTTTAGAATCTGTGCAAAGTTACAGCGAGAGAGGAAGGCAACTGCTCTTTCCCCCATTAATAAGGAAAATGACCTTAAAGAAAGATAAATTTCATAAAGTTATTATTTCAGCTACCCAAAACTAAACAAATACCAGTCCAATAAGTAGAACTGGAACAAAGCCAATATTAACAAAGATGATATAATACTATAAGAACCTCAGTCAATATTGAAAGCCATAATTGGTCATGAGGATGAAGTAAGAAAAAAAAACCCCATTCCTTCTTGTATGAAGACTTGGTAGAGGAGCAGATAGGAAGTTACTGATCAGTAAGGCAGTGACTGTGCAAGACCCAATGACACTGAGTGGACTGGTGTGCCTATGCTAGGACATATTTAAATCTGAGCAGGCCTGGAGTGTCCAAAGACATAGGCAGCCTCTGATTGCCACAAGTGCTAACTGGGATACCTACATGTCCTACATTCTCAACAAAACCGACCCCTGAGCAGAGCTGTCTTAATTACATGCCAGGACTGGTTTTGTTTGATGAATATTTTTATTTTTATTCTGTTTACAGTTTATCCACAAATGGTTTTGAGATTTGTTTAGATGTGCTAATATTTTTGTGGGCAGAAATAAACTGTTAATGAAATAATTTGTTGCTATGATGTGTTGACGGTATATATTTATAGCATAGTCTCTGAACACTGGTGATACTGTCCCTGCTCCAGAACTGGACAGTCTGCAGTTTATATGCAGTGATCTCTGCCTTGTTCAGGACATTCAGAAATACTTGTTATTGCTTGGGAATGAAGTAATCATTTACAGTGCTAATAACGTTATAGATGCTTGTTGTAACCAATGTTTCTGAAGTTTTGTTTTCCATTACTGATCCCACAGCTCTTGGAGTTGTGCCAAAATGAAGGGACACCAGTGAAACAAGCCGCTGGGCTTTTTTGGAAAAAAGGATTAAATGTCTAAAAGCTGCTTGTGATTTCTCTACTTCTGTGAGATCAGACCAAACTGCTTATGAGAAGATACTAGTCATCAAAGAAACACAGACAGTGAAGACAGGGTTGGGTGTTCCCTATAGCTCTAGGAAGAGGTAGTATTTATGGGTGGAAACCTTTATTACTTTAAAACAGCTGCAATGTGCACAGGTCTAGTAGTTCTTTGTTTTCTTTGGCTAGAGGCTGGCAGTCACCAAGTATTATGAAGGACAGAACAAACTATTCCAAGTTAAAACATGGTGAACATTGGTATTTTGCTAAGATTTTCCCCAAGAAAGCCTGTTTTCAGCAAGAAAGGAGTTTTTTTGTTTGGTTGGTTGGGTTTTTTGTTTGTTTGTTTTGTTTTGTTTTTCAGAAAACAAGGATTGGTAATATTTCATTTTACCAGATTACCCCACCCTTTCTTTCAGGAAAGATTAGGAGAAATTATTGCTGTAAATTTTTAATTCCCTTCATAATTTCCCCCGAACAAACAACAATACCCTTCCCTTACGCTAATAAGTGGAACTCAGTTGCAACAAGGAAAAGCAATATTTGTGTTGCAGCAGAGCAAAATTTTAATCTTTTAAAATTATCTAGAAAGTCCAGTAAAATCAAATGGGCTTCCTTTTATTAATGAATGCTTTCAAATGAGCAGATCTGTTATCATGTATGAATAGTTCTGTCAGGCTATTTTGACTTACCGTTTCTTCTTCCTGGTCTATGCAGTATATTAACATATTTCTTTATCTTTTGGTTGCTGAAATGATGTTCAAGAAGATGAGCTGGATTTTGTAAACAAGACTAGGAGGTTTGTTTTAATTTTATCAAGTAGTGTTCTGGGCATAAAAAAGTGTTCAGACTGGCTGGATCTTGCCTCAGTTCCTTGGAAGCAACACAGCCTCTGCCACAGGTGGCCCTAGGGAGGTCGGCCACCATGGGTTACTCCTGGAGGCCAAGGAGCCACCAGTGTTGGGGTGGGGCTGCTCCCAGCCCTGAGACTCTGCAAGGGTACCAGACAATCCCCTGGTCTCTGGGCTTTTTCCTCACCACATCTCCAGGTCTAGATCATACACAGTGTGAGTATTGAGCTACTTATGCTCTTAATGATGCTTTTAACCTACCACAAATCCTATATAAATAAACCTAATTAGTTGTCTTTTACCTCTGCATGTCTGAATGATGTGTCAAGTTTTCCTTTTCTTTTCCAGACAAAGGAAAAGTGTGTATAAATTTTACGATTTAGTACTAAATGGCTAAAGTAGATATAATTGGGAGCTGGGAGCCTTTTTTGACTAATTATAGGACACAGTATTTGACTGTCTTCTAACCTGTTCAAATACAGCCCAGATCAGTGGTAACAAAGAGCCTGGGATGGCAACTTGCCAGTGACATGGGGTGTAAAATTAACGGACTGTTCCTTGTCCCTATTCCTCCTAATGGACAGATGTTCATATCAACATTCTCACCATCCTCAGTGGTACCTGCTGGCACACTCTGCCCAGGTACTACCAGTAAGGAGGGATGGCAGCTCCCCTCTTCTCCCCTTCCCCTCCCAGGCTGTTCTCTCCCCTGTAGCTCTGTGGCCAAGTCCCAGGTTAGGAGAAGCTTTTCCCACATGGGCTGCAGCCCCAGAAGTGACTTTACAGAGAGTCAAAATGCACCACACTGGGATGTTAAATGCACTAAATAAAGTTCCCATTCAGCATGATGCCTAAGGGTATGCCTGGTTTTAAATAAAGTTGTCCAGCAGACATCAAATTAAGCTCACTCTTCAGTACTGTGCTGCTTTCAGACTAGAAAGAGCAGTTTTAAGTACTAGACATCTCAGTTATGTGGGGAAGGAGTTTTTTTTGTTGTTCTTGGGGGTTTTTTTTCCCCTTGTGTGAAAGGAGTAAGTAAATACCTTATTTGTTTGGAAAGATAATACTCTGGTTAGGTATTCTGTTGTTTTGAAAGGTTCTTGCTTTTTTTAGGGAAAACAGTATCTGTATCTATCCAGCTTAGCTATTTGCAGGACACTTATCTCTGCAGTGTCTGAGAGCCAAGCATGATCATTAAGACTTGGGTGGAATGCTAACATCTTTAAATCTTAAATGAGAACTGCATTATGGGATAAGTTTAATTTCATGTCACAGTGGGAAAACTAGAGCCTTGCTGAAGATGAGCTGGGTATTGAATTCAAACTGTATTAACTTTGTGTGCTGGGATTTTTTTTTGCCCTTTTAACTTTCTGTTTATTAGAGGCTTTAGCCCTTGGTAGGTTATAAAGCTTGAGGAGGGGGAAAAAATGATATAATAAAACTAAGCAGCATCAATAGAATGGAGAGGAAGAACCACCTGCCACTCCATGAGCTGCAGCCGATGAACGGTACAAAAAGAAATGATTGACACCGGCATACAAACACACGCCCTGGCTAGACACAGCAATATAGCTCAATAGCAAAGTTATAGCCTGTGATGAGATGAAAGAATACAGGCTTTAAAAGTAAAACACTTTGTGAACATAAACTCCCCATATATTGCAGCGAGTCCCTGAGGAGCAACAGTATGCCCTGTGCCCCTCCTTTGCTCCTGCTAGCTACCTCAGGCAGCAAGCAGGTTCAAACAAGGTCAGAGTGTCTGGCTTCTTGGCAAGAGCTGTCCTTTCTGCAAACTTCATAAATGTAGTCCAGGTGCAGAAGGTATTCTTTGCAAACATGGCCTCCCTTGCACCTGTAGTGTTTTCCATTGCCTGGGCTTTAGCACCCAGGTTGTATTTATCCGCTGCTGATCAGAAAGTGGTCTGACAATGACCAGTTGCAAGAGAAGGAACTTAATAAAATTAGAATGCATAAAAATTAACACATTTCCAAAAAACATACCGAGAATGCATGCAGCTACCTAAAGCAGAGGTCTTGAATGCCCTGGCCATAGGCTGGAGTTTTACTTCTTTGTGGGCCATATGGCACATGAAGCTTGAGAACATGCTTACTTGAGAAATAAAATGATGCTTACCCACCTGGCTAAAAAGCCAACCTTTAAAAGCAAGATAAACATAATAGACAAAGAGTTCTTTTTTGTATGTAAAATGAGAGCTCTGGAAAAATTAATTCCTTCCCACTTTCCCCTCCTTTGCACTGCACTGCACTGCACTGAGATGTTCACTCTGAAGTCTAATAGTGATACAAATCTCTGTCAAAATGACCAGTTTTTGTCAAATGAGCTAGAGAACAAGAAAGAAATATAAGACTGTAAGAAACCTCCTAAATCATCAAATGCTGTCCTCTACTGTCTAACTGCCTTGTTATTGCATATGAGACATATGACAGTTCTGATTGTAGTATAACTTCCTCCATAATATCACTGGTATTGTGTAATGAATATCCCTGATACTATATACTTAATGTAGCACAGGGTCATAAATTTCTGCATCAGAGTTAATCTCCTTATTAATATAAGGTTTTGTAGTCAAATTACATACAGATTTTCATTTGATGGTGTTTGCTTTCTGGGAACAAGTAAGCCTTACTAGTGGAATTACAAAAAAAATGGTGTTTTATTTTGAGTTTATTGAAAACTAGTTATGACTGTACATTTGGAGACACAAATAGTGTATTTGCACGATTATTCACATGCAGGTTTTGTCTAGTTATGGACCATGAGTCCATAAGTGACATTATTTCTCTTCCTGACTATATGAATTATTCTGAATTGTAACATGCTGTGTTACTTAGTCTCTGTGTTGTCCAGTCAAAGACACAAAAACCCACCATGGGATTTAGATGGCTAGCCCACTCTATATTCAATTGAGACATTTGAAAGATAACGATTTAATTGGATTTCCATACTATTTGCAGCTTAAAATCAAACTTTATTATTGGCTCACTCAAATGGCAAATACATGGAAAGTTGTGAGCAACCTGGGATGAGATAAATGAACCTAATAATTTAGTCATCCAGTTGTGTTATGTAAACAGTTTTTTTCCCTGGGATGTTTGCTTTCAGCTAGCCAAGCAATACTCCATCTTTCTACAGTTTGTGGGCAATTTTGAGCAGAGCCTGGCAACAGTATGTAACTCAGTGATAGCTTTGTCCTGTGCAGAGTGGCAGGTGGGCTGGTCCAAGCTAGCTGACTTTCCTTTGCAAATTGCTCAGGACTTGAAACTGTCTCCTGTCACTACCCCTCATTTCACGTTAACCTTAACTGATGCCCGGAAGGACCTAACTGCAGGGCACTGGAAACAAATGTACCAGAAATCCATCCTTCCACAGTTTTACCACCAGGCATTAGATATATCAGAGATAATTCTATTTAATTTATGAGGTGTGGGAATCAAATAACCTATATAAAAATTTATGTTGTGTCTCAAGATGTCCAATCGAGATTGAAATATGTCTGGTTAACTTCCAAATAAATTGACTCCTCCAGCGTTTTCTCTGAATTTTTCTCCCAGGCTAGAGTATGATTGAGTTTTATAGGTTTAACATTGTGAAGTAGCACCTTAGAGAGAGTAGAGTTGAGACATTTGCCCATACCATAGGCGTATGCTATTGTTTCAGCACCAGTGAGAGGGACTCACTTTAGAGGGAGTTTATGACTCTGCTTTGTGTGTAATTACTGATTAAAATGGTACCATAACAATATTTAAAGAGAATCAAGCCCTCTACTGAGGAATAGAGCCAGTTTTGCAGGAAGTATTTGTGGACATTTCCATGCTCTTCAGCCAGCAGAAATTCAGATATCATCTTCAGGTTAACTGAGACGGGAGAAGAGATGTAATTACACCTTTGAGTCACATTCTCCCAGAGAGGTGAATATAGGATGCTGACACTTGTGAATCAGCCAGCCAGAGATCCTTTTCCTTAGAAACGTAGGCAAAACATCTATGAAGGCAAACTGAAGCATTGAGCATCCTCCTCCAGTGTGCCCCTCATAGGAAGCCCTGCAAGCTGCTGCGTGATGTGCTTGGTGGGATTGACATGCCTTTCCTCATGGCTGGTGTTGGTGCATCTGGCTGTGCTGGGCTTTCATGTCTCTTGCCTGCAGTGCTAGTGGCAGACCTGAACATGGGAAAGCTTTGTGCAGCCTGGAGAGGCAGGTGTACAAAGTGGAATCCAACAGTCTTTCTGGATATGGGTGTACGTTTCCCCTTTGGTGCCTCTTTTTGTTTGTTGCTGATGTATCACCATGCCTTGAAATGTATATGGTAGCTGTCTTTATGGGTGAAAAGCTGGATTTTTGCCTTAATATGCATATAATGTAGTTGAAATGAGGATAATACAGCGTAGTGCAGATCCAACACAAGCAATGCTTTTGTACTGATGGAGAGACAACTGTGTTCGTAAGGGAACAGCTTCAGCAAAGGAATTGGTTGTGTTCACCCTGATCAGGAGAGATTAAGCAGAAGTCCATTGCAAATTCTTCAATATCACTGAGCCTAAACTCTGCATAATTAATGCTCTTCGTCCACCCCTAGCAAGCACACAATAATATTAATCACACTTGACTAGCTGGCAAAGGAATTTGTGCAAAGACTGAACCTTCTCTCAAGTGCTTTTACTTCTGGAAATGGCAAAAGCAAGACTGGAGAACTGACAGAAGAACTGTGGTCTCATGACCAGTTATGTTTTACCCTGAAATCTTTTGTTTACTCTTAGTAAATCTGTGGCAGAAGTTGTGATTTAGACCGCTGGGAGGGGGAGCAAGGAAGCAGCTTTGCCATACCTTTCATGTTGTGTACCATTTCAGGCCCTGGTTTAGTAATTTTAATGAATTTTATAAATGTGAAAAACAGCAAAAGAGAAACATCTAGATCTCTGTTCTTTTGGTGAAAATTTACAACTAGCACAATGATTACACTTCCTCTGGGCTGCTAAATCCTGTGGGTGCTCTTGAAAATGAGAATAGATTTCATTGACTGTGTGTAGTAAATTTGACCTATGATTTCATCTGCGTTTTCCTTTAGCTTGTTTTAATTCCCGCCCCTCCAGTTTGCCCCTTTCATCAGCTCTTGTTTAGCTTTGTCCTGCCCTTGATTTTGCTGGAATAATCTAGCTCTCTTGGCTTGGTCTTCATTAGAAAGGAAAAACAGTTACCTAACATGTCTTACCTAACAGTCCTGTTTTTTCCAGTAAAGGTGAGAAAGACTGTTTTCTTTTTGGGCCTGACAATTCTTGTCCTTTCTTCTGAGATTGCTTGCCAGCATGGAGATGGCTTTGTGTTGTCAATTCTTCTTTCACAGTTCTGCTCAGAACTGGGTTACGATCACCTTGTTGTACCTAGGTCGCCATGCAGCTATCCATTCAGAAAGATTTCCAGTGACAAACAAAGTTTTTTTGCTTTGAAGTGTTGATTGCAGCTATTGTTGGGTTCTTCCTGTCCTGGGTGAGTTTACATAAATGATTGTGCATGTGTGTGAGACAGCAAAGGGGGAAGAAAACAGATGGAAGAGAAGTATAGTAGTACTGGGGAGCAAATGGGTCCACAGGACATGGGTAAGGGAAATGCTGGGAGAAATAATTACTGCTGTAATCTGATTTGCTAATAATCCATTTATAAAACAGTTATGATATATACTTGTAGGAATGTGACTGATCATAACGACAAATGATATTACTTCCTCCCCTCCCACTCTGTATTAAGGAACCTTAATTACTCGATGGCTCAAGACTTGGTGGGTGACTCATGCTACAAAGAGTCAGATGCTCACAGCACATAATGGAGCTCTTGAAAAGCTTTCATAACGATGGCGGGCTCGCGCTACCTCCCTCCCATACATCCCTCTTTGCCAAAGACTTATTAGGTAATTTAAAATAATTAAAAAGGAAATAATTAAAAGATTTTACACACACAGAAATAGCACTTGCAGCTAATTATGTAAGTCTATCACTTCTAACACTGGAACACTATTACCATTATCAGAGAATTGCATTTGAATTGTGACGGATAATCCTCTAGTCCCATGCTACGTTCTTGCAAGTGGGAGCCGGTTGTCTAGGTTTTTACAGAAGAAAAGAGGTGTAAGGAGCCCATGCTCTAGCCATGGCTCTACCATAAGAGGTTTCTGGTCAGCTTTGTTCCCTATAGATTTTCTCCGAATTAGAACACAGGAGAGAATGAAAACTCCTTCATCTAATCTTAATGTGTTTGCACAAGGTGTTTTGCTAAACACTCAGGAATTCCTGTGTGTTTGCAGCTCCTTGTAGGCTTGAGATGTTAGAGTAACTTCCTAACAGGGGCACTGTAGGCATGGGTCATGTTAAAGGAAGTAAATGACAAAATTATCCTCTGGTCTTGCTATCAGTAGTGTGGACATCACGTCCATAAATATGGTGATAGGGGCATGAAGTAATAATTTATTACATTGATCAGCAACATAGAGCTACCTTTCATGTGGATAATGGCAGCTGTTTAACGGTGCAAAAAAATTTACATTGTAATTTTATGGCAAGAAGCTAATATCTTACCATAATAAAGCCTTTGGCACTTTAGGCATTCAGAATCTTGATTTTTCATAGAATCATTCGGGTTGGAAAAGACCTCTAGGATCATCTAGTCCAACCTTCTTTGAACATCTCCCTAACCCCTAGACCATGTCTCAAAGCACCACATCTACTTGTTTTCTGAACACCTCCAGGGATGATGACTCCACCACCTCCCTGATCAGCCTGTTCCGATGCTCAACCACTCTTTCATTAAAGAGCTTCTTCCTGATAGCCAATCTAAACCTCCCCTGGCACAACTTGAGGACATTATCTCTTGTCCTTTCATTAGTTACCCAGGAGAAGAGACCAACACTAGCCTCACTACAACCTCCTTTTAGGTAGTTGTAGAGAGCAGTGAGGTCTCCTTTCAGCCTCCCCTTCTGTAAGCTAAACAATCCCAGTTCCCTCAGGCGCACCTCATAAGATATATTCTCCAGACCCCTCACCAGCTTTGTTGCCCTTCTCTGCACCTGTTCCAGCACCCCAATGTCCTTCTTGTACTGTGGCGCCCAAAACTCGACACAGTACTCAAGGTGTGGTCTCATGAGTGCCGAGTCCAGGGGCACAATCACCTCCCTACTCCTGCTGGTCATACCGTTTCTGATACAGGCCAGGATGCCCTTGGCCTTCTTGGCCACCTGGGCACACTGCTGGCTCATGTTCAGCTGGCTGTCCACCAACACCCCCAGGTCCTTTTCCACCAGGCAGCTTTCCAGCCACACTTCCCCAAGCCTGTAGCATTGCTGGGGGTTGTTGTGACCAAAGTGCATGACCCGGCACTTGGCTTTGTTAAACCTCATACAATTGGCCTCAGCCCATCGCTCCAGCCTGTCCAGATCCCTTTGTAGAGCCTTCCTACCCTTGAGCAGATCGACACTCCCACTTAATTTTGTGTCATCTGCAAATTTACTGAGGTAAATAATCTAATTATTCAGAGATAAATTTAGCCAAAAAAAGGGAGGCAAACCTCCTTCCACTTCTTTTTTTTAAAACTGGAAAACCGTTGAAAATAGTATTTTATTATTTGTTTGTGAAGAAAACACCAAATAGGCATTGACCACCAGAGAATACTACCAATTCAAAAAAATGCATCTTTCCATGTTTTTTTTCCTGTTTCAGACAGTGTCTCCAAAACTGAGTGAAACACAATGCTCAGGAGAAGAACTTTTAGGCTGTGACTTTCAAAAAGAGGGTTCTTATTTTGGCTGTATTCAACTCTGATTGATTGCCCCTCATAACACACTTTAGGAAGCAGTCAGTCCAGCTGAATTTCAGTGGGAGCTGTGGTCACAGGGTATATCTGAAAACACAGAGTGCTCAGAACAAAAGGTTGTTCTAAATGGTGGGATTAGTTCACAGATCAGCAGACCATGTTCATCTCGAGGGGCAGAGGCAGGATGGGACTGCACAGCTATTTGTGTGCCCCAGCCAGGCACGAAGCCTCAGGGGGAGCGACAGCCAGCTGTGCCTCTGTGCCTGGCAAGGGTAGCAGCGGGGGATGGAAAAGCACTTGGTCATAAGGCAGTGGCAGATGTGTCTTTCCATGTTTCCAGCTAGACTGAATAGCTGCTCCGGGGTTGCAGCTAATATTAACATGGTTGTTGCCACGCAGCTCCATAATGGTTTAGAATCTTCCAGATTTGAGAGAGGTCTGTGGAGGTCCGGTAGCTGTGACCTGTAAATTTCTTAGGACACAGTAAAGGTACTTGCAATTTATTGCCTGGGCAATAAAAGAGACATTCAGGTAAGAGGCTAAAGGGTATGTGGGAGTGAAACTCAGCAACTGTGATCTAGAAACATTCATTTTGATTTGTTTTTGACTCCCTTTATTTGTTTTCAGCGGCAGGGACTGGAGCCAAAGCTGACTTTTTGTGTCTGTGAAGTTCTGGTCCTGATGGGTATGCAGAATCACCCACTTGGGAAGGCTAGATTGTGCTGGTTTTGGTGTCTTTTTCCTCCTACCTGCCCATTTTTCAGCCACACCATGTCGTATCTAAAACCACCTGTGCTGTGGGCAGGTATTTTCTGAGAGATTGGTTCACCACAGAGGCTTAAAAGTATAGTTGTGTGGAAGGATACTGGAAGGGCTGAGAAGTTTGGAGTACCTCTGGACTAGATGATATCAGCCTTTGGACCAGTGGATGGGGTTTCTCTGCCCCTCCACCCCCCAGACTGTGTAGACCACAAAAACCATCAACTTCTGTCAGTGCTTTCCAAGCTGTAGCAAATGGGCCACTGTGGTCCAGGAAGTGACAAACACTGCTCTGTGAAGACATGTTGGACAGAGTCTTTCACATCATCATTATAAGTTTTTTTACTGAAAACTGGGAAGTAAATGTTTCAGGTATTTATCAGGGAAAAATACTGAGGATTTACTCAAAACTTAACTAGGGAATTAATTCCTTTTTGTTGATACATAAGTTTCACAGAAATTGGTCCATTTGCTAAGCAGGGACAGAGAGCTTCAGTACACTCCACTTGGCAAAGGGTAGACTGAGCCTGATTCAGGTTCCAGCTCTCCTTTGTCACGGTTGTTTCCCAAAGGGTATTTGCCAGAATCTTCCTGACTCCCTACAGAGGGGTTGGGGTCCTCTAAAGGGTTGGCTGCTCAAAGCAGAAAGTTCATTTAGCCACTCCAAAATGGGCTTTAGAGAAATGTGTATCTCTTTGCCCCTTGACTGTAGAGCACCCGCACCATTCGCATCTTTGATTGTAATAGGGGGTAACAGCATTTTCCCAACATATGAAATGATTTTTGAGTTATGGATAGCTTGTGCCTTCTAAAAGGTAAGCACTATTATGATCATGCAGTACTTTAGGAATGGTGTAGGGTTGTATTAAATACCATCATTAATGATCTAAAAGAAAAAAGTGAGAAGAACATGATTACAAAATTCAGAGGATATTGAATTAGGAGGACTAGAGAGAAAATGAGATAATAAAAAGAGACCTAAAAAGATTATAAAGGTAGGCAGGGGTTTTTATAGAAACTGAGATTCATCCCGGAAAACTGCAGGATAATAAATCTGAGGGAAAATAATCTGAAGCACATATCTTGAAGAGGAAGAAGAAACCTGGGAAGCAGTAATTCTGAAAGAAGTAAGATGATAATGGATAGCCAACCAAGCCTGAATTTGGAATATCATAATGCTGCAAAATGTCCAATGTAATTTTAAGTTGCAAATGCCAAACTATCATGTCACAAGACCAATAATCTTTTTTGCAAACAGTTTATTATGACTGAATGCAGAACAGCTCAGGCAGTTTTCAACCCTGAGCAGCAAGGTCTATTTAGACCTGCACAGGGTCCTCATTGCAGTCAGTATCCACTTTATATGTTTCAAGATATTTGCCTAAAACTGGTGAGATGCTCTGAACAAAACAAAATATGTTTTGTTTGTGCTGTTGTGCATGTCACACAAACCTACCATAGTCTTCCATTGCTGTCCACTCAGTTGTGTGAAGTAGCATTCATAGCAACCGTCACACACTTTCTCTTTTGCATTTCCTAGTGAGGAAATGGATGGAGACTGAGGAGGAAAGAAGAGGAAGATCCTCGCATAATATTTGACTGAAATGTGCAAAGAGCTGTTACTGGCAATGGGTAGGTTGAAAACCCACCCTTCACCTGGAATAGGCAGTGGGGAAGAAATGTTGCAATTCATGGCCGTTTAAATTAAAAAGTTTCAGTCTGCAATTGAGATGGGCTCAGAGCACACAGCCAGACTATTACTACACCTCTTCTGAGGAGTGAAAACTCATCAATTTGCCGTATGACTTTTGCCCTCATCATACCTTCAGTTCCTCAGCCCTGGACCAGCAGCTTTCTGTGCTATTTCCGTTGAGCCACAACAGAGCAGAAGACATAAAAAATGGTGTCTGAAAAGTAATGTGATCTCTTACATATCCTAGGCTGAGACTACTGGGCATTTTGCAGATGAACTATGACATAATGAACCTGCTGCAATAGGCAGTGAGAAACCAGCATAGTAAGTTTTGATGTTCCCAGTAATGAATATTGCCAAGGAGGAACTCAAAGGATCAGCTAAGGAACTGTGTTGCTGCATTTGGTTCTCGTATTTTTTTAACCACTGAAGTTTTCAGACCCAGGTAGATTATATTTACAATCTCCCTATTAAATCATCATAAACTTTTAATGCTGGGAATATGACCCGCTCACAAAACCAAATGTAAATAGCAAAGGTTTGGAGTGGTTATTGAAATTGCTGTCAGTGTGAATCATACCGTCTTACCCAAGAAATAAGCTGCTGGATTTAATAAGGCAGAAGTTGTGAAAATGAGTATCTCCTCCAAATAAAGCAAAACTAACATTTTACCATCTTCTGATGCTTGAAATTTATGGTGGCAGCTAAGATATGAATGAAAGTTAAATAGTCCTATTAATTTGATTACTTGTTTCCAGAGCCATCAGACATGTGGAAAGTAATATCATGTGGGAAGTGGTGTAAGATTTACACTCGCCTGAGAGAAATCACGGCTCCGTCTATCAGATTTGATAGGTGTCAGAGGACCTTTTGAAAATTAATAATAAGAGGACTGAATAATAAGAAAGACACTTAGCTGCTTAAAACTTTTAAACATTTGGATGAATTTTTGAACTAATTAAAACAAAAGTTTAAGTGGAAGTTTTGACATATATCTGGAATATGGTAGAACTGCTTGGTTGGATGTCTGAATTATCTCACTCTCACTGGCATTTGTGAGGGTTTCTTTTAAGGTGCAAAAGATTTTAGGGCCAATCAAATCAGAGGAAGTTTGATTTGAGTTTGTGCCTATATCCTTTTATGCTTTCACAGTACAAAGAAAACTCAACCAGTCCAGGACCTTGCTGTCCAAGCCTTTGTATGGACCCAAGCCATTCTGCATATGCAACAACCTTCATAAACGATGTCCCTTCAATTTATTTTAAGTTAAAATTTGCTCACCAATTATATGTAATAAAGTCATCTTGGCCATGGCAGTGCAATGGGCCCCAACTGTTGTAGTAGGGGTCAATAGTAGTGGAGGTGTTTAAAGAACGAATAGATGCGGCGCTTGAGGATATGGTGTAGTGGTTAGAGAGATGCTAGGACAAAGGTTGGACTTGATGACCCTGGAGGTCCTTTCCAACCATAATGATTCTGTGATTCTGTGAAAAAACCATGCTGACGAAAGGCCCGTTTCTTGCCTCACTAATGCCAATGGCAGAAATTCTCGTTGCCTTCAGTGGGAGTGGAGTTTTAAACCATAAAGGAGTCTTAAAAAGAAATAACCATCCTGGATTGGTGAACAAGCACTTGTTGCATTTCACCTTTGTGCCTTCTTCTGTTGGGGGGAATCCTTTCCCTGACCAGCCTGTGGATGCCACGTCTTGCAGTGAGGATCTCCAGGGCACTGTGGTGCAAGAGCTTCTTGGGAAGCAGAGCGATGTACAACAAAGCCCCATTCAGAGCCCATTTCCCATGAAACGGCAGCAGTTGCTGTTCAGCCTGGAACAGAACAGGGCTGGATTAATCTCTTATTCTTCATTTGAAAGTCTCTGTATTAAAAGACTAAGGTTTAGGATTTTACATCCATTTAGCACCTGGCTAAGAATTGAGGGTATGTGTTCAGATATTAATGTGACTAAAAAGATGTATGCTCGGGTTAAGGTTATTTCAAAAAAAGAAGCTCTGTCATTAATAATTTTTGGTCAGAAGCTCTGCCCGTCATCAGGAGATAAATCAGCTTGCAGCAGCTGTGACAGCTCTTTAAGTCTGAGGCCCGAACAGCTTAATTGGGGAAATGATCAATTCTAAGATGCATAGTCAAGATGACATCCTTGGTGCAGTAAATTCTTTCAGGAATGAACATGAATAAAATGAATATATTTATGGAACAGTGATGTAATTCAGAATCTTGGCTGTTAGAGAGCCTATGCATCTTCATTCCTTCTATGCCCTGTAGCAATTTTCCAAGGCTCCAACCTCAGATAACTGTGAATGGTCTGAAAACTGCCCTAGGTGAATGTGGATTTTATAAGAATGAAGAGTCTTTCCAAACAGTATGAATGAATAAAAACTCCACATTCACCACATAAGTATTATGAATTGACTGTACTTATTTTTTCTACATACAGGGTAAATATAAGTCCTCAAAAACTTCTACCTGTGAGTTACTGGAAAATATTTCCACTTTACCGTGACAGTTATGACACTGTCCCCATCCATAGATCCTATAAGCAGACACAGGCATTTCTGTGCTTCATGTGTCTGACCAGTATTTGAAAATCCCATGGCTTAGTCTTTGCACCTTTCTTGAATGAATGATTTATTCAGCTGAGGTTACTTTGAAAAAGAAATACTCACTCACCTTTTGGGAAGAATGTACTTGCTTCAAGGCCCTACCAGCTGGCTCTCCCTCTCTGCTCATCTTCCCACCAAGGAAAGCCTCCTTGCTGTATTTACTACTGCTGCCTGGATGTACCTTGCACGGCAGGTAAATTCACAGGGCCAGTCGTATCTAGGCACAACTATGTGAATCATGAAAACAATTTCATCGCATGATTTATTTAAAGGGTGCATGGAATTCCTCAACGGAAAATTTTGACAAGAATCTTAGGGGTCCTCAGGGATGAGGCCTCAGGATTACTCTCTGGTTAGGAGCCTCATCTGGTGGTCAGAGGACTGGGGAGTGTGGCGGGGCAATGTGAGAGGGACGGTGTTCAGCAGCAGGTCAGGCAAGTCTCAAGGTGGGCAACAGATGCAGGAGAAGGACCCTGCCTGTACAGAAATGGCATGTGAATCATATGTGGCACTGAAGATGTTGAAAAATACTTGCATGGAGTGCTGGGCTGACACCTCTGTCCTGCTGTCCTGGGAGACTTGCAGGGCTTTCTGCAGTTTGTATCGTGCCCAGTATCGTGGGGTATTCAAAGGGGTGTGTTTTGTTACGCAGAACAACTAATGATCTGGCAAGATTTCTTCTGGACACTGTTATTACATTATTCAGACAACGGTAGCACTGGCTGCTGGCTGGAATTTACTTTGCAAGGGAGGATGGCTCCCATCTGCTTATGTATATTGCTGTAATTTCAAATCCTGCCTGCACCGAGTGCTTTTTTCCGCTGACGAGATTTATCAGGCATGAGACACGCCAGCAGCTCTGGAGAGGTGCCATGGCTGTGCCTCACTACCTGATCTCAGAGGCAAGGTTCACACAAGGAGGGAGTCAGAGCAGGGGCAGGACACAGGGGGAACTGCTTCTGCCCAGGGAGGCTGTGGATGGGCTGGAGGTGGTTGCCTGCAGTTTGGTTCTGCTGCTGCTAGTGGTGCTGCAGAAGACCAGGTGCTTTGCAAGCTGTTGATGTTTCTTTTGGCAGGGGAAAGTGCTGGGTACCCACCACAGAAATGGGCTCTGGAGCCTGCTAGGTATGTACCAAGCAGTTTTGGTTTTAAATTAGGTTATTTTCATTCTTACAATATGCCATGTGCCTGCACATGTTCCCAGGGATGACAAAATGCTACAGCAGCCATCCCTAAGTTATCACTGGTGACTTTATGCAGAAGAAATGGCTTTAGGTTATGTGAAGAGCATCCATTCATACACAAGTTCTTGATTAACCCTGCAGGATCCCACTGGGTTGTTACAGTGAATAAAGCAAGAGGCCACGTGAAAAGCACTTTCATATTGACATGAAGTAGAGCAGACCAAGTGGTCTCACTGTGTATTTTGTCAAAATAATTTTCATGCCGAAGTTTAAGCCACATAGCATAAATATTTCCCAGCTAGCAGGCAGTGATCACGAAGCACATAGTGGAGTGCATGACTCGGGCCATCAAAAGAAAAGCTTTAACCATGAACTGTGTGAACCCTAAGGAAAAACCTCCGTTTGAGCCAATATAATGTATTGGAAATGACTTGGATACCTTCCCATCTGTGATGCACTTTAATGAAATCTGTCCTCTCCCACTCTGAATGTATGTGTGTGTGAGTGTGTACTTAATAGATATAGTGCAGCAAACTCCCTAGGATTAGCTAATGAAAATAGCACTGTAAAATGAATTGAGCAAATCGATACAGCTGGAATTTTGAGCACTGTGAAAAATGCACCAACCTGAAACTCCCCTCTCTCATTGCAGCCAATATATTATGTGCAAGTATGTGTTAGAAACCTCTAAAACAAGCCTGCTATTGGTAAATTAAAATTGACTTGGGCCAGATGAGCATGCTTAGAGAAGCAAAGGAGAAAGAGGAGCTCTTCAAGTAGTGGAAGATGGGACTGCCCTTGGGGGCTCCAGGTCATGCTTGCCATTAGAAGGAAGCCCAAGGAGACCCTCCTGAGTGATGCTGGTGTAAGGAACTAGGTTGTGTGAAATAATACAGGGGATGAAGGAGCTGGGGAATTTTTTCAGAGTATTTATTGGCTTTCTGACCCCTCTGAGGTGTCCAGCCCTGTTGTGAGAGCATTGAGGCAGGACAGAGAGTTACTTGCAAAAAGAAAAGGCTACAAAACCCCACAAACCCTGGGTGCCTTGTGTAGTCTCACCTTCTGGGGCTTCATAAACACATCCCTCCATTCCCTCCAATGCTGCAGGAACCCTCTGTTTGGGGAATGCAGAGGAAGTTTAAATTTGCTCCATTTCAGGAGGAATTTTTCATCTTTCTTGCAGGATAAGTGAAACATAATTTGAAATGTGAATGTCATAATTAAGTCTAATTATTTTACCATACTTTTGCCTTCATTAGACATTGTATCTAATAATTGCTGTAATCAACCATGTGGTAAGTATTAACTCCTTAACTACCAGAGGGCAGATGATCCCTGCTGGAGGAATAGATGACTTCCAGGTCTGAAGGTGTCTTGCTGAGTCCCATCACCCCGAAGAACAGCAGGGGTTCAGCTCTCCTTCACCTCTCAGGAAAGTGCAGGAAGGCAAGGTTTCAGATGTGTCACATAGCTGAGCGGGTTCAGAGCACATGTAAGCCCCAAACCTGTTACCTCTGCAGTGCCACAAACTGCATCTGTGTGAGTGCTCTGTGTTCCCGGGGAGCAAGGCTGGGGAGCTGGCTGTTTGGGCAACATCACTGGGCAGCTCCCTCTGGCCCATAGCTGGGCACTTTTGGTAGGCAGACTGTCATGGTTTAGCAGAGGTATGAAGTGAGTCTGTAGAAAAAATTCTCTATGCATTAGGACTTATGTTTCTCCACAGCACCAGCTTCAGCCTTGTGCCATCCGTTGTATTTTCAAGGAACCTCTACTAGCATCTGAGTGTGTAATGATGGTATCTACCATAAGAGAATCAATTGATTCTCTTTTCCCTGGCTTGCTAATAATTCTATCATCTTGTTGCTAATGATTCCACTCTGAAATGATTTTTTCCAGTTATATTATATATTAAAAAAATCCCGATTAAGTACACTGTAATTGCTGAGGATTGTAGGATATATGTTAATTTTTCTTTTGTAGTGTACCAGGCTGCCAGAATCAGTTAATCAATGTTTTATCTTTCTGTATAACATTTGCAATGTACAATACTTATGGAGTAACATCCCACCTGACCCAGTATTAGTTGCCTTGTATTTTCACTGGTCTCACCATAAGTGGACTTCGGTTGTCTATAGGGCAAACCATAGGGCAAAATCTATTCTTGCTGCTATTTTTTACTCAGATTTTTAACCTGTATGGTGGTTTCTTCATTCCATTTCCTTTATTCTATTTCCAAGAAAGCAAACAAAAAAATGTATTGATTCATAGAGCCAACAGTGATGATGATCAGAGTTAATCTACAATCTCTTCAAAAGCTTCTTTAGTGGAGATGCAGCGAGTTTGTTCGAAAGCTTTCTCAGCTTCATGGTGGAATTGGTGGTCAAAGCCAGAGAGAGAGGAGTTGCAAAATAATCCCAGTCCTGACTGACCTTATCTGAAGTTTGGTCAGTCCAGCCAGAGAGCCCTTACCCCAAAGAGTCCATGCCTGTTGGGTACCCCTCTCATCAGTGATGAGGGAACAAAGATGATGTCTTTGTGATGATGAGCACCTAACTGTCATACACATTTGACTAGTGCTAATAATGAATGATTTTAAGCTTTGGATGTCGAACCTGGATTTCAGATATATACCAGAGGTGGGGTGATGGGCCCTTTGTTACAAGGAAGGGATCTTTGTCTCCCTTATACAACAACAGCATCCTTCTGATGCAGACGGGGAAGGTTTCAAAATCCTGGGAAGTGAAAACTGCCTCGTGCTTACCTCTTGTCCCTGTGGCACAATCTGAGACTGTCTTGAGCTGCAGGAGGTGACAGTGCATGATCCTGTCAAATGATGCTCCTTTTGTGCCAATGGAAAGGGCTTGCTGGGGGGATTCAGCTTATCAGGAAGATGAGTCGGGATATTAACTTTACGAGAGGTTAACAACTTGTTCCCCTGGTGGCCCTGTTCCTTCCAAACTTTGGGAGAAAGTGGTGGCAGCACAGAGAGGGATACCTGTCTGAAAGGTGTCTACATGCATCCTCTTCCAGTTAATGACAGTGACACCAGAATTTGGGGCAGAGGAATGTAATTATTTAAACAAGCTTTGACAGACCCTCTGCAGAATTAAAATTGGTGATTTCCAAGATTTTTTTTGCCCTGGACATCTTCTAGCTTTTCCTTCTGCATTATTGCTTGAGAAAATTGAAGGCGAAGAGGGCTTTTTCATGTCTGGTGTAAATAGGCTGCTTCCCTAATCTCTTTGTGGTTTATCGTGATTTGTAAGGAGAGTAAGTGGCACCTGCATCCACTGTGGCAAGGAAAATGGAGAAATTTGTTTTGTAGTGGATATAGTATAGAGGATATATTCTAACTCCTAATTGTAAAGATACTGAGTGGAATGGGGGCACCTTTTCATGGGGCATAAATGGCAAAGGTGCATTTTCATGTGTGTTGAGATAAAACCCCAAACACATGCAGTTTGAAAGGCAGCAGAAAATCTGGGGCTGAATGCTCACAGGGCTTGTGCAGCCTTTGGAAGCAGGCTCGTGTCTTGCAAAACATACAAAGCCCTACCAAGAATGGAATAACTACTTCATCATTTTAAATGAGGGCTATAAAAAATTACAGTCAGCACATAATAGGTGTTTTGCACCCATGCTAAGTACTGCCAAGGAAATAGTTACCTAAGTAAATCAATAAAGTATCATTCCCTCCCAAGGTCTTCCTGTCCCAGTCCCTGAACCTCTCATTTCAGAGGAGTACTGAAACCTGTTCAAGATTTATTTTGATGAAAGTTAAGTATCTCTACATTATCAGGCAGTAAAGAAGTTGTTTACTACTACTCCAGGAGTGTTGAAAAATCCCTCTGAATACATACTTGCATTGTAGCTATCATAAAAATGTCTACCAGCTATTGAGGCCCCCAAATTGATTTTTTTTTCTTCCCAGAAAACAAAGAGTTCAGTCTGAGACCTAGAAATTGCTTCATAAGAAAACCATCTGTTTTGCGAGAGATGGACTGAGGTATCCTGTCACATACCCTGTTCAAGTTTAGTATAAAACATTTCTATTCATATTCTGTTAGCAAATAAGCCTGGGCTGAGGTAGCAGCACCTGTTCTGGGTTCTTTTCCTATAAATCAGTCTAGATGTTTAATATGTTCCTCATTACCAAAGCATTTGAAAACCAGTAATACACCTGAAAACCAATTTGCTGGCATAAATGTTCCAACAAAGTGGTGAATTTTCAGCTCACACTGTCAATTATTGGCAGGAAGCAAATTTTGACTTGGCCCTTGTCAAGGTTAATACGATTCACAGTCATACTGCTCCAATCAAGCTGTGAAAATGCAGTGTGCAGATTTCACCATTGCAAGAGCTGGAATCCCAAATTTTTTAACACATGCAACAAAACCTTTGCACAGGCACTGCATATAAAAAATAATTTTATGAAAAATTTCAAATAGCAAAGACATTGAAGAAAATCTTCATCTGTTTGCAAAATATGTGAATGGGAGAAAAGCTGACTCAGCTTCTGGCTGTGAAAGGCTTGCCCTGCTCTCAGTGATGGTATGCCAAGTAGTTGACAGAGCAATGCTGTGAAGGGGAAAATGCCTCACACTCTAAGGATTTGCCCCAGAAACAAACCAAAGTGATATCCCCTGCTCTGCTCTTGAACTCAAAACAGTCTGGGGGAGGAAGAAGGCAAAGAGGAGGGGTGCTGACCTCCTTGGTATAGGGGAGTGGCAGACAGGTTTCTTATTTCTGTCTCACCTCCTGGGAGCCATGAGCTCTTGAGGGAAGACACCAAGTGACCAGGCTTCATGGACCTCCTAGCACCTTAGTAGATCTCCAGGGGCTGTGCGAGTCTTCTTGTTGAGGGACTGAGCATTTAGAATGATGTTCACCTTTGTTTTAGTAATCTAGAAGTTGTGTTTCTATTTGAAGCTACTTATTTAGACTTCCTACAGGCAGCAACTTCTTAAGCCTTGACTTAAAGCTTTGACTTTATTTGGGTGCATTTTCTCAAGATTCCTATCAAGGAATGTGGCACATAAAAAATAATCAAGGCACATAAAATCAAGGCACATTAGACACATAAAAAATAATCAAGTGGTTTCACCTAGAGAGGTGAAAAAGCCAGGAAAGAGCAGATATGCCATGGGAATTGAGTGGCTGGTATATGGCCTTTCACTTGTACAACTGGTGATTCTCTTTTCCAGACTTGGCACAACAATGGTGCTTAGCCATTGTCCTCCTTCTCTGAGGTGGAAAATGCCATTACCAATATTCCTGCATTGCCTGAGCATGGTGTCTTTTTTAGTCAACTGAAATGCTGAGTTTGGACCAGATGTTAGCTAGGATTTTTATATTCTATGTCCCTTGTTTAACTCCAAATTCCTCCTTTTTTGCTAAACTTACAAATAAACCCCGTATTTTTGGTTAAGTTCTTAATTTTTCCATCTTGAATATGCCTCTCTTATTGGTGTCTTCCTTTTTGTTTCTATGTACAAATCTATCAAGACCATCAAGAAATGGTTTCCCAAACAGAATTTATTGCAAAGCTGATTATGTATTAATATATACAAATGACAAATCTAAAACACAATGTCAAAAAGCAAGAAAATGCAATCAAGAATTTATTATTCTCCCATTACTATTCAGCTGGGAAAATAGCTGCTCTACTTTACTAGAATAACTTCCCCCTCCCAAACCCAACTGGGGTTTTCTAAGTAAGTGCCACAGAATTATTTGTAATAAAATACTTTCATATATATATATATAATACAAGAAGTTCACTGTAATTTATCCACCTATTTTTCTCACTTCTATATTCCACGTAGGCTTGTTATAAAAATTTATTGTCACACATATACGTTATGTACGTGCATGTGTGTCTCTAAACTTACTGGTCCGTTTTACAGATGGAATAAAGACCTTCTTCATTTCACAACCTTGCATCTTGTTCTCTTTTGTACCTGCTTTTCCAACACTGTAGATAAGGTCTCTTCTAGAAAATATTCACACAAGTGCTTGGGTTATCCCAAGCCCCAATTTAACTTTATTTTTTTTAATTAAAAACCAGCGACTTGAATAAAATGTATTTGAGAAAAAAAAGATAATGCTTTGCTTTTCCCCTTGGAAGGTGACATTGTGACAATGCCTTATTTGCCATACAGTCCCATTTTATAGCTCCGGGAATAACTGCTCCTCAGGCCTTTTTCAATAGAAGGCCTCATTGTGCTGACCATTTTGTCACCCCTCCTGTTGTGAGCTATTAGGAGGCATAGGAAAAGAATTAAGTCTTGCAATGTCTTTGGTTAGCAACGTCACTGCACATTATATTGACATCGTTATATTTGCTTGCCAGGTATTACTAATTATGGATGCATTTTGGATCCAGCGACTCCTCTGGACAAGAGGAACAGTGGAAGCAAAACAGTTATTTTTGAGACTCACCCAGGTCCACACGCACACACAGACAAACAGATATACAGATTGTATAGCAGAAATACTATACTATACATACACATACATGTGCGTGCATGTGTGTGTGTATTTGTGTACATACATACGTACACTTACAACTGCATGCAGTGAGACATCCTGGGCATAATCATAGAATCATAGAATCATTATGCACAAATGATCTCCCTGTGTTTCACATAGAGGCAATCACTCTACAAGCACATACAAGAAGTCATTATAATAGTTATGCTATTTATGGAGAAATGTGTAGCTAAAATGTAGGAAAATTATTGTTCTCCATATTCTCACTTTTTTATTGAAGAAACAAATCACACAGTAAATTACATCTGATTTGCATGAAATGTTGCATGCACCTAGAGCTCAGCATGAACCTGGGAAAAGACATTGTTTTAATTCCATAGCCTTTATAGTGGTTGGTTTGTTTCTTTTTTTTTTTTGTAATATAAAAATATAATACTTATAATACTTATTTTACTTCTCTTGTATTTGATAGGCCCTCCTGGGTATAATTTAACATCTGCAAATTGCCATGGTAGGTGAGGAAAGAGTAATGCCCACTGCCCAAGAAGAAGTATAGGAGAAGCGGGAGGGAGTACGTGCCTGGCAATGATGGGTGCCGCCCATGCTGGGAGCTGCTACCACTTGCTGTGGAGATGGTCAGAGGGAAGGGAGGCTCCTGGGTGATCTTGAAACAACTTGGTTGTATCAGCTGTTTGCCCTGGGCCAACTCAACATGCCTAAGGTTTTGTCCTCTTCCTCCAGTTTTTTCCCCTTCATTTCTCTGGATGTCACCAGTGAGCTGGAGAGCACTCATTTGCACATCACAGGTCCTCTAGGGTGTCTGAAAGCTGCAGAGCAGCCACCACATGCACGTCAGCTGAAGGACGCACCTGGGCCAGATCCAGAGAAAGGCGATGCAGTCAGTGTGGTGGTGCACTGACACTCTAACTCCACAGGGTGAAGAGAGTCCTTGCATATACAGCTTGAAGGAATTTGTCAAAAGCCTAGTCTGAGAGCTGTCAACAAGACCTGAGTAGATCGGAATGAAAATTTGCCATCTAATGGACAAGTTGATTTTTAATGAAGTACCTTTTTTTTTTTTTTTTTTTTACAATGCGTGTTTATCATAGAATCATAGAATGTTAGAGGTTGGAGGGGACCTCTGGAGATCATCAAGTCCAACCCCCCTGCCAAGTTTACTTTCCATAAAAATCCCAGTGTTTCTTCTAAGATGCGTATGCTCAAATATAGAAGCATTTTTGATGAAGATACTCTGCTGTGTTCATGTAGTCATAAGTGGACAGGACGGTTTAGCCTTGCTTGCACCTCTCTGCTGGGACATGCCCTTTGCCTTGAGTCATGCAGTAGGGGATGGCCCCATGTCACTGTCATCCAAGCTGGGAAGACGTGGTATGTCAGACATACATATGGGTGTGCATGCACACATTGACACAAACTCTTTTGCAGAGCTGTTGCATCGTGCTCAACTTCTCTTTAGAGCCAGAGAAGCCAGTGAGGGGCTGCAACATTGTGCAACAACAATGGAGCGTGAGACATCAGCGTGAGGGTGAAACAGGAGGAGTAGGGGAAGGGCAGGAGAGGGCAAAAGCAGAAGCCAGCAGGGCAGTAAAAACCCTTTAGCCTCTGTTACCATCTTTGTTTCCTTCTTTCCCTATACGTCCACATCTGACAGCACTTGCTGGGAGGTGCAGGTCAGCTGATTTTTATTTTCTCCTGTCAACTGGGCTGTTTCCTCGCTCTGTCAAATGTTGCTGTGATTCACCATTCCTTCTCTCAAAAAACCCCGATACCTTAGGAATCTCCTACCATGTGAGGCACAATCTGATGAGAGAGCTTGAGTTACAGAAGAAAAGGGGACTGTGCAGTATTAGGTCTGTGCTCCAAATTAATTTGGGCTTGATTCACCATTGTCCCATAGTTAATTGTTGCTACAAGGCCCCAGTTTTCTAAAGAACAGGTTCTTCAGAAAAAATATTTGAAGGAGTGCAGCAAAAAATCAAAAGTGGACAAAAGTATGTCAGCTAAGCTGGTTAAATAAGCAGTCACATGAAGGGCAATTTGGGAAGACGTAAACACAAGAGAAGGAGGATTTTGTTTTCTAACTCAGAGAAGTACTTAAATGGTGTTCTGGATGAGAGTCTTGGTAAGGTATATATGGAATACAGTTGTAGGGTAAAACTGAATAAATAAATAGCTTCTCAAAGAGTCTTTCTCTTGGGGTTTTTGAAAAAGGACTGCTTATATCATAACCATTACAAAGCCACAAAAGCAGCTTGTACAAGTTAATAATTATGCTTCAGGTATATTTTGGTTTTTTTTCTGGAGGTGGTCCATGGAGAGTGCAAGTTGCCCTGGCTTAGCAAGTGAGCACTTGCTTTCTGGTCTGAACACTGGCTGGCAGTGGGCTCTGGCCCTTGTGCAACCGTCAGCAAAGTTTGTATTCTTCAGTTCTACTGACAGTGATGGGCCACTGCAGCGCCCGTTTCTTTGTGTACCATTGTATCAGGAGGGCAAATCTGTCCCACGTCCAGTCTTGGTGATGAAATGGAGGTACAGTGGGCAATGCCTCACAGTCAGTGATATTTTATACAAACAGCACCTTTTTCTTTCATATGGATCTTTTCCGAGGGAACTTTTATAGTTGGTTTGCATGTGAAAGTGTTAAGCTCATTTTCGTGTGTGTGTGCATGTGTGTAAGAGAGAGAATATTTTCCCCATCTAAACCTAAGTTTTTAACCAGGTAATCTATACTTTCTTCTTTTATGCTGGTGAAAGCATACTGTATCTTGCTAGAAAAACTGTTTAGTATGCTTAAGGACTCAGAAACTAATCTCAAAGTCTAGCCTTGAAGGATGTGATCTATTGCAATTAGAAATGTATTGCTTCGCAATTACTATTACCACTTGCTTTTACCTGCAGGCATAGAAATAAATACCTGTTGCTTGTGGATATTTATACCCTCTAAATTCCTGCAAAGAAGCCAGTCCTAATTTCAACAGCTCTGCTGAGGTGAAGCTGATACCTCTAACTATCCCTTGCATCTGCTGCACAGTACCGCAGGCAACCACATCTGGGTTGATAATGCAATTATTGTCACCTGTCTGTAGCAAAAATTTAGAAAATAAGCATATTTAGAACACCAATCTGATCTGGAAAGTCTAGGGATTTCTACAATAACCTAGTTTTGGACATATTGTGTGATTTCTTCATCTGGAGAATATCAATGGCCAGACATCTTTTTCATTATTCACTCTTTAGCATTTCTGTAGTATGATATCAGAGTTATTATGCATGTATCATCCCTTGCTCTTGCATATGATAACTGACTGCCATGAGTACTGTATTTATGGATATATCAGAAATTAATAAATGTCAATTAATTAATAGGTAAGTATGATGACATCAGTGTTCGGGTGCATGCTGGCTCAAGAGCAGTGAAGCCATCAGATGACACATCTGCTGGACACTCTTTGGGTGGCATGACCAGACAGTGGTTTAACAAGGCTGCTATGGCAGCCCCTTCACTGTACATCTGTCCTGATCCAGCAGAAAGAAAGGCTGCATGAGCAAGGTGTAGTTGGCTCCCAGCTCTGCCCTACTTAGCAGCTTGGTGGGAAGGAGCCTGAGGAGATGACTAAAGCTAGGTCTGCACAGGACTCTCAGGAGAGTGAAGGCGGATTATTAGTATGAAGTTCATAAAAAGTGTTTGTGCATCTTTGCTGTTCTGTATCAATTTCTCTGTCGACCGAATGGAGTTTTGAGGCTCTAAGCTGAAATAGGGGGACAAAGCTGATCAAGGTTAAAAATATGCTCTCCTCTGCCTCATTCCTTGCATTTTTTGCAAACTTGGGTAAGCCCATCTTCCCAGGTCACTATGTGCTCCCTCATGCTGTCAGTGCAATTTAGGAGATGAGGGAGCACAGAAAGAACATTGGCCCCTGAGCCCTCCTGAAGGAAACCACTGTGGATCAGACTCTACCCACTCCCACTCATCTGTGTCTAGAGCAAGTCTGTCACAGACACCAAAGGCTGGCATCGCAGAAAGCTGAAATAATCCCGTGTTAGAAGCTGCAGGATTTGGTGGGAATTTTCAGACCTGACACAGGGGTTGTTTAACAACCTAAAAGCAGATGGTGGCATTCGCTGAGCGCTGTGTTAGGTGAAATGATTCTCTCAGCCCCTGCTTGGACTGACTGCTGTCAGATGGGACTGGAGACAGCACAGTGGCACTTGTTGGGATTTGTTCATGGGAACAAAACCTGGCATTATTCAGCACACGTTGGGAGTACATGCTGGGGATCAAAGTGTCTTGTGAGCAGTTAGTCTGATTGGAGATGGGGTTTGCCTTTAAAACAAGATATAAAGGGGAGAGAATTTGCTTTGCTACTTATAGTGAGTTAAGGGGAATGGCATCTCCTGCCTATTGCTTGCTAACCAGAAACCACAAGGAAATGAAATTGAGCAATAAGGGACTGCTGTGTGCACCACATACTTGTCAGGTTAGTGTGTGCAATGCTGGATTGAGAAGCGGCTGGATGCAGCTTTTCACCACAGAAACATTTTGAAGGAGTGAGTCAATGAATTTCAGTACCTCATCTGGTAATTCTCTCTTCTAGTTACAAACTCTCAAACAAAACCTTGGAACTACACCTAAGAGCAGCAACATATTTTTTATAAAAAATAAATTAATAGAATTAGGGATATGGTTTAGGGATAAGGTTTAGTCGAGGACTTGTCAGTGTTAGGTTAATGATTGGCCTCGATGATGTTATAGGAGAGTTGATGTCATTGTTTGAGGCAGAATCATAGTGCTATAAGCCATACACACCGCAAAGCAGACTGAAATGTCTTTTGTAGAGTAGCAAGAGAGATTTCCTGCTGGTAAGTGAATGTACAAAAGTAAGGTTAATGCTGGTGATACACACACTTTCACCCTTCTTGCTCAGTTGATCAGATCCTGCTGGCTTTTCCAAAGGAGCGGAAGATTTCCATTGCTTGAGTAGCCAGTTGTACTGTAGGTTCCTAGGGACCCCACAAATGGGGAAGGAGGGAAAATCCCTGCTCGACTTGAGCGGTGGGAGCACCAAGGGAAGGCAAAGACCATCTCCTTCTTGCTCTTTACTGCCCTTCACTCTCTCCCATTTTTCTCCTCTCTCCTGAATGACACAAAATTACCTCCTGCTCCATGCAAGGGGGTGATTGCTACACAGTGCTGCAACCACCCATCACTCCCAGCAGTGCTGTTTACTTGACACATACATATACAGTATAGCTGTAGGAATTGCAGCTTTGCAGAGCTTGCAGCATTACTCATCAGCAAAAAGAAAAACCTGCCACATACCCAACAATGCTGAAATCTACTCTTTGGTTTGGTATAAACGGTTCTCACATTATTGCATCCTCTCACACATGATTGTCTGAAGCACTTAAGTAATATGAAATTATCATCAATATAGCTGTCACAGGTGAAGAAAGCCTACAGTGTGTTTATGATGCAGTTCAAGCTAGTCATTGATTTCTGGACCCACTGTAGACCTTCAGGGCACGTCTCAAAGCCAAGCAATGTCCTTGACAGCTGGCTTTCGTATCTGGATTTCTGAATGGGGTGGAAGAAGTGCCTTAAAGCCTTTGCATGTACTGACTCACAGGTCTGACTTCTCACATTGAAGGTAATATGTACATCCCCAGCAAACAGGGGATTCTGATATACTATGAGTTTGGGTATCTGAAGACCATATAAATAGATGGGATATCAGGGACTGTCTTTGATCCTAGGATGTGGTGAATTGGGGCATGCTCTACCCTCCCCCAGTTCACCAGAACACTTTCTTCTCTGAAGTTATTTCCTTCTAAGCAGAGGAGCTCTGTAGAGTTGCAGAGCCACACATTTTGGAAAAATGGTAGTGCGTTGGCATCACTGTTTGCTCTTGGACTTGCAGGCACATAAAGTTAGTCTGCCAGGTGGTGCTAGTAATATCTGCCTCTCCTGCTGCGCTCAGTCTGGGGAAATTGTGAAGTATTTCTCACTAACAGGAGAATTACTATTGTCTGCTATTACTATTTAGATCATAGGCCAGTCAGTTCTCTAGCTCTTGAGCAAAACTGTGTCTCTTCTTGTCTGGGGGTCTGACTACAGCACTGGGGTCTTGGTAGATGAATGCTGAGACTTGTCATGTACTCCAAGTGCCAGCAAACTGTTACCCAAGACTGGAACAATGTTGAATTTGTTGACTATTCTTGTTCTGGCTGAAAATCCCAGTCATATTTCTGTTCCTTCCAACTTGGAAAGGTTTCTTCCAGTGGAAGCAGTTTCCAGGAGACATAACTTCTTTTGGCCTAGTAGGGAAAATGCCAAAGGATGCTTCTTTCACACACTCCCAAACACCCTGTCTGTGGATGAGGTTTTATGGACAGCAAAAACTGGTAGGAATTAAAAAACATGGATGGTATTCCCTGTTCCATCACTGACTCCTGTGCACTGCTTTTCGTCTTTGTGCTTCAACATCTTCATTTGTAGAAGGGCACCAAATTATTCTGATCCATTTCTGTTCAGTATATTGAGATCCATAGCTGCATTTTATGTGTTTTTTTATATTTCTGATGTTCCTAATCCTCTGACACTAAATTATGACAGGGAAATGAAATGAGAAAAAAATATTTGGATTTATTTTCCTTTCCTACAGAAAGATACATACATTTTCAGTGGACATATGGACTCCATCCTTTTATTCAGAATAGAGAAAAATAATTCTCTCAATGGGATTGCTAGGGAACATACAGCTCACATTCTGTCTTCAGTTACAGGCTTTGTAGTGAAACTCTGGTTTAATGCTTTTCTGGAGAACACATAGTATGATCAGAGCTGCCAAAAAAAGGGCAATCTGTAGAGCATAAATATATTTTTTTAGATGTTAGCCTCTTAAAATTATGTACAAAGAAAATGAAAATTTATTTCTTTTATCTTTTGGTTGTTCATTAGTTATTTTTCTCATCACATTTTAAGCATTTTTACATATTAGTTGTATCTACCCATTTTCCTTGCACCTATGGATTAAAAGTGGAGAGGAAAAAGGAATAAAGAAGCCCCAAAACTGGATAAGTGAAAAATTGTTTTACTTGACAAACCCAAAAAATTATAAAATGAAAAATGTTCAAGAAATAATTTATTTCTGGGGAGAAAGCCATTTTTCATGTTAAAAAGTTTCAGATCAAACTTTGGCTTGCTCTAACTATGTCTAAAACACTGAAACCCATCCCCCAGGTTGCAGCCCAGGGGTACACAGAGCCTTGCAGTATCATTTCTTTAAGATAATTAGCATTCTGCATAAGAGAAGCCAGAGCGGTGAGGTCAGGTTTCAAAGTGGGAAGTGAGAGTAGGCCCCTGAAATTGTGTCTATGGGTTAGCTGTAACCAGCTTAGCAAGCTATGCAGTTCTTTTATTCCTTTAACCCTTTATTGATTAATGTATTTAGCTCAGTAAAGTGACTGTTTCTGAACTGAATGTAACACCTACCTTTCCTGTTTCCACTGGTTTCAAAACAGATCTTGTGTTGGCTCTTCCTCCAGTGGTCAAGTAGGCATAAATGAATAGTTCTGCACTCTGTGTATGTATAAGTATCCATAGATTTCTGTATTTATTTTGAGATGCTGTGGGTTTTTCCCCTCTTTTAACTCTTAAGGAGTACATATCTTTTTGGATGGTCTGCTTTTGCTATAAAGCAAGGGCTTGTTCCCAGTGTTTCTCTGCTGCTGTAAGATTCTCATGTTTCTCCCTGGGAGAAGTTTTCTGGTAATTGGTATCACCATTAGAAAAGAAGGATGTTTTAATGTTAACCCATTAATTTGCTCTTCTGGCAAGAGATGTTCCATTTCTCATTTAAAACAGATATCATGTGTGACCATGAGTAAGCACTTTGGTCCAAACTCACACAAGTCTACTGAAGCAGCTAATAGAGGTAAAGATCTGTCCTTGTCTCTCAGTTCCTCTTAAGCTAAGCAGTATGTAAGCACATAAGGTTTTTTATTAAAATGCAGGTGTTACAGGCAGCAAGACACTTGGATAATGCTGTGTAGTGGAGCCAGAGAAGCTGAAATTTGTCCTCCTGAGCTCTGATGTCAGGGTGCAGGTTTGTGCAAGCATTTTCATCTTTTTCAGTGCTTCCAGATGGTGAAACAGTGTGGAGTGCAGTTGGGAAAAGGGGTTAGTTTCCTGATGTCACATTTGTTATGCATTCTTCTGGCCACTTCCTAACTGGTCAGCAGTTTTGGTTTGGACTGAAAAAGTTTGTAGTTAGTAGAGAAATTCTGATGATAATCATCATGCTTTCAAGAGAGATATTCCTAGAAGAAGCAATGATGGGGGAGGGGCTGTGGGGCAAGTTACAAATGAACATCAGTGGCTCCATTAGAGTTGCACAAAATTAACAGAAATTAGATCTCTAGTTACTGAAGAGAATCTTCTGTACTGAGATAGCTATTAAAATAAAACAATCAGAGATTATGGTACATGAGAGCCTTTTTAATTGTTAATTTGCCCACTTCAAAATGACCATACAGTAAAATCTCTGTCTTTTTAAATAACATTGTTTTCCTTAAAATTGGTTTCCCTTTTCAGCGTTATCTTTCTGAGAGCACTGTGGTGATATTGTTGGGAATTATCTATCCCACACTGAGGGAAGCCTATCTGAAGCTAGCACAGTCCTTTCAAAGTGCAAGGTAATTAACCATTCTCCTCCCCCTATTTATCTTGATTTTTGCTTCCATCTAGTTGTTTTTCACGCTTGTAAAGTATAATTTGCATAGAGTTTTAGCACTTTCTTCCTACACAGCCCCTCACTCTCCTTTCTCTCCCTCCATAACATTGTAGTGATCTGAGTGCGAATTATCTCAGAGTAAGGGTGGGTGAACTGTTCTGCCTGAGCACAGCTACACTGAAGACAATGGAGCACAGCATCCGCGATTGACACAATTCTTTCTTATAGAGACATTTTGTATGCTAATGAATCTCTGATGGCAAGACCACATTTTTTTGCTGCTAATTCTGGCAGTATCTATCTCTGATGGGAACCCAATTTCCACCCACAAGGATCTTCAGAGTAAAGGATTGAGCAAAGAAGGATGCTGACTACTGATGTGACTCTCCTCTTGGCTTCAATCCTATGTTTTGCCCACAGCCAGGAAAATAGAGCTTCTAGACCAAAGCACTTGGCACCTGGTATTTCCTTTTAAGTGCTTGTATGAGCCAGGCTCCTTTCACCACTGGATTCCTCACAGGAACTTCTCTTTAAAGCAGCCACTGCTTCCTTTGTAATTAACCCTCAAGGCACATCAGCACAGCCAGGAAACATTGACTTAATAGGTCTAAGTGGTGATGGTCCAGACCAAGCAGCTACCATGAAATGGTAGTTTCTGAGACCAGTAAGAAGGGGCTTTGTTGCATTTTTTGTGCTTTACACAGTGCAAAATGAAGGAAACAGAGGTACAGTGAGATTCAGATAGCTATATTTACATGCTCACTATCACATGCAAGGCATGACTTTGCTGCGTAGCTTTGCAGAAGGTTGAACACTCAGAGCAATTGTTCCCACCCTGCACAGATTCTTAGCTTGAAATCTGTGGCTTTCATTTCAGATCCAAAGAAGGGCTTATTAGAGCCATAGTTTGTCTGTTTTTCCCAACAAGGTCAGCTGGTTAAATTAGAGACTCTGTGTCTTCCTTCACAGCTTACTTCCCTAGGCTACTCAACTATTTGGATAGATAATCCCAATTCCTAATAATTACAGCTGCAATATATATTTTGCAGAGATAACTCTTTCAACAGAAAATTTAGAGCTGCCAGTTCCATACTCTTGTACTAGTCCTGTGTTGCTAGGTGCAGCCTGGCTTTTCTTCCCTTCCTGTGTGCCAAGCACAGCTTTTCCTAGCACTGACAAAGTGTTGGTCTACAGAGGTGTGATTCCACACCAAACCAGCTGGGCTGGTGAGACCACTGTGGGGATTCGTGTATTTGTGTTTAAAAACAGGTTATGGCAGTTTGACTGGTGGCTCTACATTTGCAGGTGCAAGCTAATCTGATATTAGCTAGGTTTCAACTGATTTCATAATGTTCACACCCAAAACTGGCTTAATTAACTTGGATTTAGACCAGGGTGTAAGAAGGGACACATCGGTTTGATTATTAATCAAAGGAGTAGGAGCCAGCAGAGCTCTCTCCCCTCTATTTCAAGCTCTCCAATAGATTAGCAATGTGACCTTGGGCAGATCTTCTGGCATGTTTTAGCCTTGCTCTCCTTGGCCTAGATATAATCAATTTCTCAGAATAGATGCAATACTGAACTCACAGGCGTCTGTGGAACTTAATTCCTTGCATGCAGAAAGGGTTTTGGCAGCTGATAGGGAGTGCAGCTCTGTGGGGAAGGGGCAGGCCTGCTGCCTTATTCAGCTCCTTACACAGCAATGGAACCTTGCTCTAATCCTAAACTGGAAAGTGCATGGAAGAGCATTTGAGATGGCTGCTCCTACGTTCCTGCTGCGGGCATGGCTGTGCACAGCTGTCTGCCTCCCCACTGCCCATGCCTCTGCTGGGACAGTACCTCCTGTTGAAAGCCTACTCCCATACACCACTCTGTGTGGGAAGTATAGTCCTGTTGACTTCTTGGCCAACACCATTTCACCATCTGCTGCTGTTATTGACTGATACAGCCTTACTGCCTGCCTTTTACCTCATGGGAAGTATAAAAGTCCTCAGTAGCTATCTGTTCATCTGTATCCTGGTGTAGCTTTTGCTTCTGCTTCACATTTCTGTTTCTGCTTATTGTTATTTTGGTTTACGCTCTTTGGTTTGTTCCTCTCAGACAAACTGTGGCTTTAAAAGTAAGGGAAGGGACTTACAGGCTCTTGGTAATTACCGGGGTTTCATTAGGGTCATATTTTGGTACACACAAGTACTATGTTACCAGTCTTGCTTTGAAACAGAAGGGATTTAGGGAGGAAAATTGCAGTGCCTTTCATTATCCCCCCCTCAGAACTGATAGTGAGAAGAAATTCACATTTCTTAATTGTCTGCACTGATCCAACATGAGCTTCTTCATCTGAAACCCTCAATAAATCAGATACCGTAGCCTCATGCAGGGGTGCTCCAAAAAAGGTGGGAAGTGAGAAACTAAGATACAACTCTCTGCTCAGAGCCCACTTATGGGTTTATTTAATAGATGGGAGTTTGCTCACAATTAACTAATTATGAGCAAAAGTCAGTGCTTGGGCTGAAGGGCAGGTCTTCGAAAATAAGTACTCAGCCTCATTTGAAGGGCAAACATTTGACACTCAATGTGAACTTAAGCAGGAACTGACTTTCAAAGGCAAAAATATCTGTCATATTTAAGTCTGCATATATATTCTCTTCAATGTTTGGGATTCTAAGCTCTTTGAAGGTAGTCTCTTCACTTCCCCACAAAGCACTTTTTTGTTCACCTTCACAGTAATTTTCTCTCTTCCTTCTCCTCCCTCACCCCCAACGCCCTTAATGTTACAAAAGAATTTGCTTCTGGGATGAGATTTTGCTTGCTGAGTTTCAGCCCCAAATTATATTTTACAGATGACTTTGAAATTCCCTGTAAGTGTGCTCTCATTATTGGATATCTTTGATACAACTTTAAATACAACGGTGCAGACATCGCTGCTATTAGTGCTAGGAAAATATAAAACCTGCACAGAAAAAGCAATAGTCAGAGCTAAAAACTCCCATAATAGATAAAAGTAGGGATATGTTTCAGATATGGGACCCCAGTCTCGTAAACATTGTGAACCTCTCTGAATTAATCACTTCCCACAATATTCTTAGGGGAGTTTTAATCAGACCATTGTGCAGGGGCTCGTCCTGAATGTATTTAGCCTGGGGAAATTACCCTGCTCTGTTGTGCCCTCTTTTTTTCCTTTGTTTTTTCTTTTTTTTTTTTTTTTGACATTCCTCTCTCCTGGAGATTAGTACAAAACGAAGAGAAGATACCAAGCAATAGCAGGCCATCAAAGCAATATTGTGCTCAGTAAGAGACACACTTGAACTATGTTGACTACAAGCTACTGCAAACCACATGCAGTTTTCAACAGACTGGAGGACCAGTTCACAGTTGGAGGGAGATACTGGGCATGCAAAGAGAATGTGGACATTGCAATTGAGAGTAGAAACTCTCCATCACTGGTGTTTCTTCCAACAAGTCAAGGCCTTTCTGTATTTTTCAAATGGTTCAAACACCTCTTTTCAGGGGTCAAAGTGAGCAGTCTACACTCAGAGGTGCAATCTTCTGCCCCAACAGAATCATCCTTCTGCCCCAATCATCATCCCTCACCAGTATTTCAAGGTGTGCACAGGTTTCCTGTCAGCCTGGAGCAGGAGGGTGCAGCAGAAACCACCTGTGCCTCCATGCACCCTGCCACAACTCTGCCTGGGATTGTGGGAGCTGTCCTGTGAAAGGCTGCTGACATGGTGGATGAGCAGTCTCATATGACCAGGAGAGCATCTCCAGAGCTTTTGTTTGTCACCCCAGTTTTTCTCCAGAATGGAAATGGGAGGTTTTCCGTTTTGCCCTTTTTTTGAGTGTTATAAAACTTTCTTTGTACTGTATGGTAATGTTTATCATACTGCTCCCCATTTCAGAATATCCTCATATAAGAAGTGCTTAGAGATCATGCACCTAGCATGGAAAAAAAGAAAAGGAGCAAACTTTGAAAAGCTTTTCTTACAGGGTTTTATGAATAGGGATTTATGAGTGGCAAATACTTCCTAAAGGCTGGAAGTTTCTGTGATATGCACATGCAAAAAGACCTGTCAAAAATGCAGAGTTTCTTTACATTAAGTTTTTCTTGGCTGATTTGTTCTATCAACAGGGTATGTTGTACTGATCCTCAAGGAGCAGGAGGAGCTAAGTGTTTCTAAAATCCTCCCGCTGTGCCATTTTGAAAAGTGGTATTCATATAATGTGTACTCTGGATCTCTTATCGCTGAGCCATTGTTCTGAATATTTCTGAAATCCTCATGCTGTGTTGTTTTGAGAAGAGGTATTTGTGTACCATAGATTGCTTAGTGCTGAGCCACTGCTTTGCCATGTCAGAGATGACAGAAAGAAGCAGACAACAATATGGCTAGCACTGGTGGGGAAAATGCTATTAAAACTCATCAGAAGCAGGTTCAAGGGGCCCTTACAGAGATATTATTTGATCAATTGGATTATCAGAGAGATGATCCTGTCTTAATAAGCTGATAATATTTTTATTTTAAGGCAGAAGTGCAAAGAACTGGCAACTGGAGATATAATTTACGCAGGTTTCATGATGCTTTTGCTACAGCAGCAAACACAAAAAGGCTAATGTGTGGGGTCAGCAGTATGGCACAAGGGATGACGTGTTTGATTGGATTAAGAAGTGATCTCAATATAGACTACAGAAAGATCATACTGCTTTGGTGTGACCTGAATGGAGAAGCAGAGAATTACATGGATGAGAACTGGACTAGATTTGTTCTTCTTATTTATACTGCTTGTCTGAGGCCTGAGGAAGATGAAAATACTATAAAGCAAAAATATTTGCAGATAATGCAGAAATAGGAAACACTGCCAGTACAAAGAAGCTACTTGTGTGTATGGGAAGATGAATGACCTAGATAAAAATAAAGTAATGAGGAGCTGGACAAAACAGAGGACCAGACTCTGAAAGATCATTCTGTGCAGAAATGCAGTTCAGGAAAATGTAGTTCATGCGTAGCAGAAGAAATCTGAAGCAGAAGGATTAATTCAGGTGCATACATGTGCAAAAATTTGCAGAGATCTTTGCCAATTCTACTTAAATTGTGGACTTAAATACCAAGAAATTGCCCCTTTTTAATACTACCAAGACCACACTTGTACTGTCATCCTCATTTCTGATAATCTGATTTTAACGAATTATTCTAGAGATAGACAAAGATATAGCAAGAGCAAGCAGAATAATGAAGGGATTGGGGGACACTAGTTGTTTCCAGTAAACCAAAGAAATTAGGGCTGTACTCTGTGAAAGAGGAGACTGAGAGGTGAGATAATTTTGCTCCATCAAGTTCTTAAGGGAATAGGAAGAATGGTTGATGGAAGACATTTTGAATTTGTGTCAAATATAAGAAGCAGAGGGCACAAATTAAAGTTTTGCATTATATGGAGGGAGTTCCCACAAGGAATTTAGTTTAAAATTCCTTTATATGGGGAGGAGATAATATACAAGATGCTGAAAAGTGCACTCTGCTATACAAAAAGCCCAATGGGAACACAATTTTTTACTGCTATGTTCCCCAAAGCCACATCTTTGTCTGAAGAGAGCTTTAAACACAGCACCATTCTTCTAGAGAATACAGAAGAGAGCTATAAGAAAAAATAACCTATCTCATCCTCATGAGAATACTCAAAGATTTTCTCCTGGATTATTGGTAGCATTTTTTGAGAGACTGGATGTCTGAAGCATTTCAAAAATTTTCGGTTGTGAAAGAATTGTTTCCTGGAAGAATCAGTGAAGTAGCTTTGAAATTACACAGGACTGGAGCTGAAATTATGAGACCCCTTTGGGAAGTAGAACTGAGAAGACTGAATTTCTACTTTGACATAGTTTTTGCAAGTTTTAAAGGATTAATAATACTGCAGCAGTGGAGATAAAAGGCACATGGCAAAGTCTGCAAGACACAAATGAAATGTGGCATTATTTGAATGAGTCTAAAAAAATTATTCAGATGATACATGAGAAAAATATTTACTGGGGATAGACCTGATGGTGCAATCGATGCAGATGAATTTGCCTGTCCCTCTGACACTCAGGTGATCTATGGATGAAAATCCCAAGTTTAATAAGAGGAAAGACCTGAGACTCCCCAAATGTCCTTTTCCTTCTCCCCCTCTCCTATTACTTAAGTGAAATAAATCTACAGGGTATTGGCTTATTGAAAATAAACAGATTCTTAACTTTTTTCTTCACTAAATTGTGTGAAGAATTTTGTATGCAAAGCAAACACTTGTAAAGGCTCTGACTCAAAGAAATGCATTTGGCTTCTCTTCTGCCCCTTTTCATTAGGGGCTCTGTGGGCTTCTAGCATCTGAAGGACTCCTTGACCTGTCAGTGACATCTGCTAGCATATTACATACATCTCAGCTTTGCACACAAACTGCTTGCAAGACAGTCTGAATCCAAACCTCTGAAGCAGAGCAGCAGTTGTAAATGAGTCTTTCATGCAAAACAGCAAAGAACTACTACTGTAGCATCCAAAAAATGTAGGCTGTAACCCCTTGATATCTGCAACTTGATTTTCCCTTTCTTCCCTCAGTGAATGCACCATTGAGCATCACTTTGCTGACATGAAGAGATTTAAGTGCACAAACAGAAAGGCACCTGATCCAGTAATTTACAACATAGAGTATATACTGCTGTACAGTGAATTATTTTTACATAGGTAATTAATAATAGAGAAACAATGTAGTGACAGTGTGAGTCCCAGGGGAGAAAATTGTCAGCCTATTTATTAATTTATTCTTTTCTAACTAAATTGATGGGATAGTCTGATGCCTTTCTGGATTCCACACAGATGATGAAACTGCAAACAAGTTTCATTTAAATAATAGGCAAATATTCCAATTAGTCAAAGCCTAATTCTTATGTCTTGAAATAAAGAACTGCACATACTGTGGCCTCTGTCAGTCTAAAGGGGAAAAGCTGCCCACCAAAAACCGAAAGACATTGATCTGAACATTTTAGGCGTCGATTCAGATACTTTAATCTAGTGGGATTTGCCAAGATTCTGCAACTGTCTTCTGTATTCCATGGTTCATGTTAAATGGGGCGTCACTAATTCTTTCATATAAACTCAACTTTTAGCTATGGGGGAATTCAAGGGAATTAAGGCATGGTTTTCAGGAGTATGTGAAGGATAGCACCAGATTCTACTCTTTAATTAATGGCTTTGTCCAGTCTTCTGTCCGGTTTTTACTTCCAGAAATTACACCCTGGTCAGTAGCTGAAATCACAGTTTGAGTAAGGGAAAGATTTTCATAATAACAAAGTGCTACTAATCTAAAAAGTAGCTAATGGCCACAGAACTAAAATACCAAACAAATATCCCATGGACATTTCTTTCATGAGGCAGATATTACTGCAGATAAAAAGTAAGCTCCCAAAATGCATTTATTTTAAGTGAAAATGGTTGGGTTTTTTTTTTGTGTGTGTGTGTGGCTTAACCTTTCTCTCAGATTTTATGTCTCTACTTTTGTACCAGTTTGTTTTCCTATCTTTGTAAGTTAAGGATGATCTCTACTTCAACGTTCTTGCATTTTTTAAATGCAAGCAGTTGGCTAACATTGTTGGAGCAAGAATCCCCAGAGCACAGTGAGTAAAGAATGATTTTTACAATAACTAACTACAGATGAATCATGATAAATCATACTATTTCATTGAATTTATCTTCTGAATATTAAATTTAAGAAGCTATGTCATGTTGATATATTGAAATATCTCCAATGTAATCCATTGTTGAGAGTTTTGAGGGGGAAAGGGCAGTGAGAGGAAAAGTTGGCTGGCATTAGATAACCAATAATCTGCATAAGCTCTCGGAGCTGGCAACAGAGCTACAATCTCAACACTAGTTTCAGCCTGGCAGCGATTGACACTCCCTGTACCAGCTATTTGGCTGGAACTTAAATATGTCACTTGGCACTGAGAGCTGATAAAAGCCCTGTTATTTTCCAGGCTGAGAGCTAAACAAGACTGCAGCCTTCCTAAACCATTACACAGTGCTTATAAGGAATTGTCAGTTTATGTGAAGTAATTTAATCAACCTGATCATTAGATGAATATGCTACTTCCACCCTTTATTCTAATTGTGTTTGTTTATATGCATATTACACTTTTGCCCAGTTATTTAGTTCTAATTAATAAATTGGAAACAAGCATGCTATGAATATCTGCTTCCCATAAAGCAACTTCCTGAAATGGAGGAGCCTGCAGGAAAAGGAGTAAGACCAGAGTGTGTTCTCCAGAGCCATTGCTGCAGATCACTGAAATCTGGGGCCCGAGCTGGAAAGTCCACTGCCTATTGGAGGCCTGGCATCTAAAGCTAATGCATTTCCTCCTAGGAGTCTGTGTATACTGTGGAGATTAGGGACATAAGTACTGACACTTATTGTTAAGCTAAAAGAACATGACGAGGAGACCTAACATGTGCCCCTTCGCTGTTCTCAGGCTCCTTTTCTTTCCATGTTCCCTTCTTTTTGCAGGACTCATTGTGGCTTCATTGTCCATCACACCCCAGTTCATTTACAAGTCAGTGGATAAATGTTTCACTGTGAGAGCTGCAAATTCGAGCCTTTTTTTTTTTTTTGAGGGAAAAGTGTTTTTTCTAGACTTGATCTTTTCTGGCGGAAATAAATAACAATCTTATTTTTGTTCCATTCATGTACCTTTTATATGTGCAAATCTTTTGTCATCTTCCTGAGTAGGGAGATATCCTATAACTGAGAGACAAACTGAGTGTTGTCATCTCTCTCTGTTGCCAAGCCAGTAGCGTTTTATATGGCATGTATTGAAGTGAGACTGCTGCTTGGCACAGCTTTGCATTGCAGCAGTCTTCTTTAGCTGCTGTCAGTAGGAAGGTGCTGACTTTGAAAGAAACCAGACTGGGGCTTAAATGTGCAGGAGGACGAGATTCATAGTGCAGGAATACATTACTAAATATGATGAAGAAAAGATTTCCTCAAGGTTTTCAAGAGTACATACTTCCTCTCACCCTTTTTTGTATTGAGATGAAGTCAAAATATTTTGAAAAAAAAATCTGAGATGCTGTCTATCTGAGATAGACACAGTCCTTGGAAATAATATCTAGTCCTTGAGATGCTCCCCCAGAAAGCACCTAAGAGAGGTGCACTTGGGAACCCCTTCCTGTTTAGTGTGACTCACCATGCAGTATGTAAAGACCAAGATTCCTGGATCAGAGTAAGGACCTCAGACTCACTGGCTGATAGGAAAGGCCAACGGTGTTGGTGGAAACACCATACCGTGTTGGTATGTGGTCATCTGCACTTGGATGTGTGGGTGCTCCCAGGCCTGTTTTGGCCTGTGTTACCTACTGCTCTAAAGTTATGCCCAGGAGAGGTTTGGAGGATGGCACAGGTAAGGATCTGTACCCGTAGGTGATAGACATGAGACTACATAAAACCCTGGGGGGAAGAAGAGGCTGGAGACCTCTGGGAAACAGTTGTGCTCTGCTGCTTCTCTTGCCCCCATCAGGAATGAAGAATTCCCAGGGAAGTGCCCAACAAGTCATGGTGTTGGCTGTGCCCTACTGTGTCTCATACTGGGTCTCAGCCTCTTCTTCAGGATCTATTGCAATCTGTAAGGGTCCAAGTCCTCTGGAGCTGGGCTATGAACTGCATTATCTTACACAGAAGTGAATCCCCTAATACTGGTCTGGTAGCTCTTCTGAGGATGAAGCCTTGCTCTCCTTCTCTCTTGCTTTGACTAAAAATCCCATGCTGCTTGAATATGTATGTTTGTTCCTATTAAAATTTTTAATGTTGAATTTGTGGAAAAAAACCTCTACCAGAAAAACTCCTGATCAGGTCAAATATTAGTTTAGGTCTTATGAATTCTACAAGTCTTCTCTATTTTAGCATATTTTGGGGTTTTTGAAGGCTTCTGGGAACAATGTATTTTAAGCTTATTTAATTTGGAAAAAAAGATGACTGTGGCAGGGAATGGTGTCACTCACAGAGGAAGAGCTTATAAGGAAGCTGGAGAAGCAAAGTTCTTGCAGAAAAAAAACAAGAAAATAAAGGCAACATGTAGTTCAAGAGGTCTGAAAAAGAAAGGGAAGATGAGTTCATGAAAAACTGCCCGTGCATTCTAAATAGTTGAACTAAAATATACTCTGCACTAGAGCATAAACTCCATGACAGCCTCTCTGGATTTTCGTGACTAGAGAGCTTAAGGAGTTAATTTTTTTTTCTGCATATTTTATTATTTTTCTGCCCCACTGTGGGTTATTTTTTTAATGTCAAATCTACATTGACACTTGTATCAAAAAGCCTGTGATTTAACTTGATAGATCAGCTACTGTGAGGGGTAGGGGCGGGTAACTGACCCTACTATTGAGATATATGATGCTTATTTAGAGAAATGACATATATTCTTGATGAGATGCCCAGGCGTAAGCTGCAGACTTCTCATTCAAGGTTACTTACAAAAAAAAGGAGGAAAATAAGCTGGGTTTATTCTTCTGCTCTTCTTTCTTTCATTTAAGATAGAAAATGCAGTATTTTCTGCATTTGAAATACTATATACTGTGGGTGAGTGAGAGGAGAGATGAACTGTGATACCACTTGACATTTATACAGGAACAGTTCAGCAGCAATAATAGTTAGCTGATGGTGGAATTTGGGGTTCTTTTTTTCATCTACATAAATACAGCTTTGGTTCCTACATTCAAGAGGATGTGTCATTTCTGCAATTAGAAGATTCCCCATTACTGCTTGCAATATTTCAAAATTGTGGTAACTAACACTCTCCTGATGTCTTTGGATGCATTCTAACTATTTGAAAGAAAGTCAAGAAAGAGATCCATAAGATCCAGTAGTATCTTAGATGAAAAGACAACGAAAGGGCTTCCTAAGCCACACCTGAAGATAAATTGTGGGTGAAGGATCTCACGTGCAGAGGGACATTCTTCATAGTGGTTGGATAGGAATTCTTCATTATCTATTTAAGTGAAAAATGCTGATTTGCTAAAAGAATTTCAGAAAATGAGGTGTTGCATTTCAGTGATTTATTTGTTAATAGATCACATGTGCAATAAGAAATACCTACTTTACTATTTACAAATATTATGAACATTGATTTTGTTAGTCAGAAACAACTTTTTCTTTTAAAATGTAATTTAATTTGCATAGAAAAGAGAAACTAGGTCAAATGAAACATTTCAGTTGAACAAAACTCATTTTTGGGGGCTGTTTTATCTCGCAAAAAGATGTTCTTTGCAACCTACACTATTCTTTGATTCTATGAGATTCCATTTTTGAGGCTGGAAAAATAATTGAAATATCAAATCTTTATGGATATGAAAACTATTTGCTGCCTAGACCTGCTTTCTGATAATATCCTGATATGTCTCTCAGAAAACTTACAAATAAGCAAATTTCTCTGCATTTCTTTATGACAGAGAGAAACTTGGTAACCTGACTAAAGATACATAATTTGTTTGTTTTTTACCCCCCCATGAGCTCCTTTGTTAAGAACTGTGGCATGATGTTTAACTTACATTTTCCAGTAGCAAAGAAAAGCACAATTGCTGGAAATATGCATTAAAACTCTCCATGGTAGCTGAAAAAGAATCTGAAAAAATTGTAGCCCAGTCTACTTTCAATTTGTTACTATTTTGTATATTACTTTATCTTTTTGTCTATTTATGACAGTTTTTAAATAGCTTACATGAAGATTCTTCCTTAAATCCCTTGCCTTTTACTAGACCAAAGCCTCCAGACCATCACAAAATAGGTTATTTTGGGAGTTGAATTGAAAATTGAAAACTAGACCTAATCCTTGACATCAGGTGGAAATTCTTCACATTACTCTTTATTGTCTTAGTGTCACTGGAAATTAAGGTAAGAGAATCTTTCATGAAAAGCATCAAAGACACCCATGACAGAAAAAGATGAAACTACGAAAAGATGCTAGGGTACCAGAAAGCTGGAATGACAAGTAATCTTAAAGGTCTGGGCTTTAGGTGAGAGTACCTAGATAAATCAGGTACTAAGAAAGAAATATTTTTCTTAAAGAACAGACTGTAACAGCAGCTTTTTGATCTCCAGTTAGTCCTTTACACTTATGCAAGCTGAGTGAAGAGATTTTGACTATTTCTGGTAGAAACTGAATCAATTTCTCCTGGTTGACCACCGTTTCAAAAACTTCAAGAAAGCTCCTCAGGGAGTAGAAGTCTAAAGAAGCTTCTAGAGATAGTAGATACTTAATTTTGTTATTGTTTGCTCCCCCCCTCCTTGCTATTAAGGTGGTACATTCAACCCTATTTTTTAACCAGAAACAGTGGATTTCCATCAACAAATGACATGCTGATGCTTTACTAGTGAATGCAGACATCACACCAGGCCATTGGAGGGGGTAACTCTGATTTCAGTGTACCTTGCTAGTGTGACTAAGTGAAACAAGGGGATTTAGAACAGGTTGATATGGCCTTCTCTGAAATTATTCAGGTCATTTGCAAGTCCATTGCAGTTCCCATTGCAGTCCACTACCTATGGTTACTCATTAATCAGATACTTATAAATATGCAATGAATGGAGAGTGAGCTTCAATCTGTAAGCAACCCATCTGCAAGAACCTATAATTAGGGCTACCATATTTCTGAAAGATGTCAGACCTGCTGAGCATGTGTACCCCAGGTGGATGTGTGTTAGACTTACCAGATGACTGCAAATCTTAGGCAAATATAGAAAAATCTTGAAATATGTCCAGAACAAACAGAGCATGTCTGGGAAAACTAATTTCTCTATAGCGGCCCTAACAATGATGCTTCACATCGGGGAATTATAGGCAAAACCAATAGTATTGTTGTGAGAAGATACGTGGGGTTTCAGCCTGCATGTGAGACTGACCAAATGGCTGAGTCTGTCTGTGAGAAGCTGAGATTTTTGAATCCCACCATTTCTTGCAACAAGGACAACAGGGCACTGTTGTCATGTGTGAATTCCAATTATTCACATTAGCCACTGGTAGCAATCACCTGGGAACTATGGCAAGTTCTAGGAGGGTGATGGGACTTACACCTAGGAAGTGAGATAAAGAAAAGCCTGTCTGTTTTGAATTTTTTTATTTGTAACAATGAATATTATCCTTCAAAACTTTGTTTTTAACATTAATTTCACCTCCAAACTGCTGTTAATTGTGACTGTTTATCAGGTATATTTTAATATTAATTTAATGCTTTTGAAATTGCTTTGGATGCCTGTATTGTAGACAATGTTGAATAGGCTGTATCTTGTTTTTAAGTCCCCTTTCTGATTCTTCAGCAGAATAGAAATCAGGCTTGAGGTCTCTTCCACAGCACTTCTGCAATACAGTTGTTATTATAAATGATACCACTTTAGGCAGCATAGACACAAGCAAACTGTAAGCTCAGAATTGCCCATTGTAATCAAATTGGCTATTTTCCAAACAATTCACAGTCTCTCTCCCAGTGCGACCTTTCAGAGACCTACACTCAGCAAAATAGAGGTATATTACTTTTCATGCACTACTGTTCATTTTCAGGAGAAAGCCAGGATTATTGTTCAAATTCTGTACAATTACACCTTAGCACCTCATTGTTTTCAAGGGGAAAGCACAAACCAGTTGGGTCAGCATTTGGTACAGAGATGTGTCTAGTGTTACATACGGCAGGGCAGAAACAGAAAGGGTTAAAAGCACACTGTAATAAATATGCAACAAACTGAATAACTGAATGCCTAGAAAGAATGGATGTTGTTGCCCTGTTAGTCCAGTTATTCTCACACAGACTGAATGATGGTTTCCAGAGGTGTAATTGGACATGATGTTTCTATTGGGCAGGACAAAGAAGATAACTTATTTAACATGTTTACCTGTTACCTAAACAGGTAAAAGAGCAAACAAGATCTGGAGTTAGGGGTCCTTTAAGTTGGGGTACTTGGACTCTAAGGCTGTTTCCACTTTCCTATTTTCTCCTCCAGCATTATAGATGCTCTTAGAAATCCTTGGGTTATATAGATACTTAAAAAAATATCCAAACAACGATAGATTGCCCAGAAGAAAATTATTTACACGAAAACTCCTGCCTAAGCATAATTTTTCTCGAGATGACATTTGCTTTGAAAATACAACACAATTTCATCTCAGATGTAACAGTAACACCCTCCCCCTTATTTTTTTATTTTTTTTGCTGACACCAAGAGATACAGAACTTGCTGACAGTACTTGGCTGATAGCTGTATCAGTCAATCTTAAATAGTCTATAAATCCTTGTACAGAGTAAAATACCATTGATTTATGTAATTGGGAATTTTTAGCAATACAGTTTTGCATAATTATGTTTGTTTTTCCCTACCCAGAACCATCTTCCCTGGTGAATCTGGAAGCAGTGTCTGATTGTACAGAGCCACTATTTATTCCGCCCTCGTGCTTCCCTTGAGTATAAGTTATGATATATCAGCATTGTCTTTGAGGTCTACTGTATCTGTGGATATGCAATACACTGAAGAGTGGAGATGGAATGAAGTTGAAAGGATTCATGAATAAAATGTAAGTGGATGATACTTCAAACTAAAGCACAAATACTGCATTGCCTAAATGGAGAGAAATTGCTCCTTTTGCTCAAGTAGGAGCAGTAGCAGTAACAATAAGCTAGGATTATTGTGGCCTTTGGTCTTGGGCTCAGTTGTTATCTGACAGTGGCACACAGCAGCTACTGGAATACTTTCTATCCACATGACGGCTACATCTGAACTTCGGTAAGGAAAATAAATACCCTATGGGTAAAGAGTCATATAAATCTGTGAGGGAAACTTTGCCAACTCTAAGTGATTCCTCACAACCTGCAATACCTACAAAAATAAATAAATCTTTCGATCCAAAATTCTTGATAAATGGAAAGCACCATTCTGCCCCTGGCATTGTCAATTTTCTCTCCTTTTTCAGGGAACCAGATTATTCACACTCAGTATATAAACATACTGCATGAGGTAAATAGGTACCAAGGCTAGTGCTGTTTTTGAACATAGATCATCATTTTACTTACTCCCTTACATCATTTAACTCTGTTCTGGTGACCCTGGGACCTAGTAATACACACTGCAACCAATAACCATAACTCCATGATCCGTATAGAATATGTGAAGGATGGTGGCAAGTATATAATTTATTACCTTCTGTAGTGCTGTGTTATTATTATGTGACTGTTATAGCATTCGTAGTTTGACAAATTCCTATTAGCCAGTCAGTCAGAGTATGTAGTGTGTTATTTCACCAATACCTGATGCATATCAATAAAGTGAGTGAACACTGCTATAAAAGAACAGTTGAATTGGCTTGGATGGCATAATCTCCCATCCTGAGTTCTCACCGGAAACATCAGTTTAAGCTGACGGATACTTTTATAAGTATAAGAAAAGTCTGGGTGACTTTCTTCCCTCATTGTCCTGAATCTCTGAAAGGAAGTCTCAAAATAGTACAAGAGGTTATTTTCATTGTTCTCCCATTCCTACAACAGGAGCAAAAATTACAAGAAATCATGTACTGTGAGACAACCCATTCTTACAAAATTTCCAGTCCATTAACTCAAGAATCATTGTTTGGGTTAGGTTTGCACAAACAGCCAAGCCTTTCAGGTGCTTATTCAAAAGGCATTTAACCAAATATTTTGAGGTTTCCCCACATACTTAATATATTATGCAGATATTGACTATATGTGAAGACAAGAGCAAGATGGGAAAAATCTCCTTTTTCGCGACAAGCAGAATTAGTTCTTGATGGACAAGTAAAGCTGTGATGCTTTCTGCTGGCTGGACAAAAACAGCAAGAGGGAGGGGGAGGCACAGACAGACAGTGCTGCAGGACTGAGGGCAACCAAGGGGCTGAAGAAGCCTGGAGCTAGAACACAGTGGGTTGCTGGAGGGTGGGAAGAGGAAACAAAGCTGCATATAGCCATGAAACTATCTGTCAAATTATAGGAAATACAGAGCTTTTGTAAGAAAAGGATATGACCAGCGATAGCTGTGAAGCTTGGGAGAGGAGCTGGGTAATGTAACTGCTATGCCAGCATGCGGCCAGAGCTCATCTCACAGCTAGTGGCCTCGGTGGGGGCCATAGCAAAGCTGAGTACGGGGGTGTCAGTCCCCCAAGGGAGAGATGTTGTTGCTTTTCTCCTAGGGGAAGAGTAGCTGGCTGGAGCCTGGTAGGTCCCTTCCTGTACGCTTCATCCTCCTGCATTTCTAAAAGAGAGAAAGAATAGATTATAATCTGTAATGTTTATTTCAGGATTGTGAGGTATAACAGTCTGATTAGGTGAAATATATTTAAAGAGTATCAATGAAAATTTAAGAAACTACGTAGGGAAAAATGCAAGTTATCTAGATTTTTTCTGTAATTTCCATTGCACAGGCAACCTGGCACAACATGTTACATGTAATTTGACCATACTGTCAGTTTTCACTAGGAATGCAATCAATATGATCAAACAAATTTGAATCAAGGTGTCTGAAACAAAGTACTCGATGTTATATAGATTGTTACCTAATACATTACAACAGTATGTTAACAAGCTGATACGAAGTGTAAATCTTTAAGGTGAAACAGCCTGACTATTAAAAGACCATGGGACCTGCATCCCCCAGTGCATGATTGGCAATAGCACAGCAGAGAAGAATTTGTATATAAGGCTTTCCTACTGATCTTGCTTCTGAGTGGTAATATAATAATAAATACTGGCATAGCTGTGTCTGTTCATGGTTTCATGAATGGTCAAGCAAACAAAGCATGATATTTTATGTTATCTCATGATGAACAGCTAAGCAAAGATGTAATCATCAAGGGCTACAGAGAGGCTCTTTTTGACTTGACTAAAGGAAATTTCTGCAGATATTAAAAAAGCTGGTGGAAAGAGAACAGTTTTAGAAAGTCATGCTATAAGGGAATGGAAGTACTACTTGCAATTCTGTTTAGCTGACCTGAGCTAAGACAGAGAGTGAGCTTATCTCCACCTAGCTTTAGACATTTACGTGGTAAGCATCTAAAGATTATGGTCACTGTAGGATCCCTTTGTACTCTATGAAGAGATAGATATTTTTAGGCAGACATTCTTCTGACTGTTTTTAGGTCTCTTCTTTAGGATAATCTTATTTATGACCTCATAGTTATTATTGTCATCAATGACTATAAGGTTCATCAAAAGTGACTACACTTATGGTGATATTTAGTCACAAGAATATCTCCCTCTCCCTCACCACAGATGTTAACTTTTTTGTTGTATATTGCATCAGCTATGGCATCACAAGACGTTTTGTGTGAAGTTACTAAAATTTTTGAAATAAGCTCACAAGAGGTGCTTTGTTTCCTCAGTGTACAATGAGAAGCATGGCAAATTAAAAAAAACAGAGAAAAAGGGGTAAATTTTTTTATACGCTCTGCCAAGCTGGAGTGGCTAGCAGAAATTATGCAAGTTATCCTCTCTTCTTTCACAAGGTGTTTAAACATCTGTTTGAGAAGAATTTGAGTGGGATACTCCTCTGCATAACTCTCTTATTGGCATCTGTGATGCCAATAAAAACCTTGTTTCTCCAGGGTACTTCCCTGGTTTTGCATTTTGATACCCCACCAGAAAGACTGAAGGAATATGTGGATAGAAGAGTGGAAGATCACTATCACAGTGACTCCAATGAATCCCTGTGCAAGATAAGGCACTGCTGAGTGGGACAATGCTGCTGGTAGGATCAGTAGTGCCACCCCAGAGTGGCTGCCCTGCCTCTGCCACAGACATGGTAACTCACAGCTGTTACTTTCAGAAGCGATTGCAGCACAGACTACTACTGGAGTAGATACTCATAGTCCCTGGAAGACCTGCACACTGAGTAGCTTCAGTGATAGCCTTGTTATTTATATGAAGCTTGCTGTGTTCTAGCTGTCTCTTCTGCAGCCACGCCTCCACAGACAGCCAAGGCATACCCTGCAACAGTGAAGTTGAGCTGGATAGCTTACATGCATGCTGTGCTCTCGAATAAATGAGTGGAAAGATTTTAAAGTAGGGATGTTCCAGTGGTGTGTTGTTGACATTAGGCTAAGTGTGTATCTGAAAGAACAATCCCGCAGTAAATAGGAAGGGAGTCTGCTGAGCCACTGAGCACAGTCCTCTGAAATCTCAGAAAACCACATCTTATAATTGTTCCACTAGAAGAACCAGTTCTGTCTTAAAAGTATGTTCTCCCACTGCTTTCTGCTCTTTTGTTTTGCACAAAAGGTACAGGTGCCTGTAAAGAGTCATTATAAAGTGCAGGTACTCAGCAGATTTCCCACTTCTAGCTCATGATCCCTAAATCTCACCACGGCTGAGTGCTTAGAGGAGTCCTTCAGGTCTGGGTTCACCCTGTTGATGCATATAATTGAAGCAGCCTTAAATTGGACATCAAATGTCCTCAGACATGGGAAGGATTCAGAGCCAAATGTCAGGTCCATGATACAATGCTGAGCAGGAATTACAGGTCTGTGGATCACATAGCATATCCTTTCCACCAAACTGAAATGTGTCAGTGTAGGAAGGAGAAATGGCAATCTTTGGCTGTCATGCACTAGGATCTTATTATAGACACAAGAGATAATGAAACTAATGTATCCTGAGGCAGTGTTACTTAAAAGAGCAGCAGAACATGAGAATGTGTGCTGAATTTCATTTACTGAGGCTTTTTTTTTGTTGTATTTGGGGCTAAGTTTCAGCAAACAATACAAAGCCTTGGCCCTTCAGAAGTGAAGTGGTGTTTGGACAACTGGCAACAGGATAAGGCTACACAGCATTTGCCCACCTATTTGTGAAACTTTTTATTTGTCAGGAAATGTATGCATACTTACCTGACTCTTTTTATCACTCAATCAGTTCTTCACTGATATAAAGTAGAAGGTAGGCTGCAAAGAACTGAACCTCATACAAGTTTTCCACAAAACATTTGTATCTGTTAAGCAAATAGTAGAGAGGTTGGAAACAACTGATCTGGAAACTAATAAGGTCAACTTATGCAATTTTTGAAGATGATCAGCTATGACAGAAATGAAACTCCTCTTATAATTTATTGAGAGTATGTATGTTTGGTTTTAGGTACATTCTTGGATACGAGATACTGCCTCATGCCTGTTCCCTCCTGATAGACTAGTGTTTTCACAGGACCGGTTAGGATGCTTGCATTTATTTCATGACTCCATATATACGCAATCTGTAGGCTGCAGTTTAATGTCTGAGTGGGTACACCATCTCTCTCCAGCAGCTGACATCACCTATTGTTATGTACAGGAAGCATGTTAATCCTCATAATTAGCACAATTCTGGGGTCAATGCAGGTGAAGAGATCTAATACACCTTTTAAGTTTACTCATGACATTTTCTTCATCTTCTGCCCACCTTCGTTTTATTTTCACTCACAATAGCTATTGGCATAACTTCCTCCTGATGCCTCAAATGCTATGCTGTCACTGGCAGTTATAAAGAGAACAAAACAATCTGAAGGGAAAATTTCCATATGGGAAACCTTTCCTAGCAGGGTGTGTTTTTGATTTGATCAGATCCAGGAAAGTAGCTTGAGACATTCAGAAGCAGATTCACCTGATTCTGTTGAAATATTGAAGCTTTTATGTTAAAAAAAGCTGCATAAAACCCCATGCACATTAGTCGATGTGAAATTTGCTGTCTGTGTTAAATTGCTACTCAGAAGCTTCAACAAGGGCCGAGTTCTTTTATACTGGGCACACTTCAAATATATGATAAAAGGTGACTCCTGTCTCCAGAGTTTACACTTTCAATCTGACTGGCTTATGAGCTTGTTATAATAGTCCTGTCCATGGCATGCTGATTGTGGCCTTGATCAACTCACTTAGCCTTTTACTTTATTAAAAAAAAAATAACTTCTGCACTTGAAGGTATGGTAAATCAATAGAGCCACTCACACATACAGAGGAGATGTAGGCCATGCAAACAATATCCTCTTCTTGAGCGCCCTTGTGGTCTCAGCTGGACCACTCTGTTCCTCTGTCAGGCATGCCTATTCTGCTTTATCTACTGGCTGATCTCCTTGGGCAAGACCTTCCTGCTCTGCTTAAATCAAAATGAGTCATGCTAAAAATCACTCCACCTCTGAACTCTAGAACCTAATCTACCTAGTTTCTTTGGTCTGATTCAGGTTTGGGAGAAAGCACAAAGTGAGTTCAGTTAGGGATCTCACTGGGTGACAAACTTAATCAGGTGACATGGATGACAGCCAGGTTAGTGCAGGGTGAGATGCACTTTGAAGTCAGTCTATCTGTACCTAGAGAGTCCATGAACACACTGACTTCATCCTTTTATTTCTGGAGTTGGAGCTACATGCTTGGCACTGAAAACTAAAGGATGTTGGTTCTTGCCTCTACAGACTGGTACCCTTAACAATTTTAGAGATGTTTAATTTAAACACATTGAGTCTTCCAGATAAAAGGTCAGAACTGACCTACTGTGGTCATCTCTATGTTGTTAAAAATTACCTTAAGAAAGGAGGATTTTCAGGTAAAGATGAGGAGCAGAGTAGTGGATGCAGAAGGAAGAATTGGAAACATGAAGAACAAATGCTCACCTAGAATAAGCAGCAGTGGAAATGACACCTGTGAAAGACAATCTTATATTCAATGAGGAAGGTATATATATGATGGGAAGATGCGGGCTGTGGAGCAAGACAGATGACTGCAGGAGCTGATCTGTGAATAAAGTGGAGTAGAGTGCTGCTGGGAATCTTGAGTGGAAGAAAAGGTTGTAGTGTCATAGCTCTGGACAAGCCACTAGGTAGGAATGTGTAAAAATTTAGAAATGGGAGAAGGAAAGATGGAATAGGAATCACTGAGCACTCAGATGTTGAAGAAAGTAAGAATACTATAAATACGTACAAAAAAATCTTGCTTTGTTTGGAAAGGCTTTTCAAAAGTGTACCCGTCCAGAGAGTTGATAGCTACCCATATACTTCATCTGTGTCTATCAGTGTCTGCCATGTAATCCATTTTTCTTCACAACCCAGAAAACCTGACACAACCTGACTTCTGCAGCAGTCCAACATGGTTTGAAAGGGGCCTCTAAGGACATGGGCTAAAAGCATCTCCTATAAACTTCAGCAAAATGTGTACTTGTAGGCATTTCTCATCTTTCACAGATATTTGTCTAATTGCACTCATTTATTAATCTGAAATGTAAATTATCCAAGAAGATATTGGATATCCTGAATTTAAGCTGTTCTCCCAACCTTCTCTGAAGGTCTATCCAAAAGAGACCCTGAATATTTGTCATTTGTCAAGGATTTGATAATTGGCAAGAAAGGATGGCTTTGGGCACATATGTCCCTTCCCTCCCTCCCTCCCCCAAACATTGTGATCTTGTTTAGCTTTGTACTGTCATGTCAACTTCTTCTGTACTTGCTAGAGTTCAACTTGTATCTTGCGATGGTGCTGCAGAAGGTATTCTTGTCACCTTGAGCACTTTCCACCCTTTCTGCATTCTGACTGCTGTTTCCATGGAAGTCTGTGATGTGTTTTATTCAAAGTATAATTTGTAGAATGTTTGCTTAGAACAGAGGAAGGGAAAAACAACTTCTTCAAGGCAGACTGAAAGAAAATATACTCCAAATTTAAAAAACATCACGCACCCCCTGCCCTAAACCTTAATCCCTGGCTCTACTGAATTCCCAATTAATACTAGTTCAGCTTAGGACGGAAGTGTTCAATGACAACACGAAGGAAGACATGTCAGGCCACAAGCGTAGAACATTAAATATCTCCACTCTTGTTAATTATGACCCAGCCTTACAAAAAAAACAGATGGAACTGCTTTCAAAGCTTTGTGTGTGCGCCTGTGTGTGTGTGTGTGCATACGTATGTCTGTCTTCTGAATGGCTAATTCAAATCAAACTTGGGATTCTAGTTAAGACAACAGCTTCACTGCCTGAACCAACCTGCTTCTGTACTCTTATCACTACCAAAAAGAAGGAAAACTGCAATCAAGTTTCATTCAACTCCAGAGAAAAAGAATAAATCCCACACTTTCCACTAACAGCCCACTACGCAATACTTGCCTATATGACAAACATATGGAGAAGCACAGACTGTGGGCTTGATTCTGCTCGAAATTTCACAACTAACTGTAGCATCTGTGGCTAGAGTAATGCAGCCAAAACCCCAAACAACCTCTCCCCTTTCCCCTTCTCCTTGTTGCAGGGCTACAGGTCAAACTTTATTTATGCATAATAGGCAGAGAGATCCATCTGTTTATGCAGGGATGTGCTCCACTAGCCTTAGGTGCTCAGGAGCACCACTGTACTCCACAGCCTCACCAGCTATAGCAAATTATCCAAAAGACAGTGGTGCCTACACCCATTCCTTAAGCTCAGCCATTTATAGCAAGTATAGCAAGAACATAATTCTGGTCATAAATCGACTCTTTTGCCCCAGTGTAGTTCATTACTAGAAAGTGTCAGGAATTCAAAGAGAGGAACACGTGACAACTGAAGTAGGTGCCTCCAGACTAACGGCAATGCTGTTAATTGGGACACTTACAAAACAGTGTCATATGTGTCATTGCTTTTTACTATCCCCCAGAAAAATATAAAATGCTAATCTGATTTTTTTCCCAGTTTACAACGGTTTTACAGGAGACTACCTCTCTTGTCCCTCATAATGGATAATGTTCAGGAGTATTTACAGATAAAAACAATTTTCTAGAACCAGTGACACTGGGACACAGACATTAAGCAAAAATAAAACAAAGCAATCCCAGATGCAATAGAATGAACAGTTAAGAGGCAGGAAGGTAACATATGTGATTCTCTGTCTTGCCCCAACCGGGTGACACTCTAATAGGTTTCTTATTCTGCTTTCTTCTGCTAAGAGACTGGAAAACATATGTCACTTTTCCACCTTAACTGTGCATTTTCTAGTTTGTTTGGATTTATGTCATAACCTTAATGGGATTTAAATGGAATTTTTATATGTGAATAATACTCTACATTAATGCAAGAACTTTAGGTTGCCGTGCTACCAGCCTGATTTGCATAAAGGTTTTTAAATATGAAAGAAGAATAGCCAGGCTATTGTAGATGGCAAAGTGAAAAAAAAAGACACTGGCATAATAGCAAGAGTAGGCACCAACCTCTCCAAAACATTGGCTTGTGCAAGAGTTAATTCTCTGACTCCTAGGTACAACTGGATTCAAGAGAAAAGCCTGGAGGTCATGCTAGTCATGAATATTTAGTTGCTGGAGGGTCAAGGCCGGATTAAATGGTGAAGCAGCCAGGTCAGTGTCATAGGTTTATACTTTATCATAAAACATTTTCTGTTCTAGTGTACTGTCCATGATCTGTAAATGTAAATTGTTTATGTCAATGCATAGTTCACATGACAGTTGCACACACACACCACACATTGGTGTGCAGAAGTGCCTGTTTCCTGTAAGTGTATGCTATATTGTAGATTTTAGGATATTATCCATAAATAAAAAAAACAATAAGGTGTCCGTGTCTTACATTGAAAAATGTGCTATTATGCAATTACATATTACTTATGTTTAATATATAGTATGCCGTCCCTCTGTTTCCAAGTCCTTGTTTACCCTTGAGTGTATCAAGTAAAAGTAGGAGAATATTTACCCCTTCTGCATTAATACTTTTTTCCAGAAGGGGAATTTGGGGCACAGAGGGTTCTGAATATTTGTTCTGACAAATTTTTTGTGGCAGCAATGACATGAGCACTGCATCTCTTCTGACTCTTGGTCGTTTGCCTTAGAAAAATTATCATCCTTTTGGTTTTCCAAGCCTGAATTCTGTGTGAGCGGCTCTGAGTTACTGATGGTAGTGCAGTCAGTGAACTTTCCTGCTGGCATGTTTTTCATTCTTAGTGTACCATTATTATTTTTAAGTGAATTATGTATATAACACACTTGGTGTACAGACTACTCTGCATGTGAATAATAAAGTACAGCGTCTGCTCTGAGGAGTTGACAGTCCAAGGGCTTGATCCAGTAAACACTTATTCCTGGGTGATTTGCTTAGCCTACTATCATGAGTAATCTGATGATCTTGCCCCAAACTAATTAGATAACTTGACAAATAAGAACAATAGGACATGCTATATAGTGAAGGAGGGAAGGGATGAGACACAACAGTACCTAAAGATTTATGAAGAAGAAGGATAAACACAAGCTGGTCTGTATTTGATTCACTTTTCTGTGGTAGTGTCTGCATGGCAATGCTGTAAAGGACAGAGCTTTAGCCCTGGAATGAAGTGTGGCTGATTTCATCCAAGCCTTGCATCTCACTGTGCATTTAGCCAGTCCTCATCACAAGTGACAGCCTTGTCTTGACCTAACTATTTTCCTTTATGATCCATCTCTGCAGCCAGTTCAAGAAGACTCTTCTCGATGGACTTTTAAAAGTAGGCAAGATTGAATATATGCACATAGGTCTGAAGAGCACTGGAGACAGCAGAGTTAAACTGTGCTGGAATTAGCTGACTGTCCAGCATGGTCCCATGTTCAAGGAGAGGGAGGTTTATGCTTCTTGCAAATGACTTAGCTGCCTGTGAGGAGCATAACTGCAGCAGCCAGGTGTATGTATGACCTTCATATGAAAAAAGCTTGATCAGGGGATGATGCTACTTTGGCGTCAACTCCTGGCTCCTTTTATGTCCTGTAGAAGCAGCATATGCAGTGCCAGAGTGCTAGGACACTGGTTTCGTGCTCTCACCTGGGAGTCCTGCAGGGTGAGGGGCCAAGCACTGAATTTGAGTTTTGAGATTTCATGTGTTGGTACAAATGAGCTTAAAGCACTTGATCAGGGTTGAGGCTTGGATAAGCACTGTTTGAGTATGACTAATTTCTGCCAAATAATAATTTTGTATTTATGCTTAAAGAACCTGTTTGTACTGCCATGTGTGGTGCTTGGACTTACAGACACCACTGCTGACCTTTTTTACATGGGTTCTGCATGTAAAGGCTTCAGTAAGATATAAAGACCTTGGCAGAAAAAAACCCCAAGCATTTCTGTCTTTGGGGTGACCCAGGGCAGACTATCAATGGAGGTGCACCTGTGAAAGGCAGAAGTACCTGTAACAGGCTTTGGAAGCCCATGACTGATGGACTTAGTAACATCCTGCTTATAGGCACCCTTGAAGCAGATTCCTGGTACCTGGCTTCTGTTGGCATTTTCCATGAGATCTAAGCTAGGGGATCTTGAAACGAAAAGTCCACTTATAAGCATGGACAAAATTATTGTCTTGAATGATTATCCAAGGGGCTCATTTCACCAACTGGTGCTGTTTGCAGCATGGAAGGGGTCACAGGCAGCTCAGGAATAATAAAGTGGTATTTATGCAGCTGACCACTGTGCTGGAAAAAGAATAGATATATTTCACTAACTTGGTCCCAGAAGAAAAACTTTTCTTAAATGCAGACACAGGTCAATTCTGATGTAGATGTAAGTGGGAAAACAAAATAAAGTGAGGAAAAATATCAAGGTGTTAGGCAAAATGAAACTTTGATTGTAAAAATCTCAACACAAAGCTTGTTTGTGATCTTAATTGTTTTCTATGACATGTACGAAAATATTACTTCATGCTCTTACAGCAAATTAAACTAAAACTTGGCACTACAGGTGTCTATTTTATTTCTTTTTTTTGTAAAAAAAAAGAAAAATACATATCTCAAAATCTTCAGGGATAAAAGCTTAATTATGTTCAGTGATTTTGAAATCAGTGCTTTAGTCTGAAAAAGCACTTTGTGGGTTATAAAATGACATGATGAATATTTCTATTTCTCATGTTAAGATCTAGTATTTGTAAGGTAATTGGCAATAATGGAGTTGACACTGGATTAACAGAAGTGACCTGAAGCTGGTATCGAGAAGGGGATTTTTTTAAAGAAATGGATGGATGAAGTGAAATGAAATGAAATGAAAGAAAAGGACCATACTCTGGAAGAAATTATACTTCCACCAGTCAAGATTCATCCACTCATGTTCTGCATGCCAATAGAGCTGCAGATAAAGGTATGTGAATAAGCTAAAACCCACATAAGCATTTTTTATCCTAGTAGAATTTTATGAAGACTAGGTCATTGGGCTGTGTAGAAATGTTGGTTTCTGTAAAAAAGAAGCTGATATAGAAATAATAGTTTAGACACAACTCATGTGAACAGATCAGTCCTAAAAACAACAGTTCACTCCCTGATGAAAATGACAGATGAAAGTGGAGGTCAAAGCAGAAATTTCAGGGAGTTTCTGACCACATCAGAGAGAGGGACACACAGAAAGCAGGGACAGCTCTGAGGAGAGACAGTCAGATCACTGATTGATGATGGCTGGATGGATAAAACAGAGCCTGATGCAAGGGATTTAGGTAGAAATCCATTTGGGAAGTCTCAGTGGAGCTTACTTTTTGGTAGGAAAGGGTTTGATGGCAGGGTCTACCTCTAGAAACGTTCTTGTTTTGTGGCCTCCCAGCTGGGGCTGACACGGTCTGTTGTTCAGACTATACATGTATGTGTTTCTGCCATAACATATGTTTGTAGTGTTCTGCAGTGCACCCAAATCCTGCAGTGTCTCCACTTCTACTGCAAAATCCTCAATTAATTAATATCTTTCTTTGAATGTGAACTTTTTAAAGGATGCTTCTGGGCTTGTGAGTTGGCCACTTACATTGCCTCCTTTGCAGATACTCTCCTCAGAGAGACAGAAATAGGAACAAACTTGTTCAGAAAGATTTCTTTACTCTGAGAGATGGTATTTCCAAGTCAGGAATCAGATAAGCTTTTTTTCCCCCAATGAATTCCCAGCCCCCTTTCAGCCCTGGACATAACAAAAAACATTCTTTAAAGATGGAAATAATCTCTATGACTCCAGAATCTGAAAACCAGCGTCTTGAAGAACCAGACTAGGAACCACTGCCCAGAAAGGATGGGCATCATCTATACCACACACTGCGAGTCTTGTCCCAGCTTCAGATAAAAACTGAAGAAATACATGGGCTTCACATACACTGAAAGCCATTTGCTTTGTCTCTAAACCTCCATCAGAGTAACTGGCATTTGGCATATCTCTGTTAGTGCATTCCTTCCTATTTTACAGGTTGACTCAGATAGACTCAGATAGGGAAATGCAAAGATCGAAGGCTGTGAGACTTGCTTCTGACCAGAAAGCTTTTAGAGTTTAGCTTCCTGCTGAGTAATCCTAATATATGAAGAATCAATTGTGCTAACTGCTTTAGGGGAAAATATCTAATCACTACCTTAAAACATTTCCCTCTTGACGGGGGTAGTCTTTCTTATAAAAACTGAGGGAGAAAACAAGAGGGGGAGCAAGATAGTAACACTCTGGAACACATTTTAAAGAGAAGAGTTGTTTGCTAGTCATGGTAAGTACTATAATACTTTCCTCAGATCTCTATAACTCTTCTGTAACACAAACAAATTCAACTTCAGATCTATCTCCAGCTATCTTGTAATGTCCTATGTGTCTGATCTCCGGTTTATTTATATAAACAGATTTTTATCTTGCATCTTCTGTTTTGATCTTTAGGATTCACTGACAACCATTTACCTATGATTGTGTATGAGCCATGTAGCACAACATTAATGACTGGTTGATAAGGGTTGCAGTCAGACTGGCATGTGCGCATCCATCCTACCACCTTGTACAATGTAGGAGGTGACAAAGTGGATATCCCAAGTGCTCTTCTATTAAGACATTTTTATTAAGATATTTTTATTAAGCAGTGGTTTACAATAACTGTAACAGCTTTTGTCTGGAAGGGTTTGGAGAAGATGTGATAGCAATGAAATGAATAAAAATAAGAAAGAGTGCTGTGGGATCCCAGGACCACTTGACTACTAGAGTAGAAATATAAAGTTGGCTCATCCACCACTGCAAAGTGACTTCTGTCAAGCAATGATAATTTGTGCTAACTAGAGGTTTTTAAATTTCTGGAAGCCTTTTGGTTTCAGTTGTGCATTTACATATTTGGCTTTTGTGTGTTTACTGAATTGTGTATGGGAGGATGCGTAAACTGGGGAAAGAAGAAGATAAATCACTGGATAAGACCCATGGCAGGGGCCATTGCAGAGGGTCACAGAGAAGTTTTCAGTTATACTTGCTTTTTCTTGCAGCATCCTCTTGCAGTTCTTTGCCTCCTTGCTGATTTCTCTAGATGAGAGCTGTAGGTTTATAATGTCTATTTTTGGGCTGATTGAGTGCTAGCAACAGGAAGTTTTGTGTGCTTGTGCAGTCTGAATGAATCTTGGGATTTGATGCAGAATTACTATAACTATAAAGAAGAAATACCATAAACAATATATTCAGCACAGTTCATGGGTTAGTCTAAAAAACATTATTCACTTCTTCATCAGTTGCTCTAGTTGTTGTTAGAAAGGTCTTGAGGTGGAAAAAAACTCCTTCTGGTTGACTAGTTGGTTATGGCCAGATTTCTTTCTCATTTAGTATTTCAGTGCCATACAAAATGATAGAGTTATTGCTAACTAGTTTGCATTGACTCCTCTTACTTCATCTCCTCTGTGTCTGTGTTTCTGGCATGTTATATGGTCTCCTGTCTAACACATTCGTGAAGCTGCAGATTTGTATTGGAGTTTTGAATAATTTTTATGAGCTCAGTGATTACATTGTGATTTCAGAACTGGATATATTGAGAATATAGAAAAAAAATGCACCAAGAAAGTAAAGGCAAGCATAAAAGGAAGAGCATAGTGATTTTGACACTGAGGAACGGAGAGACATAGTTTCTGGGGTATTTTTTGATAGTTTGATTTGAGCATGGATTGCTTGAATACAGGATTTTCCTACCTGATTACTCTGAATTGGTGCTGAAATAAGTGGGATAAAGTGCTTTCCCTTGGGATGGTTAATATGGTGGTATTTAAAGAAATTTTAATAAGGATGCAATTCAGGCCTCAATGGGTGCAGAGATAAGAAGTGAGGTATAGTGATTGTTAATGTGTTTGGCCCTTCTAATGAGGTCAGGTTAACTCAAGCTCTTGTGCCTCTCAAAGGAACTTTGAGCCAAATGGTATGCACTGATATATACCATTTTAGTATGGCTTAAATCAAATGCTTGCTGTGGTGTAACAATTAGTTTTAATATTGATAGCTGCCTTATTTTTTTTTCTTTTTAGTATGTAATTCTTGCTTTTAGGGTTTTTGTGAAACTCAGAGAGGGAAAAAACATTCAGACAAAATCTCTGAGTTTGAGGAAAGTTTTCTAAGCTTTAGTTAAAACTCCTACCGTGTATATCTATAAAGTTAAATTAAGAATCCTCTGGTCAAAGCATTTTTTGTGAAGATAGGAATAGGAAAGACATGCTTTCATAACTGAAACAGCAGTTAAAGGGGTAGTGAAAGAAGTCATAGTTTATGGTTGAATTCTGGTAACCCAGTATCAAAAGGATAGGTCTTATGCTGCTGATCAAAATAAATCAAGGAATATATCTTTTCTTCAAATTCCTAGAAGTCAATTATGTGATTACGTACAATCGTGTCAGGTACTGTTACAGAAAACTGAGCCTTTGTGACTATTCCAGACCTGTTTGATGTTACCGGGAAACCTGCCAAAGCCTCCTTTCTGTATGCCAGGATGGTAATTATTGACACTTCATAGGGAAAAGGTTTCAAGGAACTCACATCAATATTTCTTCCACAATCAGAAACTGGAAATGCCACTGTAGTGAAGAGATCCTGAAATCCCTGGGGATTATATTCCTGGACTGAATGAAGACTAGAAAGCACTATGAAAGTTAACCTCTGGCAGACAAAAGAAGGCTATCATGCAGATGCTTGGAGTGGAACTTGGGTAGAACTATTTGAAGAGAATAAATCTGATGAGGAGGAGTTGAAGTGGGTGAGAAAACTGTACGTACAACATGTTGACTTTTAGGATTGAAGATGCATTGTGAATCAAATCAGGAAGGGACTGAAAGGCTTGGCTGTACATCTCAGGACTAAGTCAGAGCTAAGGGGAGGTGGCACCATGCAATAGAAAGGCTGAAGCCATTGCTTTTTTGTGCTCTCAAGGTACCACATCTGTGGCATTTGACTACTTATCTTTAGTCTCAGGAGCCAAATTAATTTGATTGTGTAGATGATGCTTTTAGGGTGAAGAAGGGATGTCTCACACAGTGAGCAGATTTTAGACTAGGATGTGAAGTTTCTGGTCATCCTGATCCCTTTCACATGTGAATTTTAGCACTGGCACTAGCTGTTATGCTGGGCTACTCTCCTGCTTGTGTGAAACATGTGCTTTGCTACTGAGACTGACAGCTTCACAGAGGGGCGTGGACGTTTATGTAGATTAACAGTTCATACTTGGCCAGCCATGAGCTACAGTGATTATGATTTCTTTCCTGCACTGTTATCTGAGTTCTTTAGATACTTGGGTGTGGTTATTGCATCCTACACCCTTGCTTGCTGCTTTGTCAAACTCCATGTGCTTCAGAAGATGCTTAACTCTTGTTAATCTTTCCTCATGTATCCCAACATGTGTCACTTGTAATGCTAGCAAGTAATTCCATAAAAAGTAGAAGTTACAAAGTTTGAACTCCTACTTATTTTTGTTTTGCACTTATGTCTGCCGATTTCTATCAAAAATAGAACACTTGTTTCAGTCTCTTTCTTCATTAGGACTTCAAGAAGATCTCTCTCAACTTGCCTGCCAAGTCCCAAAGATACTTGTTCAATTTGCAGATTTGTTTGAATTTACTGGGTGTGTTTAAAAGCTACTGAGGAGGGGAAACAGGCTGACCGACAGACAGGAGGCTGAAGAGAGCCAGTCAGTTGTGTCTTATTTCTTTAAGAAACCTGTTAAAAAAGTTAGAAGGAAAAATTTGTATGGTAACTGTTACATAATTACATGTATACAAGAGCTGTTACATTCTCCATCTCCACATCTCAAGATTTGTGATGGCTTATCTTCACTGCAGTACTAGTTTGGGTAGCTGTACTGTTTCAAGACACTTTAGCTCAAAGCTCAGACCAAGAAAGAACAAAGGCTTAATATAAATAATTAACAACTCCATGTTTTAAGACAAGCTAAACTGAGTGATGATTTAGCTCAGAAAGTGCAGCTTTACCTGTGGTGGCTCATGAGCTGACTGCCATGCAGCTCAGATGCTGGTGCAGTGTGATGGGGAGAATCAGCCATGGACAGAGACCCTGCTAGCACCCCAAGCCAAGCTATCCCCTGCCTCTGCAGGCACACATCAGCAGCTCCAGTTGTATGCTATCAACAGGACTGTTTGTATTAGTACAGGATAGTCAAGTCTTCACTGCTTTATGAGCTGGAAGGTCAGCTACACTTGAGCTTCAATCTACCATCCCCTGCCCTCCATTAAGTTAGCTGCCTGGAGCTTAAAGCACAGTTTAATCTGTGATAGAAACTTATGGGAGTCTGCTCAGGGGCAACACTCAAGCTATACCTCAAACTAATTCAACAATCCCTGTGAGATAGTGGAGGTTTCTTAAGGAAGATACCAGGTGCCAAGAATGTGTCTATGCAGCCCAGAACAATTCTTTATGGTGCCACAGCAGGAGGCTGAAAAATTAATAGGACTAGCCCAGGGGTGTCTGTGGTGGGAGAAAACTGGTTTACTGAAAGGGACCATGAATGTTGTTATTTGAACATAAGAAACGCGTGTGTAGTAATAATTCTTATTAATACTAAGCAACTATATTACTACCTCACTCACCAGCTCTGTGAGAAACCCATATAAAAAAGTAGAGAAAGATGAGAGAAAGGTGGTGACACTGTCACTACAGAAATGATGCCAAAGGGGACAAAAGCCTATGATGTCTGTATTGCATGTCTGTCTTGGTACTAAGCCTGGACTTGACTAGCTGCTTGGCTGGCTTCTGGTTCAGGCTGAAGAGAAGACAGTTGCCTCCTCAGCAAGGAGACGGTGGCTCCTTAAGCCACCCATAGCTGTTAGCTATCATTTCACCCTCCCCCTTATCCAGTCTAATAGGAATAGATCTACTAGGCTGGTTTAGGTCCTTGGTGATGGTCTAACTTGCTTGACTTTGCACTAAAATGAGAAAAGGGTTGGCACCCAGGTTCGTGAAGTGGAGAAACTATTTCAGAAGGTGCTATCTACTCAGCTCTTGGCCTCTCCTGTCACAGTGAGGCCTCAGCTTTGTCCTGGTTTCCTGGGAGCTCCAGGGGCTGCAACATGGGGACAGGGCATCAGCTCCCAGACACAGGATATGTTGAGTTACTGTGCAAGCCTAGACCAAGTCCTTGCCCAAGGTGGCATGGGACATGTCTCACTCTATGCTACGCCTTCTGCTCATCCCTTCTTCTGGTTTTTCCTCTGTTCTTTAAAATGCACAAGCTGGATTTTCCAAACACAGAGTAGCAAAGTATTTCTGGTCCTAAGTCCTTCTTAGACTTTACACTGAGTTTAGTGGGAGGTTTGTAGCCTAATGAAGAGATAGAAACCCAAGTATTTCATTTGGTGTGGAACTTCATGTGTGTGAGTTACTACCAACCACAGTAAAATCTAGTGCAGTTAACACACTGTATTGTCATGCTGTTCTCATTAAAGTAATTAAAATTTTTTGCACATTGAACAAATAAATATAAAAAAGGTGCTAATCAGCTGTATTAAAAAAAAAGTTTAAAGAAAAATGATGCTGTCTTAATGGTTTGAAATAGGCAGACCTATTCTATTACATGTCTGTAGCAGCAGGATATAACAAAGGTAAAGATTTAAGGCAATTTTGACACCTTAAAGCAGAACTGTTAGCACTGCATAGACTTTCAAATCCAAAGAGGATTCAGCCTGCTCACTTACTGCCTTCCACATCTTCAAAGGACCACGGTTCTTTTTTAATCTTTCCACTTTGCTGTGAAGCCATAGGAAGTTATTGACTTTACAGGCAGTTTTAGTACACAATCAAGCAAGAAAAAAATGCTGGTATACTCTGAGGCTGTGAGTTCAAATTGTCATCTCTTTGTGTCACTCCCCTCTCTGAGCTGAGGCAGTATTTAAACGTGCAGAACAAATGGTGAGCTGTTGTACAATGTTTTGTTTTTTGACCCTCTTGTTGAGCCAAAATTCTCTGAAGACTTTCAGGGAGGCTTTGGCTACCTCACAGATCTTCTGAATGTAGTTGGAATAAGCTTTCCACAGTAATGTTACTTGATTATAATTAGATATAGTTGGAACTCTGGGTCTAAGCTCTGACTTTGCTCTTCTTGGAATAGCTCTGGGGTAAGTGGAGGCTAGAGGGCTTCCAGTGAGCACGTGTTTGCTTGCTGGTCAGTGTCTGGATGGAGTGCTGCGTGCTTTCCTTTCAGGCCAAGCGTAAGAGCTCTTAAATTTCCCTTCACTTAATGCCAGACGGTTCTATTCGAACTGATGCTTAAACCACCAACCATCTTGCTAAAACCAGAAGAGGAGCTGAGACCATGTCTTTGAATGGGTTTTCCCTGAGTTCTGGAAGCACAGACCTCTCCCCATTTTCACTGGGGTGAAGAGCTCAAGTCTCTCTGGCCACAAAGAATGAGATAAAAGATAAATAGGAACAGAAAACCAAGAAGCTAGGAAGGGAACTGCTGAAACTGTGGCCTCTTCTGCTCATACTGGGCCTTTCTCTGAGGCTAAAGTTGGCCTTCACCATATGATCCCAGCATGTAGAGGGATGAAGGACTTTGCATCCATCCCTCACAATTACATCTGTATGAACCAAACTGACACCAATGTCCCTTCCTCAGAAACCCTGAACGTTAGCAAACAGTTTGAGCTAATGGCCAAATAATGGACATTATAAAATAATGGAAATTAAATGCGATGAAGAGACTTAAAAATCCTACACCAAACAATGTAAAGATCAGGAATTCAGTTTTACATTCTGATCCCGACTGTACTTCCACAATACAACAAATCAGCTTCCCTGTGTTATGCAGCTCCTAGGATGGCACTGGACTAACTTTCCTCCCAAAAACACATATGGCCTTATTTTCTTTAACCGTATAAGATGCCACAAGATACCCAGAGGAAGGAGTTCAACTGGACATGTTGTATTCTCACTCTTTTTTTTCCTACTCTTAGTTCCTGAATGGTTCCTTGAAGAAAGCCTTAAATAGCTTGGAATGCTATTTCTAAGTGCTGCCCTTTAGTAAAAAGTTTCAACGAATTCTAAATAGTAAGACATAAAGGAATATTAACTTAATTGGAAGGCATAAGGTCCAAAAAACATCACAGTGATAACAAGTAGTTTTGGATGTCCCCATTTTGGAACATCTAACCTGAAACCTTTAGAGAGTCTTGATTTTATAGATGGGCTTGGTGTTCTTGTAAAACTTATGTAGTGAGAAGCTTAAGTATGAAAATATTTTAAGCCCATCATTATTTGGAAAGTCTTGAACTATACCTTTAAGGAACTGATGAACTACAGTCTGAGTAACTGAGAAGTAAGAGTTCTGTGTTATTTAGGTCTTATTTAGCATTTGTCTTCTCTGTTTAGAAGTAAGGACAAACAGCATTAATTACATTTCCAAATGCTTCTAAATTTGGAACACTTGTGTATACTAGTTGAAAATAATATGAATGAAGGACTGAAAGCCTGTCTAAACATGTTCAAGAGATAAAAGTGTTGGTATCTACCTGAGCATTAGTTAATGTAGGAGAAAAATCATCATGAAATTGAATACAGTCTTTCTTTCTAAAGGAAAAGAGGCACTTGGAAAGCACAGATACTTACAGAATTTATTGGTGATAGCTCTATTTTCATGGCCTGAAATTGTACTTTGTCCTCTATAAAAATAATAAAAGTCCTAACACTGTAACAAGAAGATAGAATGATTTTTTGGTGGTATTCCAAGAGCTAAGCACTGCAATGGGGAACTTTTGAGAAGAAATGGTTTCATACGCAGCTGAATGGGGCCAAAGGACTTGCTGTCTTCTCAAGGGCCTTTGCAATCTTGTTTTCTGGGATTCTTTGACATGCCATGAGAAACTCAGAGGAAGGAGTTCAGTTAGACCTTTTGTTTTCTCTCATGATTTTTCACCTGTTAAATGTCTGGGCCTCAAAGGATTGAATTTGTAAGGAGGATTTGAACAAGAACAGAATAATGCCCTGCTTTGTAAGGTTAAGAGATTGCATTTAGTGAGCTGCAAATTAAACAGTTTGCCATGTGAGATGGTAATCAAAAACACTGTGTTAAATGTCATCAGGACGGATGCAGGCTCAGTTTGAATGAGGTAGGAAGCTGTATGGCTGTGCTATTGCTACCATATTGTGGCCAGGGAGCACATGTGAACTACTAAATGGAGGTATGAATAGTCTCATTTGTCCCACAGTAAGTGCTGATTTGTTTACTTGTATTTTCACAGTCTTCTTATAGACTAGGACATGATTTCTTCCAACTTAATGATCCTCTGTGTCACATCTTTAGATATCTGGGATTTCTAGAGTCCAGATGTCAAAAAAATTAAATAATTTTTCTCCTTCATTGAAGGCAGCAGAAGCTAGGAGTATAATACAATAGGCTTTTGCTTGGATTTCTGGTAATTCAATTTAGGATGTCAAAACTTTGCCATCCCACAAAGAAAGGATACTAGCTGTGTGCTTCTGCTCTCTTTCACTAGGATGTTAACACCTTACATCCTAGTGCTCTTCTCACTTGCATCTACGCTATCATCCTCCTGCACGATCCACTCTGGGGCAAGCTGGCCAAATTTTGCATTTATTGCTAGAATTCTAGTTTGTGTCTTTAACTTTTTAGAGCGAGACCTGGGGAGAATTCATTTAGTTCAGCTGAGGCATTATCAGCCTCCTCTCTAACAGCCATTACACTGTCATGACCTGTCCTGTGCATCTAACACTGATCTATTCATAATTTTCATATCAGCATGCTGGGCAGGTTTTTATGCTAAATCATCTTTCTTCACTGGTTTCTACTTACACTGCAGCAAATAAAAAGGCTTAGATTTGTGCAATGGGCAAATGGGTCTCTTTATGCCCTACCTTATCAATGTGATTTTCTGAGTGAGTTAAATGGATGGACTAGCAAAGCTGGCCCTGAGACAGACACATGCTGTGGGGAAGCTATCCCACAGAGGGAATCTTATTCTGCCAAATTGTTTGGTGTTTTGTGATATTGACTAAGTGAGGTCGATGAAATAACTTCCACCAGTGATGATAAGCAATGTTTGAACATAAGGCACCAGAGGTAAAAGATCGCCTAAGCCAGCAGTCAGCCTGAGAGCAGCCTGACTGAAACCCTCAGTATGGCAAGCAGGAAGATCTTCGGCAACACATGGGTCTGGTTATCACATAAAGTCTGAGGAAGCAGAGCACCTATGGGCACAAGCCTCAGCCAGGGACCCTGGGCTGCAGTAGCTCCACAAGCAGGGGGCTGCAAGTCAGTCTCTCCTCTGAGCAGCTTACAAGGATAAGCAAGGAAACAACAGATGGAGACAGGCAGATGGAGGAACACCAGGAAACACAGAAAATATTAGTCAGCATCATAGGCAGTGACCTCAGCATACCAGAAGTCTAAATGTTGTCAAGTCTTTTGTAGGCATCCCAGAAAAGGAAGGCTTTAAAGAGAGTGTTAAAGGAAGATAATGAATTGTTTTGTAGATATTTACAGAGTGGCTCCTGAGCATCTGGGAGAGTGGAAAGCAAAGTATGAATGTGTTTGAAAATTCATTCTGAGAGCGTTTCGAGCTGCCTAATGGAAGATTTTATGGGTGGGATCCTATTAAGAGGCTTACTCTCAGTGTAGAGTAAGAGAAGGTAGAACCAGGGGATGATCCGTGAAGAACATTCCTCTAAAAATGAGAGACAACTTTTAAAGCATCAATCTGGACAGATATGGACAAATAAAATGCTGTGTGTAAAGGCTAGAGAAAAAGAAGATACACTTTTTTTTTAAATGCTGCAAGAAAAGCGGAGGGAAGGCAAGGCAAGACATTATAGTACTTACTGGTGAATAAACATGGGGGACTGCTGCATGGATAGACAGAAGGTACTACCTGAGCAGCCCAGTGTTTCTTCTGGCACAACTAGTCTAGGTCATGAACCTACTCTGTTGTTCAATGAGAAGGGAAGATGATTGCCTTGTAGCTATATACAACCCAGCCAGAGTTAATGTCCTGTTGGGGTGAAGGAAAGAGAGCTCAGAGATCCTGTCACAGCTGCCAGTTTTCCTCACTGACTGAAAATGTATTGGAAGTCCTGGAAAGAGTGGGTGGCAGTGTGCATTTCTGAGGGACTGGTGAATGCTGTTGAAAGGCACTGGGAAATAACAGAGAAGAGCAGAGTTTGGGGAAATGAGTGAAGAAGGAGAACTGATGTCGGCAATAGAAACATAGAAGGAGAGAAGTAAAAATAACTCATTGACAGCCCCATTTAAAGGAGGAAGACTGGGAAAAGAGGAACAGCTAGAAATTGAAGCAGAGAGGATCTCAGTAGTAGAGGCTGTTGGCAAAGCTGCATTAGACATGGAGACACCCCTGTCTGTGTGAGTGTCATTGTCCAGTGGGACTGAAATGTGGAAGATGATGCACTCCAGATACAGCAGGTGCTGGGGGTGAGGGGAGAGAAGAGCAACATATATGAGATTAGGGATGACAGAATGGCAAAAAATTATAGCAAAGATGGCATGTGAGAGTGGGGAGTGAGGGTAGGCAAGCATTGCAGATGTGCATGTGGGCAGGCAATTAAACCAGTGCATCTTTTGGTTCAGTTTCAGTTTGGATTCTGCGGCAACAGAAACCATTCTGGTTTGATAATGTTTTGAGCTCAATAACATTTCAAAATAGTTATGTAGGCTCAGCTCCTATTCAAGAAAAGTAAAATATTCAAACCAATTTATTTCTAGTTTTATTTCAGCTTCCTGGAGGTAAAACTGATGTGTTACTCCAAGAAGCTGGCATTAGAGAAGAGTAGCGATAATATAAATGAGGAAATGGAGGCAATAGAGGGAGAGGGATAAAAATGGAATGGAGAGAAGGAGAAGGCTGAGGTGACATCGTTGGGAGGTAGCAAATAGATTGGGTTAAAAAAGAAGGAAGATGAAAAAGTCTTTAAAAAATTGTGTTATGAAGACCTAAAGTAAATGATGTTTGGAAAAAATCCCATTCACAATGAATGCAAGGGATGTATTCACCTTTTATGCAACCAAGCAAAATGCAAAAAAATGAAGTGCAAATCAAGTCTGAGAAAAAAGAACAGCAACTCCTGGAAGAATTGTTAAATAGAAGAGTACAAAAAAGCAAATGTCACTGCAGATGAAGTCACAAAGGTAAAAGTGGCAGAGTTGCTAGTTCAAGCAAGCACAGGCTCTTATTTTTACATATTTTGTAATTTAATATAACCTAATGATGTCTCAAACTCAAAACAATTCAAGTAATTCAAAGCTAATCCTTTGAAGACTGCAGGAATACAGTATATACATACATTCTCCCAAGCATTCATTTGGCAGGGAGCCTAGAAAACGCTGGTGTTCTGTGAATGCTCACATGTAGCAGTGCGCTGCCAAAATTTCAACAAGATGGTCTGTCACAAATTTGCCATTGAATTGATGGCACACCTAGTTGGCAGGCAGGATTAGTTGGAAAAGAGAATTCATTTTCAACAGGCAATACTGAAAAAAAAAGAAAACCAAACCCCTCAAACTCAACACCTTTTACTCATATTTTCTCACCATTTAAAGCAAGCAAACAAACAAAACCTTGAACTAAGAACTAGAGTGCTTGGGGATTTTGAAAAACAAATTATGTTTCCAGCTTTTTATTAGTGTGGGCATGAGTGGTGTTCCCCATCTTCTCCTGAAACATATAATGAAGGAAAGTCAGAGTGCAGGGCCTGACATCTTAAATCTGGAAACCAGATGACCTATTGATGTTTCAGGTTTTTTACTTATTCCTATTCTTTTTACTTACCTTGTTGAAAATTCTTACTTAAGAGTTCAGGCGTCCAACAGAATTATGATACTGAACAAGTTCTGAAAGTCCTGTACTTCAGAGTCAGGGTAGCAGGTGGATGACAAAAGCAGGAGAGGGTTTTATGGGGTTAGAGAGAAGCTGGCTCTTGGAGGGAGGGCAGAACAGCTTGTGGAGGAGTGGCTGTAAATTCTTTCCAATTTGGAATCTATAGGATTTGATCTTCTTGTGGGATATTTTGAAGCAGTGGCTAAGTTTGGCATGTTATAAATCTTCATTAGACAAGACAGAAATTGATGAGTTCAGCTGGATATTGACATATCTTAGGAAAAAATTGCTATGTATGATTGGTTTGACTGGGCTATCACAGTGGAATAAAAGGTACTTTACTCCTACTGGCTTTAGAAAGGCAAGAAGATTGCATAGAGCTCTTTCCTAATTCCCTCACTTTGTTTACTTCCTTAATTTGTCAAAAAATGTTGCATGCTCAAGAGACACCTGCGTGCACTTGGTGCAAGGCAGACGCCTGTCGATTTTTTCTTCTGCAGACAAGTAAAGAAGTGTCTGTAAAACATCATTTGGGATGGACCTGCAGAAGGGTGGTCCAATGGTTGTACCAGAAACGATGCAGGTGGCTCCAAAGGCAATGTCATAGAGAGTTGGTGGACTTCTCTCTCAGGTAAATCAGAGGTGGGGAGGTAGCAAGCTAGAGGCTGCAGTTTTGAAATACTGGTAAAAGAGCTGTGTTCAGCCTCCAAACCAAAGTGGTAGCACTTCTGAAGGGTAATGTAAATACTTCGAAGAGACTCTATAGAGCTTAGTGGATTCAAGACTGAGAAGCTATTTATATTTTCGTACTATAAATAATGTAGAATATTTAACAACTCCTTAATATTGATGTTGGTGGCACACTGGTAAGGAATACTTAGCAAGTCAATGAGAATAATGTCAGACAAAGAGTTAGAAATCTTTTATCACAGATATGTAATAATATTTTGCTATCACTGTTGAGGGCTCTTTCTAGCCTCTAGAAGGCAAGTTATTTTCCATGCTGATTTTCTCAGGATTAGTGTCAAGTATTGTTATTGTCTTGTATCTCTACATATACTTATGCAAGTAGATGTATTAATACAGTATTACATTGTATTGTTTGTAAGTGTATAGAGATGCCATCTGGTCCAGCTGCCATGTGGGCCAGTAACTGTTGTATTGCTTTATTTATATCATTCTGGGACATGTTTGCTGTTAGAATTTGAGGCTAATCATGTATGGAGAATTGAAAGGTTTAGCTGGCTAGAAATATTCTCCTGGATAGGAACTGGGTAATGACATTTGGAAATGTTTTTTTTCTATGTTGATGTCACGTTCTGTTTAACATCTTGGGCTTGAAAGCTCCCCCAGGTGCTTTGTATTTGTTTATTATTTTGATAATATTTTCTTTGATTTAGACCTGATTAGTCTTTACCTTCTAAGATGTTTTACTAGATTGCCAGAGAGAAATATAGTCCAAGCAAATATTTCTGGGATAGTTTCAGAACTGTAAGTGTATACACATTCACTCATGTAACATACCTCACTGACTTGATCATGTATAGATGCTTGTGGACGTATCCATCCTGACAGTCTGCCCCTTCTTGCAGTGCAAAGGCAATGGGAGCCAAAGAGTACCAGCTGAAAGAGGAATCAAGGGACCTGGGTCCTGTTTACTGCAGAGCTGCTAAGCAGGGTCAAGTTCAATCTGTTCCCCTTCTGATTTGCTGCCACCCTGTTCAGCTAGACTGTAAACTGAGGAAACTGTCTCCTACCATGTGTTTCTACAAAGTATATCACAGGATGCCTATCTCAGTTAAGTCCTCTGGGCACTATCATATTATAGACTATTAGATATACCTCATGTTTTTAAATTGTTTCCAATCAAATTCTGTGTTAAAGAATTTTGTTCTGAATTCAGGCTGTGTGTGAGACAATAATTATTTATAATTATACTTGATATTATTCCTATAGAAGATGTGGTTGGTGTCACAGAGCTCATTAAGTTGTTTTTTATTATCTTTTAATGGCCATTTTAAAGAAAGGGTGATTTGGAAAGTAAATTGGAAACCTCCATTTTAAGGTAGGAGATTTTGATATTAGGTCAGCTGTGCTGCATGGGCAGGGATGTAACTGAATCTCCAGTGATACCTATTACAGATGAAGTATCTCTATCAACAAACCATCTTCCTATCAAAGCCTTCTCTACTCCAGAGTAAAATGGAGTTCAAACTTCAGAAAGGACCATGGTGATTTCTCATCCACCTCAACTGGGTTGGTTTAAGAATAAAAAGAGCCTTTATTAACAGATACAAGCACTGCCAAACATCAGCAGCTTGTGATTGTTTTTATAGGCCAGCAATGATCAAGTACTTTCCCTGCACAGTCACAATGGTGACCTGAGATAGATAAATGCTCTGGAATTTGTCTAAGGTGCTTTTTGTGTTAGCAGTTCTTCTGAGACCTGAAGGCCCTTCTGAACATGCCCAGACATCACAATATGTCCTGTGGAGGACAGTCACTTGGAAAACTAGGGTTGGCTGCTAGGAAGAGAGCTACAGTCCTGCAGAGACAAACACAAGTTGGAAGGACTGTGCAGCAATTAAAACACAACATTTTTCACCTACACATCATAGAAGGGAGTCAGTTATGTTGCACCTTTGTCTACCTACAGGTAGATAAAATATTCCACACTTGGTTTTTACTGAATTAATTTAGAGGTTCTTAGTTCTGCAGTGCTATTGGTTTCTTTATTTTAACAATAAAATGTAAATTGTTCCTGCTGCAAAGTGACTCCAACTTCACCAGGCACCTTTTGTCTAAAACTTGTATAATAGAGCCTTTCATTTTTGAAAAACAAATCATCATATCTCAACTTATTCTGTGGGTGTACAAAAATGTTCTCCAGGCAGTTGATAGGTAAAGTTCTGACTCAATAGGGTTGCAGAAGATGATTCTGGACGAAGAGTATATGGATCACAAGTACCTGGTAGAAGACAAATTTGCTCCAAACTAAGGCTGATGGAATAGGCTTGCCATTCAGGTTTTCTGCAGGAGGACATTCAGACACAATCAGAGACAATAAAGAACTGAGGTGTTTATTATCCCCTGTTCCTCTCATGAAAACATGGTCACTGGAAGGTAATGAATGTAAATATCCTTCAGATGAAGAGTCATTGGAGAAGACTTTTCCTCTGTGGATGTTTTGCCTGCATGAAGCCAAAAGCCATGGTTGTATTGTTCCTTATTAATATGAACTGGATTGTTGTGGGAAAGAAGGTGTAAAGTTCACAAGTGCAAGGTACACAGCCCCAGCATGGAGTAGGGTTCAGTTCTGTGAATCTCATTCTTTAATGTGAGCACAGCATAATAGCTCTGAATGAAAGAGCAAATAAAGAGTGTTTCAGTTCAGTGCAGAAACAAGACAGATCTAACCCTGGACACTAGTGTGTTACTCAGAATCTGCTAGGAATGAGGGAACAGAAAAAAAAAACCTAATTTTAATTCAACTGCAAATAATAACATCTATACCCTCATGATGTAGCCCAACTGCTAGAGTCCTTAGTCCAGTCTGGTTTGAGGCGGCAGATGGGAAAAGAAAGAGAAAGAAATAAAATTCTACCTGTCTAAAGTCTGTGAAAACTTGGGAAATGCCTGAGCAGACAAGCACGTTGGTCTGAGATATTGCTGGTGTGCAACAGCTAATGAAAACTTTACTTCATGGCTTTTAAAAATTACAGATGTTATTGTTTCCAATCCAAATGTCTACAAGAAAGACTCATGAAACTGTCAGTGTCACACTCAATTACTAGACAGAAGAAGAGAAAAATACCTTATTCTGAGCTAACCTCCTCAGCCCCTTTGTATCTCTCCTCATTTCAAGCACTTTACCTAGTGATGAAAGTACCACTTATATCTGAATCAAAGAGTTGCAGAAGAGCCCTTTGGAAAGCAATGAGCTCAGGGTGAATGGACAACACCAGCCCTTCTTTCCCATCCTTTAGACTTCATGCTAATAGGAGTGATTGCATTTTCTAACAATTTGGTTCTTTTGTATGGAGATGAAAGGAGGGGATGACAATGTTAGTAGACTGCAGCTTGTAGGAGTGGAGAAGTTTCAGTGTTTTCTTGGCATATTTTTATTTTTTAAGAAAAGATTCATTCTACAAACTGCATGGATTTTTAGTGGAAATCTGATTCTTATAGTTTTCTTCTTATTTGTGCTTGAAGAACATGCCCTTTAGTATGATAAAGGAATAATTAGGTTCATTTTGAATTGTGGTAAATGGCATGGCATTCTTTTCATGGCGTTTCTGGTTCTGCAATTACATTTCTGCAGCACTGTCTAGCAGTCACGAAAGATTAGCTGTGTTTTCTTCTTCTGCCACGCAGTTCTCTAATCTGTCTGGAACAAAAATAGATCAAGAAGTGCAGCTTTGTAGATTGCATCAAATGCTTCTGTGTGTTGCTTTGCGACTGTTGGGTCATTGGATACATACAGTTGACATATATCTCTATAAGAATTATTNAATTTCATAATTAGAACAAGATGAACAATAACGTCCTCTCACAGAAGAATAAAGATGTGCTCTACTCCCTTTCTACTGCCTTTGAAAGATGAATAAATGGGTATTTTCTGCAGCCTTGCTTAATATTCTGTTCCTCTTTACACCTTGCTCCATTTTTGAGTATTTCAACAGGGATGCGTGAACTGCTTAGATAAAAGCCAATTCCAGAAAGAACTTCAAAAGAAAAAGATGAGGCCAGGCAGCCTGGAGAATTCCTTTGGAACACAAAATGCAAGTGTATTTGGTGCAAGGTGTTGGTGGTAACCTCTGTTTTGTTACAATTTAACTTTTCCTGTGCATCCATGTTCCTTCCTTTCTTCCCTGTTTTCTTCGTTCGTGTTGCCCTTCCTTCCCTTCCCTCCCTCCTCTCTTTTCTGTCCTTTCCTTCCTTCCCTTCCTTTTCTTCCCTCCAGAAGGATGCATGATACTTTAAGGTGATCGTGCATCTGTGACAGAAGAAGCAGTTTCCCTTCTATCTCATGTCTATACATTTTCAGAGGAGTACAAACTTGCACATTACTTATGCAGTTGTTTCCGTTCTGGGGCGTGGGGGATTTAATAGAGTGACTCTCGTTGCTGTTAATGGGATTTGTTAAGCTAAAATCTTGTGCAAGCCAAGCTCTTTCAAAAGAGAGAATTTCTTTAGAAGTACAGATAGGCCTGGTTAAAGATTCTTTTGATGAGATATAAGGCAAGATCTTAGAGCATATCTAACAATTAAAGAAAGTGGACAACTTTTCACCAGTTAAAAGTGTTAATCTCACCATTATGGCCATATTTCCATTTGGCTAATTACTTCCTGGTGTGTAAAATTCTACCTATAATTTCACTTAAAGGTTTTTTTATGCTTGCCTAGAATGACTATGCAATGTTATTGCATGATTTTGAAAGCTGAGCTCCTCAATTATTAAAAAAAATATTTGCCAAGTAAATGTTTCTAAGAAAATCATCATTATCCATCAGGTGATTTATTCCATGAGCAGTATTTGCAGAGCTATGCAGCTGGTTGATGGCTACAAAAAGAAAAATTACTCTAATAAATTAGTTGAGGAAAAAAAAACCACAAAAATTAATTAAGATAATGTATATGTTGGACAATATTTGTCCAGCTGTTGTCTGAAGGCTATCACCTTTCATTTTGGTGGGCTTACATACCAGCAAAGCAATCCCTAAATAAATAGTTCTGAGTTTATCCTGTGATCTTCCATTCCTACTTGAAAAATGCTGTATGAATGGTCATTATTATGATTGTAAATCAAACCCTATTTTCATTTGGAGTAAAATATAATGGCATTTGAACAAGCAAGGCAGTGGGGCTGTAGATGAATTGAGTGCCATGAGGTCTGATGTGTGCACTTTGAGATAAGGCCTAGGTTGTTTGGAGACTGGGAATAAGTGCCTGGCCTGCTGAAGGCAATTGTTTGCTTGTTCTTTTTGTAAAGCCCCTAAGTTTCTCTAAAATTAGAGATAGTACAAATAAAAATCATTATACGAAATTTAGCAAGTTCAGTAACAATATTTTAAACCGTCACATCCCTCAGGACTTTTTTTTTTTATATGTTTTGTTCAATTGGCCACAGATTACAAGACTTTTGTTTATCCTGTCCAAAAACATACTATATAACAATTTATGGTGATTGAATAGTACAGTTTTCAACCCAAACAAGAGGAAAGATTTTGCTGTAAGTCTTCAGTAGTTTTTCCAATTACAAATTAGTAGGAATTGGAATGCAACCGGACATTCATTTATGTAAATTTAAGCATGTGATTTTTTTTTTATCAGATTCAAAGTACTCAACACCTTCAGGGCTCATAGCACTACTGCAACATCACAAATACTGCAGACGTAAGCTGAAAGGGGAAACATTTTTAAATTGTTGCAAAATGCTGAGTTTATTTAATAAAGAGTCAAGTGTTACCTATTCAGTGAACTTGAATCTTCATAGAATCAGAGTCATAGAATTATAGAATGGTTGGGTTAGAAGGAACCCAAGATCATCTAGTTCCAACCCCCCCTGCCATGGGCAAGGACACCTTCCACTAGAGCAGGTTGCTCAAAGCCCCATCCAACATGGTCTTGAACACATCCAGTGATGGAGCATCCGTCTTATCTTCCTTGAGTCTTTTGAAGAGGAGCAGTGAAACATTTGGGAAACCTTTATAAGCCCAAATGAGCAAAGGTGAAGGAAGGAAAAAGTGAAAGAAAAAAGAACTAGTGGAGAGGAGAATAAAAATAGTAATTCCACACACAAATTTCAGGCCTTTTTCTTTTCTTGGAAACTTGTTTGAAACAATTGACCTGAAATGATGGTGAGGTGATTAAATTGAGAGGTGCCACAGACATTAATGTCTGCTTCTATTAAAGGGGAATGATTCAGAGACCTTACAAATATTCAGGTAATCAGAAGAGCTTTACTTCGGGGTCAATAAATGCAAGATAGTGCACATTCAAATGCTCACAGACAGAGCTGGATTCATGACCATCAGTTGGATAAAAGAGCAGGGAACCACCACAGACAGCCCAGTAAAACATCTGCTTTGTGTGATATGCTAGCTGGAAATGCAGATAAAACATTAGAGTAATACAGAAAAATGTAAAACCATTGCATATATCAGTGGTATGTTCTCAGTTAGGCTATTACATTTATTTCTTGTTATCCCATCTAAGAAAGGTAACAGAAGAAGTTTAGACACAGGAGATACAGGCAAAGTAATTTTACAAAAAATTAACAAATAAGATGAAAATACAAAAATTATTTTAAAGAAACACAAATCTTTGAAACTGCACCTCCCAGTGATCCTTTGGAATGAAATGCCTGTTAAAAGAAAACCAAACAGCTAATCAGCCCTCTAACAATGGCAGTGATCCCAAAACTGGAGCATCTGAATGCCTAAATGCTTTGTGAAGTGGGTGTTACTGTTAGTAGTCCTCAGGTATCAATGAAGCCTCTGGTTTTTCTTTTCAAAACAAAACAAAAGCAACAAAGAATAAAGGGCCTCTACTGCAAATATTCACTTGCTGTTTTCCCCTATGTGCTCTGCAGTGTTTTACAGGAGACCATTCTCCTAAAACACTGTAAGTTCAGCTGGCTGGAGGCTGGGACACAACCACAGCAAGACACAGTCTTTCCCCTCCAGACTGCTGAAAATGTGATGAAGAGAGAACATTTTCCATAAAGATCCCACTATCTCTCATTCGTTATGTGCAGATGCCAGGAAAACTAGAGGTGGAAATATCTTCCGATGGCAATAGAGAATAGCAAAATTTTGTTTCCCCCCACTTATGCTTGGACTTGATCCCACTCCAACTGATTGCAGTTATGTGCTTGCAGATGACTGAAATAGGAATAAATTCTGCCTGTTTAACAAAACTTTTCCATCAATGTGAAATATTCTAATGACAGAACTTTACAGAATTGTATGAGAGTTATACTAGCAGGAAATTTTACTCCAAATCTGAACTCATCAGCCTGGTTTTTGCCTCTTTTTTTCTCCTGATAGTAAAGGGCTCAAGGATATATGACATTTAGTTTTGCATTTGGTAAATCATTTTTTTTCTGTATGGACATTAATTGTAATGCTTTGTGTGTTTTATCGTCTCACAGCTAACATACTAACACTCAGCATTTCCAAACTTTTAAAGGGGAGACAGTGTCTTCTCAAGCATTGAAATATTAATTCATGGGTAATACCAGGTGCTAATATGGAACAGAGTTGAGTAGAATTTTCTGCCACTTTTGTTCTTGTCTGGACTTACAGATCCTTGCTCCTGACATAGCAGTGCACCTGCGAATATTTCAAAATTTCCATCATGAAGTATGAAACTTCTGGTGACACGACAGCTTGTCTTCCAAAGGCTAGGACATGTGCTAAATAGATTCTACAAAGCAGCTATTCAAAATTTATTAGGAATAATTGTTTAGAGATTACATGTTTTTTGAAAGTTTTATTTTGGAATTACTGTTCTCTCTCCCATTGCTAACACTTGAAACATTCAAAACCATCAGATCCTGGTGATGAGTGTGAAATAAGATAGCTCAATTTAAAACTGGTATGGATATGAAAAGGATGGGAAGAACCAGGATGTGGGACATCTTTTTTGGGGCTTGGGGATGGGGGGTGGGTGGAGGGGGCATGCTTTGGTTTGTAGGGGGAGGTTTTTTTGGTTTTGGGTTGGGAATTTTTGTGTGTGTGTGGATTTGGTTGGTTGTTTGGTTTTGGTTAGGTCTTGTTTAGTTTGGAGGTTTTTTTACCCTCCATTTTGGGCATATATTTGGCAGGATAAACTCAGTTTAAAAGAATTGCCTGTGCACCAGCCATTCTAATATTGCACAGTTCTCAAAAATAGGTCTCTGGTAGAGAATATCTTTTTATACAGTCTGATTTTCTATGGCACAACTACAGTATCGTGTCTCTAGGCTACTGCTTTATCACTAGCACATTAATCTTACCAAATGTCTGTTATATATCATGTCATGGAAACTCTGATGAGAGAAAATACACTCAGCACAACTTTTTGCACCCTTTTTCCAAGCTTTTGACCCTGGTAGCCTATGAGTTAGTTGAAATGATTGAAACATACAGGTAAAGAAAAATCAAGATTCTGAGCGCCTCCTGAGAGCTGGCAGTGAGACATACAACGTTTTATTTTCAGTTAAAATCCAGCCTATTGTAGAAGTTTTCTTATAAGCTACTACCTAAGTGCTGATATATGAAAGGTACAAAACCCATTTAATGGGATTCATGCACATAATTTCCTTAAAAACTGCTAAATTAGCCTCTGGATGAGCCTCTGTCCTTGAAGAGCCCGGTGATGGCATAGTCAAGGAGATGGTGATGGAGTCATCAGACAGGGGGATGCACCTCAGATGCCACCCTTTGAGTTCCAGTTCCTTCTCTCAGTTAGAGATATGATGGTGGCTATTTTGTCCTGTCTGTATCTCCTTCTTACTATATTTAGTGAAGCTGAAGTCATAGTAGGTAGTGCAGACACTGCTGGGCAGCTCCATGTCACAGTGGAGATGCCCTTGCATAGGTGGGATAATCTCTGGGCCATGGTCACAGACGCGTGATGCTGCTCATAATGAAGAGAGTGGCTGCTCCCCACCCTGGCACTCAGCCCAGTATATGAAATGCTACAGGTTGAAAAAGGGAGCTGCTGTTGCTTGTTTTCTGTGGTAACAAAAATTCTTGAATTTATTTTACACACATACATACACACCCAAAGGCTCTTCAGTAAGGAGATGCTTGAGGAAACAGCTGTGGGGCTGTCAGGAATCCCTTACAGCCAAACTGAAAGATGGGTAGGTGTTTTCTGTGCTTCTGAGGGCACTTGCTCTGCTTTCTGAATCCTGCTAAATCTTTCTGTCTTTTAAAGAATATTCTCCCTGGAGACCATAAAGACACTTCAAAAGAGAGTGCTTTCCCCTCCTCCTTTTGAATGCAGTAGATTTCACCAAGGATGAGGAATTTTCTAAAGACCTTGTCTCTTTTTACATTTAAATTACACAGGGGTTGAACTGAGCGCTATGCTAGCAATATAGCCAGTGTGTTTTGCTTTCGGATAGAAAGTGTATCTTTCCAGCAAGAACATTCTCTTTATTTGTCAAGTGGAATTGCTCCTTCCTAGCCTAGGTTTATGAGAAAACATTTTTGTTTAAAAGGGGAAATGAATAGTTTCCATAGCACTTAAGGCACAGAATCCCAGTTTAAGGTTTAGCACAACCATATACAGAAACTGGTGTTTGCTGAATGCCCCCTGTTAAAACATTGGCAACTCATCACAAATTCAGGAAGATGCCAGATGTCTCACTTACCGTAAAAACACAGTGAGTCTGAGAACTACAGACAATTTCCATCATGAGCTGTTAGATACTGAGAGATTATTTTATTATTATTATTGTTATGTTTTTTCTTTTTTTAGTTGGTCATGCTTCATTTTTTACTAAAGCATACCTTTAAAAAATTGGAAACAAAGGTACAGAGAGAAGCCTGAAACTGAGATTATCTTATCTTACTGGTTATCCTCCCCTTTAAAAACAGCACACACTGATTTTTAGACCCCTTCAGAAGTCAGTGATGCGCTGTACGCTTCTGGGAAGGGGCATTCCCATTCATATATGATCTGAAAGGCAGATCTGAATTCAGACCCTCACTCTGTATGCAGTGAAGCTTTCCACAAGTACATCTTCAGATTCCTCCTGCATGGGAAAATTCACGTTTTGGTAAAACTGACCCTGTAACACCCATCGTGGTTGATATCCACTGACCAGGGCACTGGGTATTAACCCAAGGATGAAAGAAAGGCAAAGCACAGTTACACCCTTGGTGATTTTTGTTCAGTTATTGCCTATTGAGGTAGTTGTAACCAATGTAAGCTTGAGCAATCTCAGGACTGACAGGTCTTTCAGAGACCAAGGTGATGTTATTCTACCATTGACTCTTTAATCAGGGTCTGGTACTACTCAACTTCAACCTCACTCAAGGGAATATGCAAACGTTTTGCTACTGAACCTGAGTATGCTCAGGAAAACAGATCTTGCAAATTGATGTGTACATCTATATCTGCACTGAGAATGTAAGAGTATATATGATATAAAAGATACATTTGGGGACTTTTCAGTGGTAGGAATGCCATAAAATAACACATAAAATTGGGAAGCATTTTGAAGTGGGCTGATATAACCTACATAATCCTACAGATCTGGCTGGATTACTCTGGACAAAATTATTTTTTCAAATATTTACAGAACCCAGATCTGAAGAAAAATAATTACCAAAAACTTATTGCAGACTTTATTTTTCCTCTTCTTTTTAGTGGATATTACCCTTTTGGCTGCAAGCTAGGTAACTGAGAGCTAATAGCTTGAATACTGCCTAGTTAAGCCATTTTACCTGTGAATGTGCTTATTCTATTAATGTGGCTTCAGTGAACAGAGCACCAAACACCTGCAGCTATAAGGGACTTATTAGTTCTCATTTGGAGAAGGAAAGGGACTCTGGTAATGTCATTAATGTGATTTTCATCTGAATTTTTTACAGTATGCATTTTAAATGCTCTGCATCTGGCTTTTGAGAGAGGTTCCACATTGTCCAACAAGCACATGAATGCTGTGCACGGGAAGTTATTTGACATTACTATTGTCTACTCATACCTCAAAAGGTTGTGCTTTTTTTCTAGCTTCAATACTTCCAGACCTGTCTTTGGAAAAGTCTCAGATGCTTTTGTGTGGTGCAATGGTCACACCCAGTGGCCAGTTGGGTTAATCACATATGTGTATTCCCTATGGATATCTGAGGCAGTTTGTTCCAGGAATTTCTTCTTATAAGCTATGACAGCTTGGAATCTAACTCGATAGCAGGACAGCAATGTATTTCCACCTTCACCTCAAGGTTCCTTCCCAAAAGTCCCTGGCTGATCAAAACGAAGGTCCAGACCATTCATGAAATGAATACCAAAGAGCTGATGAAACCCCCATGAAGTCTGACATTTGTAAAATTAGGACCTTTGACTATAATAAGCTGGTGTTTTAAAAGAATGATTCAAGGACAGGCTGAAACAAAAAATTGGTACTTTTCTTTATTTAAATTCAGCTTTCTTTTAATTGTGGAAAGCCTGAAACAGTTGAACATATGTCTGATTCTTCTTTTTTTGGCATTATCAAGGTAATTCGAAATAAAGACCATCTTTCTTTCCCATAAATGAAAAATATATGGAAGTACCATGGATAAATCAAAAGAGTTGCATACATATAATCCCCCTCCCTTTCCTCCCTGTCTAACTATAGCATCCTCTATTAGCATCACAATGACACTAATGTTTTCTTTCTCCCAATGTGGACCATTTTGTCAAGGTCCCTGTTTTCAATTAGTGTCAGCAAATGACACATGGGTGGGAATACTATAGGCATGTTCAGTGGAGGTAGCATTGAGGATGCTGATTTTGGGGTGGGGGATGGGAGAGCCAAGTTTCAATGGGGGAAAAAGGGTTTATATGTCTCCATATAAACCCTTGATTCAATGCTGCCAAGGACACAGATGTTAGTTCCCTCCCCTACATTGCACATGTGAAAGTTGTCTCCTCTAAAGCCTTGCATGGGATGGTAGCATGCATTTACACAGAGTGTCAACCCATTTAACAAAGAACTAAATCTGCATTGCCTAACTTTGTTGGTCTTGCCTCGAACGTTTTAAAACATTATATCAAAGCTATAAATGAGTTGGGTTTTTTTTCAGCCTCTTACCAATTCCCTGACCGTCTTTGGAACAGTCAGTATTTGTCAATATCTACACATTTCTCTTCTTCCATCCATGGCATCTGCTACTCAATTCTGCTTGCATTTTTTTTCTGCGTGAACTGGAGAAGTTACTCCGCTCTGACATGAAAAGCTTTAGTGTTGTTGACTGGATGCTGGCATCTGCCGGAATTGCATCAAAGCTTTTATCTTTTTCTACTGAGGAGTTTCTATACATTTTCTGGTTGAGGTGCAGACTCTGGATACTGGATACTGACAGTAGTCTTGCTTTACTCACTTCTCCCCTACATACCTTTTGCATAGAGTCCATGATCTCCCAGGGCTCTGCAGGCCACATGTTAGGCAAAGCAGAAAAGGCATCCATCACAGATATTTTTTTAACAACTTTGAATTCTTTTCCTTGGTGAAATTTCCTTTCGTGCTTAGTTCACTGAAAAAATCCCAGCATATGACACTGTGGGCATTCAGAGAGTGACGCCACAAATTGTAGTTTAAACTGAGGTGGTCAATCTGGAGTCAACATAGGATGAATTCTGGGGACTCTGCAGTGAGTTGGGAGGTTTTATGACAAGAACCTCCCCACAAAACCCATGCCCTAAAATATTACAGCTGTTTCTGTACTGGATTTTCTTGCACCCCACAGCCTGGAGATATTCAGTAAAGAAGTTTGTGCTTGCTTTTCATTTTTGCTTTGCAGGTCACATTTAAATGAAACTTCCACACTGGATCAAGCTTGACAAAAAAGAACAGTTATACCTTAAGAAAAAATATTGGCCTACTTTTTGTCTCAGTTCTCCCGTTGGTTGTTTGAAGATGTAGGTGATATAAAGGGACTCTGTCAAGTCCTCTTTGCCCCCAAATTCAGATGACATTCAAGAATAAACAAAACATTTAGGAAAAAAACCCCTAAATTTAGTGAAAGTTTTTGTGTTCTAATAAAAATAAAAATAAGAACGCTTAAGTCAAAATAGTTCAGATGCAAATCCTTTCCTGTGCTGCAGAACAGCGCTGGTACATGTGAATCACATGGGAAAGCTTTGTATAAACAAAACAAAACCATCTATGTTGCTTTCTCTGACTAAACAGAAGGAAGTTAAAAGAATGTTTCCCTACTTCTACTGTATTGATATAATCCCATTTAAAGATCCAGTTGATATGTAGGTCTATTTACATGAAGTACCAATTTCAGGCAACCAACATTTAATGATTAATAAGCAATGGTGAAAAATGAAATTCTTTTTAAAATTCCTGCTAGTTTCAATGATCTCACGTAGGAGTAAATAAATTAAAAAAGGAGTAAATAGAGGACACGCTTGTATGTGTTGCACCGCTAAATAAAGTCTCCTTCACTTTATGTTCCCAAAATAGATATGTTATGTTGTTTTGAAGGGAGCTGACCTCTTCCTATTGCAAGTGTGAAATCAGATTTAGTGAAGAAATATGCAGTTACCTGAGGCCCCATGCTTTTCAATGGAGGTGGAACAGGGAGTCCCTCTGAGCTGCCCCTATTCACCTAATACATGGTCCAGCAGGTGAAGAAGGCATGAGTGAAGCTCTGCACTTCATCTCTTGTCAGAAGGGCATGTTTACTGCACATGCTATAATATCTGGAATCAGGCCACAGAGCTCTGCACACCCCTGCTTTTCATGTGTTTTCCCTGTGCCCACCCCAGACTAACTGGTGTTCCTTTTAGGAGGAGACACTGGACCAGAAATCCTACAGCAAGCAGTATTTGTCTCACGTTTCCCTAGGACTGACAGTGAGCACAAGGAGTTACTGTCCATGCAGACATTCCCCATCATGGACTTTCTGCATTTGCAGTGACAGGATCGATGTTGTTATGGTCTGTGAAGCTGAAGGTCCACCAATAATGAGAGTGTCTTACTTCTGCTGAGACCATTGCCATTGTGATTGCAGGGGGGATTAAAATTCTGTCAAGTCTGAATCCAAAATGAGGTCAGTGGGAGATTTCTGAGGCATACCCTTCGATCCATGCTTCAAGGTCTGTCGAGGGTGCAGTCAGGTGTGCCGAGGCTTGATGCACTCTGGTGCCTCCTGATGTAGCTATGCCACTGCGGAGGAAGGACCACTGTGATGGTATTAAATATCCCATATGGAAGCAGTTCTGCCACCTCATCCCCAGAATTATACAGAGTGCAAAGGATGCAGAGCAGGGTTTGTAGCAGGCTATAAGACAAGAACTTTATATAAGCATTGAGTTTCTAACTTAAATGTCACTGAGAAAGCCTGGGCAATTTACTTTAGTCCTGTCTGCCACTCAGATCAGGCTCATCATTTTTGTGCTAAGGGCATGACAGTGCATCCCTGGCATTAATAGTATCAAATGTGCGCTGTGATGCATAAGCATGATTGCATGAAATAATGAAACAGCAACTTCCTGAACTCATGTAGCATTTTTGCTGCAATATATGAGTAAATAAATGTTGCATTTACCGCATGTAGAACCTTCAGCTGAGTATTTGAACCAAACTAAGAGACCTATTTCCCTCAAAAATGGTAATTAAGCTACACAGTGCCCCTGTGCTGTTTGCTACACAGCAGCTTCTCTTACTTGGATCAAGTTTGCTCCTATCTCTTTGAATGCAAAAAGCAGTTGATCATTTCATCCATGTGACTGCAAGGGTGACTGTCACAGCTTGCAAAGCATATGGTAGTTCTTGCAATATCAATAATAATCTCTAAGTAATGCAACTTTGGGTTGTAGTCATCTTTTATTATCACTTCAGTCTTCCAGTAGCTTCCTTCTGTCTCTCTCTTTTAGAATTTTTGTCTTTCATTATTAAATGAAACCTTCTATACCCAGTGATTACATTATCAAAGATTACCTGCTGAAAGGGATCAAAATAAAGGCTGTGTTATTCTGAATAAATTTCACTTATTTTGAGGAGCTTCATCAAATCAATTAGAGGATGAAATTAAACAATAAGCAAGTAATGTAGTAGCCATTTTGCAGATGGAGACAATGAAGTTTAAAGAGGAAAAAGGAACTTGTCACAGGTTTGCCATACAGACTGAAATGGAACTGGAATTTTCTTTTTGAAAATCTCTTGCAGATTCCAAGTGGAGTGGAGCTTATAAAGTGTTTATTTAAAATCTGTGGATGGGAATGAAATACTTTTTGGTTGTCATTTTAAAGCCAAATGCTATTAAATAAGGAATAAAATCCACTGTAACTATAGCAGATAATTTTTCTTTAGATGTATCAAAGTCTTCAGTTCACACACCGAAGTGAATTCAATATTGAGTATATTCACAGCATTCCTTACAATTTCTGTAAGATCTATCTAAATCATTCTTTCCTCTAAATGAGATGCCTTGCACAATATCTGTCTGTTATGGGGTATTGATAACATCTGTTTACTAATCTGAGAGCAGTATCCAAAGACTCTAGATAATGTGACAGATCTGAATGGCTGTCATGTTAAGTCAGGTGGCAGAGTGACTGACTGGTCACAGCTAAAGAAAATAACATGGGTTTACAGGCAGAATGAAATGGGACGGCAGAAAATGTGGGGAACTGCCTCTTTATAATGCATGTTATTCTAGGAAAGAAAAAAATGACCTAAAGGTACAGAAATCATTGAAATTGCACTCATGCGGCACATGTGGGACAACTAGGGAATCAGGCCCAGCCAGTATGGATTCACAAAGGGCAGGTCCTGTATGACCAGCCTGATATCCTTCTATGACCAGGTGACCTGCCTAGTGGATGAGGGCAAGGTGGTTGACATTATCTACCTGGACTTCAGTAAGGCATTTGATGCCATCTCCCACAGCATCCTGTTGAACAAGCTGGCAGCTCACGGTGTAGACAGGTGGACTCTTTGCTGGATTAAAAACCAGCTGGATGGCTGAGCCCAGAGGGTTGTGGTAAATGGAGTTAAATCCAGTTGGCAGCCGGTCACAAGCAGGGTCCCATGGGCCTCAGTTCTGAGGCTGGTCCTGTTTAATATCTTTATCGATGACCTGGATGAGGGGATTGAGTGCTCCCTCAGTAAATTTGCAGATGACATGAAATTAAGTGGGAGTGTCGATCTGCTCGAGGGTAGGAAGACTCTGTAAAGGGATCTGGACAGGCTGGATCGATGGGCTGAGGCCAATTGTATGAGGTTTAACATAGCCAAGTGCCGGGTCCTGCACTTTGGTCATAACAACCCCCAGCTACGCCACAGGCTTGGGGAAGTGTGGCTGGAAAGCTGCCTGGTGGAAAAGGACCTGGGGGTGCTGGTGGACAGCCAGCTGAACATGAGCCAGCAGTGTGCCCAGGTGGCCAAGAAGGCCAATGGCATCCTGGCCTGTNAGCTGGTGAGGGGTCTGGAGATATTCTCCAGACTTATGAGGTGCACCTGTGGGAACTAGGATTGTTTAGTCTGGAGAAGAGGAGGCTGAGGGGAGACCTCACCGCTCTCTACAACTACTTAAAAGGAGGTTGTAGTGAGGCTGGTGCTGGTCTCTTCTCCTGGGTAACTAATGAAAGGACAAGAGGTAATGGCCTCAAGTTGCACCAGGGGATGTTTAGATTGGATACCAGAAAGAAGTTCTTTACTGAAAGAGTGATTAGCCATTGGAACAAGCTGCCCAGAGAGGTGGTGGAGTCATCATCCCTGGAGGTGTTAAAAAAAACAGGTAGATGTGTCATTTCAAGACATGGTCTAGGGGTTAGGGAGATGTTCGAAGAAGGTTGGACGAGATGATCCTACAGGTCTTTTCCAACCTGAATGATTCTATGATTCTATTCTATTCATGTTTTTGTCCAGTGACTCAGAAGCTGGGCTTCTGAGTCTCTGAGTAAAGTGAATTCCTTGAGTTGTGCAAGGAAGAAGTAGAGCACTGCCACATTTAATTAGTGAAGCCCTTTCCATTTGTCTCCTGGACAGGTGAGTTTCATGGCCTTGTGTCTAGTTGTGCATTGCTGGCAAAGATGGAGACCTTGCATTCTGCTGCCTTGCTGGGACTGTAATTACAGTACTTTTGCCACGAAAGAATGAGATTAAAACCATCTCCAAGGCAGCTGGTCCTCTGACCTGCCCTCAAGTGTGCCCATCAATGGAGAAATCTCACTCTCAACTTGCCAGGGCAGTTCTAGCACAATGTGATGGCACAATGGATGCTTGGAAAGGGAAATGATACATTTTTCAAAGGATTGGTGAAAGAAAAGGGTTGCTCCTTCTGCCTAATCACACTAGGCGTTTGTGTGAGCCTGGAAAAGCTGACCTTGAGGGGGGCCCATACTCTCCTTCTCAAAGGATGGAGATGGATCTTTTATCTTTGTATGATCATTCAGGTTGCTGTCAGGATAAAGCTGGGTAAAACAGCACTTTTGGCTAAAATAATTTTTAAAGAAGGAGTCTGCTCTTGTGTGGGTACAAAATGAGAAGGGAAGGCATATTATGCTTTCTTTGTGCTCTTCCCACAGAAGAATCAGACCTATTGCATATCACTTGGATATCTCAAAGTGATGTCTGTTCAGATCTGAAAAAGTTATCCTGAGCTCCTTTTATAGTCAATGGAAAGGAATTAGAGGGTGTTTTTCTCCTTCAGATGAAGCATATAATCTTAACAGGTAGTCTAAGATGGGCAAAACAAATCACCCTGTGAAGATGCGTCCTTCTTGCCATTAAGTACAAAGACCAGAGTAACTCAGATTTAGATTACTAATTTTTAAACACAAAAGTGAGATGAAATATATACCAGGAATAACGACCAATTCTTACCCTAATTCTTTATTCTGGAAGATGGAGGTCTCCAGAAGGGCTTAGTTTAATGGAATAATATTTCCTAACCTGTACTGTATTTTTGTTGATAGGTACCTGGCCCACAGTCCAGGGGATGTATCTTCACTGTTGGTAGGTGAGTTGAGATGTAGGTCAACATGTAAAGCATGTAGGCTTGCAAATGCTGCTTAGTTTCAATTGAAAATAAGCTCAATGAGTCTGAGCCCAACCGTCATGTTGTCACAAATCCAGCTTTTGGTCATTTCTAAATTTTTTCAGTAATACTAGAGTAATTTTTAAAGCTAAACTGAGTTAGAAAAGCTTCCTTATGTAGCTGAGAAGACATAACAACTGAATTCATAGAGTCCCATAATATTTGCGTACCTAGAAAAGACACATTTCTTAGTCCAACTTTAAAAATAGGTACCAAGAAAAGATATCCATCTCTTCCACCCCCTACCCCCCCTCATTGCTATTGTTCACTCGTGAATATGTAACACAGCATAACATTCTGAAACGATAATCTGCTCAACATTATCTAATTGCATCTGTCATTTTACTCTGCAATAAAATACTTCTGGGGAAAAAGAAATATGGAACTTAGCACTTGAGCTACTTTTTAAAAAATTGCTTCTGATTTTAAACATGTAGCAATGACATTTACCTCCTAAAATTTAAAAAGCAAAAACAATCTGCATGTTATCACGCTCATATGTAGTTATCATCGGTAGCTCATATGCTACAACAGTGTGGGTATACCTTGTTCAAGCGATTATAGGGCAGAGAGGCTTTCATACAAGAACTGAGCTAGGGTCTCTATCTCTGTTTTTGTCATATGCTTTAATCAGTCTATGGTCTGCCTGTTTGGTATTGTTTAATTATTATTCCTCTGAATGTGCTAATTGCACTTTGGCTGTATAACTTGTAAATGGGAGGGATGCCAACGTATTCACTAAGTAACATCTTTGTGCTATCCATGCCAGCTTCCCAGAAAATACATCCAAGATGGTTATTGATCATTTTTCTTGTGCTTTTACAGCTTAATCCTCCTTCATTCTTTTTCCTTTTTTTTCTGATCTCAAGCTGATACGCCATGAAAGCAATTTCCTTCGGCAGCTCCCATGCCAGCAGCATGCCAGCTTCTTGCAGCCTTCCATGGCACTCACAGTCTCTACTTTCTCACCTTTCTCCTCTCTGTCCTTTCCCCTTCGCATATCTCCTTCCTGCTGCAAGTGAATGAGGATAGGAAAAGTCTATTACTGATGGATGGTTGGCATTCTCAAGTTGCACAGAAAGTATTAGGCATAAATTTGTTACTGCCTTCAAAAACCATGGGAGCCTCTACACAGACTTGTCTCCTAAAATTCAAGTACAAAGACAGTCTTGCCTTGTATGTGCTTACATAAAAAGCAAACAGCAGGGATTAATTACTTCAGACAACTAAATAAATATTTATTTCCCCATAATAGTCTTCAAAAATATCTGTCACTGTTTCACTACCTAACAATGGCTGGTAGTGACAAATGGGATCTTTTTCAATGAAAGTTGCTTTTTAATGAGTGTTTTTTGAGTAGGAGGTTTAATCTGATGCTGCTTTTGGAGCAATGCCTGGCCTATCCCAGTACAAACTCCCTCTGATTAACAAAAGACTTCATTTCTAAACTGATCTAGCTCAGCTGATGCTAGTTGATTCTTTTATTTAACTCAGGCTTGTTTACGAGTCAATTAGCATTTAAACTGAGCTCCCAGACTTCATATGAACTCCCAGCCACCTAAACCGAACAAAACGGCCCTTTCTCCTGATTCTAGGGGCCACTAAGCACCTATACAGTATCCTGCTGTAGCATTCTTATGTTGCCAGGGCTTAGGGAATTAATCTAGTGATTCTGGCTGAGATTCATCCAGGTCAAAATTAGATTAGATACCTTCCTCAGAGTAGGTGCCTGTACTTCCACTCTTCTCTCAGTGCCCCTGCTTCCTTCCCTGGGAGAGACCTCCTACTAGGAGTGGTGGGGCAGACAGCGAGCCACAGTGCACCTAAAATGGCCTGAAAATGCTGAAATCAGCCCACTCATATACCTTTCTTTGGTCAACTCTGAAGAGGTTAGGAAGTTGGACTAGATGTTGCAGGTCCCTTCCAAGTGAAATGGTCTATTCTGTTCTATTGATCTCAAACTCCTGTCTACTCAGAGTCCGTAACTATACCTCCTAAGCCTTACCTCTGACTCCCTCCAGTGCTTATATAACTTATTCCATTGCCATGCTAAACTGATTTGACTTGGTGCTCCTACAGAAAAATCCAATATCTCTCATTCTCTCTTCTTCCTTCTGGTATTACCTGGCAGGCAGGATTTGGAAGAGCATGTGGGGGGTTGTTTCATTTCCTGAAGGTGCCCAGCTAGTGCAGTCATGGTCTTGGCATAGAGATGGTGAAAGTGGAACTAGAAACAGAAAACAAATCACAAAAGGTCCTAGATGACTAGGCTTTCCCATACATCTATATTGCCCCTCATGCAGCTGTCTTTCTGTGTCTGGTCATACAAGCGCAGTTTCCTGGTGAGCAAAGATGCCTCTCAAGCTATTGAAGTTCTGTGTGATGAGAAAGGAGAAACAGATGAAATAGCCGACTGCCAAACGCTATACATTTGAAACAGAACTATACAACTATTTCAGTCAGATGAATCACATCCTTGAAGACCTGAAAATATGTGAGACTTTCAGAATGGTGGTAAGAAAATTATTGATTTGGTGTGTGGTTAATTAAACAGCAGCAGGTACTCTTTGTTGTTTTAGAGGACTAATAAAAAGGAAGCTTTGATAACTCTGAAATGCTGGGCTGTAATCAAAGAACTTCAACTAAACAAGAATTGTTTATGACATTTTACAGTGAACGAGTTAACTTCTGCCTTTGTTATGAGGTCACATGAAGTGTGAGTGGTGGCCACCAGCTGCAGAGAGAGAATGCAGTCTGTCCTTCTAACAGATAATGTACCACCTTGTACTTCGTGTGCATCTTTCAGAAATCTTTCAAACCTCTTGCTTCCAACTAGCAGTAGAGATTTGAAGAGACTTCATCTGATTTCACAGGGGGTTGAACTCAATGACCATCAGAGATCCCTTCCAACCAACATCTCCTTTGCAGTATGAAACATTCAGTATTTAATGCCTTGGCTTCTAGGTCACTGCAAGCATTGAAGGCCCAACCTACCTTTATTGGGATAACAAGACTTTTCTCAGGCCATGGAAAAAACTGAGCGGCTGAAATTTCTGCAAGGCTTATTTGGTACAAGTTTTCTCATACACTAGTAGAAGAAGGAGATGTTTGTTTGAAAGCTGCAAAGCTGGCAGGGAAAGAGACCACAGTTCATGTCACCAGAAACAGCAGCAACTGTTCTGCAATAGTGCCCAGACACCTCCTGCTTCTGGTAGAGTTACTTGCCCAGAAAGGGAGGTGCTTTGTCTTGTGCCGTGCTCTCACAACAATACCTAGTCTTCCTAAGGGCAAGCCTAGGTCACATCCTCCTGGGAAAGAGGTGGAAGATGGAGAGGGAGAGAGGGCATGTGAGTGGCACATGGATGTGTTGGGGGAAACAGAGAGGGATGGCATGGAAAAATGAGAGAAAAAGGGTCTCAGAGAGCCAATGTCAAAGGTAGTCTGGGGCAGGGGAGGAACTTCCATGTGGAAAGGGAAGGTAAGGAGAATTGGGAGAGTGGGAGAGGACAGTGGTACATCCTCCTCCCCTCGGCCTCAGGGGATAGAGTGTGCTATGGGGAGAAGGCATGCATATGCTACATGATGGGACACTACACAGAGACATGGGGCTGAGAGAGGAGGTGGGAGAGAGAGGAGGCAGGAGGAGGTGTGGAAAATTCCTGAAATAGAGAGGTGAAAGGGACCATCAGGGAGCTTGTTGGCATGATGCATGATGAGCAATGCCTCTTGCACTCAGACCTATGGAAGCAGCAAAGTGTGCAGCCCATAAGGTGCTCCAGAGAAGGCAGAATGAGTATATGTTGTAGTGGTGCAGCCTGCCACCTTCCCCAGCTTCGGGCAAGGGACAGGGAGAGGAGAGTGTTTTCAGGAGAAAGGGATCTAATTCTAGAGTCACGTCTCTTCATCTTCCTCCCTCCCCCAATCTTTATGTTTATTTGTGCAGCCGGGTACTTGATAGATGGTTTAATATATTTATTTTATGTATATCAGGGTAACTCCATCCCTGATTGAACTCCACTGAATCTATATCATTATTAGAAAATTGCTTTCTAAATAAGACTGGACTGAGAGACACTTTCCATGTTAAATACAAAGCATCCTGCTTCTAAGCTGCTGCATGTTTTCTTGAAATGCAAACACAGGCAGCAGGCACATCACTGTTAAACTAATTAAAGTTTAAAGAGAGACCTTTATACATACTAGTCTAACTAATTTGTTGTCACAGGATCGTAATTCATTAAATATATTTTCTATTGTTAGTAAATTAATAATAAACAAAACAGAGCATATGGAATGTGTCAGCTGATGAGTCAAGATGGAAGGAAACATCTTCACTGAGTCTTTAAGTCATGTCTTCTTCTACACAGTTTCTTTTCTGGATAAATGGCTAGAAGGTTGCAGTCTAAATAAATATGATGGACTTTGCCTGCAGACTCCCTGCTGTGCTGAGCTGCGGTATTTCCATTCCATTTTACAAAACCACAGAAAACCAATGTTAAAGCAACCGCTGCTTAATGGAAATTCAGATCTCTATATTGGAAAAAAAATTGAAGATCATGTAGAGGAAAAGCTGACCAGATGTCTAGAAAAGTGTCATGTTACTTGCAACAGTGTGATTTAAAATAGATGCATGAAATTATTCACCCCAGGACACCATAGCTGTTTTCATCTCTACGGATCTGCTGCATTCTGTTTGCAGGGATGGCTCAGCTGCTCCAGCAACATCAACAGAACTCCTGCACATTAATACACATTATTTAGAGAAAAGCCAAAACTGATGCCAGCTGTGCTGTTCCACCCCAGATACTGCTTCTTTAGCACAGGAGCCACCCATGCACTTGCAGCAGAAATGTCTAAGGCAGAGGCAGGGCAGACATCTGAAGGCAGAAGCCACAGTGCAGTAGCAGGATTAGGTGCCTCCACAGGTGTCAGGCCAACATGGCATCCTTGAGCACTACATTCACTTCTGTCAGTATTTTATTGGTTGTGTTATTGGCTGTGTCAGTCTGCTGCACAGGGGAAATGCTGCTTGGTGCACTGTATCCTCTAAATTTTTTGGGAATTAGGTGGGCTTCTGCCCTGGGACTGGAAGGAAATGAAAATTATCATCCTGTGAGTACAGATTTTTGAAAGTGTTTTTTATTCCTACACAAAGTCGAGTCCTCAATGAAAAGCTGTCTGATAGGTACTGGGTATCAGTACTCAGGGAGCACTTGTATGGCATGTGTTTGGAGGAAGCTGAAGCTCCAGAGTTTTCTTGTATTCCTATTTCAACTCTGGCCAACCTATTTTCTTTTCCTTGGCATGAATGGCCTTCTAGATTTCTTCACAGATTCTTGCTCTTGTGTTTGAATTCCTGCCTGTAGCAGGGAAGTGGACTTTCAGAGTCCAAATGCTCTTGATTCCAGCTGGGACAGGCTTATGATTTTCCTGTGACCCAGGCTGAATGAAGCTAATTGTACTCTTCTGAGCATTTTCCTGATAAGGGGACTCTCCCTGAGCCATCATTTCAGAGCATGTAGCTGCCTATCTCACCTCCTTTTCTTATCATGTTAAAACAAGCAGTTCCGTGATTGTGGTGCTAATCGAGATGAGGGTCCTTGTGGATTTGTGCTCAACAACTTTCTCCCTCTCTTTGCCACAGCCTAGGCTGTCCTTCCCATGCCCCTTCTGCCACTGTTACTGTGTTACTGCTATTAGTGTTTTAGGTCCTTCCAGCATTTTCTAAATGTTCTTCAGCTCCTTTCTTCCCTCCCATGGTCTTAAGCAATATCTCCCATCCAGTCATCCTCATTGCCTCCATTTCTATCCCATATTTACTCCCACACCCTTGGGACTGTGCAATGCACATAGGTATTGTCTGCAGGGCCCTGCCAAACAAACTAGCTACCAAACAAGGCAAATAATGAAAAAGCTCTCCCTGCTCTCCATCAGCAGAAGGGTGCATATGACCTCTTCTCTTTCCCCAACTTCTGAATTTCCCAAAGTTGTAAGAATTTAACAGGTCTTTGTTGCAGCCTCTTTGTCAAATTTGGCTGGAATCAGGCATGTCATTTCATGTTTCTCATGGAAATGTGGGCAGATAGGCAACCAGACAGCATGAGTGTTTAAGCCTCTGTTGCTCTGGACTGCTTAAGACTTTGGATTACATAGGAGCATCACTTCTTTCTCCTATTGGTATTTAGTATGTCCTACCATTCTTTTGCCAGCATCCAGAAATCCTGATCAAGTCACAGAGGACTCAATGCTCTATTCCTGGAGTGTCCAAGAATTTGTGGTTTTCCTCCCAATCTTTCTTTCTGATAATTTTCTAGTGAAATGACCTTGGCCAAATCATGTCTTTCTATATGGTAAAAACTTGTGGAAAAAAGATAAAATAATTTATAAGGTCACCAAATAGAGCCTTGTTTTCTCAGCCTGAATCATATTGTCTCTGCTCAGTGAATGGGTCTGTGTACTTTAACTGGCACTAGACATTGATCCCAATATATCTATCTAATAACAGTTGGAGTTTTGTGCTAAATAGAAGAAACTGTTTAGAGGGCTGGTAAGTAGTAGAAGAAGTAAAGCAATGACTTCATTATGTTGCAGTTTAGTTTCTAAAGTATAGTTAGAGATAAAACATGCTTATTTATAGCCAAAATTGTGGGTTATAAAAGTTGAAATAGAAGTGATGACTCCTCTTCAAGGATCTGGAAGAGTGTACTATCAAAGCTGGAAGCTGTCAGTGGAAAGAACCTTTTTTTGACTAAAAAGATGTAAAAGATGTACTAAAGAGAGTGTCTGATTCCCGATACTGATAGCACTGTCACATGTGTACATGATGGATGTGATTAGTACTGTCAAATATAGACACCGGTTAATGCTCTCTTTAATTAGCATTGAAGTGTGCTTCACATTAGCATGAATGAAAGCTATGCCTTGTAGAGGAAGATGATCAGAAGATGGCCAAATGGAGACTGTAAATTTGTGTACAGCAGTAGAAGAACCATCTCACTGCTTTCAAGGTACTTGAGCAATAAAATACCTTGGGATTGACTGTGACATGTAGATGCCAGTAAGATGGGAGGAAGAAGGAAAGGAGCTCTGGTCAGAGGAAGGATACTATTATCTTGCACTGATAATTACTCTCCTCACATTGTAGGAACAGGACAGGCAGGGAGACCTAAATTTTAACTTTGCCTTGAATAAACAGGAGTGAATGTAAGTTGTTAATAGAGGTTATAATCCAAGTTTCACAGCCTTTGTTCTTTTGTCTGCATTAAGTCTACCAACTTAGCCAACCAGAGCAACTTCAGCCAGGTGATGTCTCATCAGACCACCTGTGGTTCCACAGTGCCAGTAACCTGCCCACAGTGCTGGCCTGACTGTGCTGGAAAGCACCTCCAGCTGTTCTTGCCATGAACGCAGCTTACTGCTTCACTACTGTCATGGGGATTTTGTCTACCTGAGGGTTGCTGTCTGCCTCTTTCTAAGAGCTAGTGCCTTCTGGGCATGCAGCAGTCACCTAGCCTATGTGTCTCATAGGTTGCAGGTTAAAGCCACCATTCAGTGGAGCTAAAGCAACCGATGGGAGCAGGGTTTGAATAGAGATAAACACTCTCTGCCACTGCCATCCTCACAACAGCTCTTACTTTTTAGATAAAATTGGTTGAAAAATTTTATACAAACTATTTTTCATGACATTTAGAAGTAAATAAACACAGTTTGAATTTAAAGCTGAAACAAACCAAGAAATGCGAATTGAAACTTAACTTACTTTCCTTGTTGGCCTTGTTGCTGACAAATGAAAAGAAAAAGTAATTAAGTTGTATTTTCCCATGAAAAAGCATTTTCTGACAAAACCTCATTCTTTAGAGAAAATTATTTTTCACTCAACATTTTTGACCAGGTGAAGTTTCAAAATTAAAAAAAAAAAAAAAAAAAAGAACTTACAGCTTATTGTTTACTGCCCAGTAATATCTACTTCAAATGAAAAGCAAAAGCAACCTTCAGGATATAGAGGGATGGAAAAAAACCCAGAAAGAACTGACAGAATATTATTGAAGAATAATTCATCATTCGGCAACATAAGCTGACAGATTTTCTCTTTTGTATCTACATTTTCACCCACAGTCTTTCATTCTGGACATTACAAATTGGTACTTTTCTTTGCCTATTTTGAAATATTGCTACTAAAAATTATTGTTCCTGGTAATAGTGAGAGACTTGGAAGGTCACAGAGTGATTTCATGGTCCCCCATGAGTCATGGTAGAGTCACAAAGGTGTTTTACAAATTCAGATCAATAAGGTTATGTTTCACTGTAGAGGGGCAATCAAAAAAGGCTGTAACCCTGAAAAAGAGCACCATTTATTAATAGAGTTGTTCCTTAAGTCAACAAATACTTCTTTTTTATCTTCTGGAGTTATATTACATTTAAAACCATTATGCTCTATTTCAGTATTAGAATTAATTTGCATTAGGTTATTATGTACATGAATATAATTGGCTTGGAATAAAGGAGAGAAACTATATTTTTTTTTATCTTCTCCAAAACATTGGCTCCTCTGTACCACCAGAACTAAAGGGACAACACACCTATGATGCAAACTCAGAAGCAGAAGGTAAAAAATACTGCAGCTAGCTGTGTTTTCTCAAAAATTCAGAGCAGTGCAAAAGAATCTCCAGGCAACTATTTCATTAAAAGAGCAAACCCTGAAGCTGCTTTTGAATGTAAGGCTGAAATGTCACATCTGTTGTTCGTTGATTAGCAGTCAAAGAATGATACAGAGCTTCCTCATTTTCTTTTTCAAGCCCTTCCGTATAATGGTTGCTCACCTACCATATGAATGGCTTATATTTTGTAAGATCTCTCATAGTATCCATTTTTAATCATCATCTCAGAACAGAATACAGAACAAGGGATGGAAGGAGAAAAAGGAGAAGAAGGAGAAGGAGAGAGACAAGGTAGCAAAAGGCTAATATGGAACTAAGAACTCCAAAACAGCTTTAGCTCTCAGAAACAGCACACAAGAAGTGGTCCAAAAAAGAGATATCTGCTTCATGATGGCAGGTGGAAGAGAAAGGTGAGAAAAAGTGTGTATCTGTTAAATACAGTGAAGTAGGAGAGCTGAGATCTCTTTAAAAATGTACAGCTGATTTAGGAGTAGAAACCTGTTGAAGAAGGTTAATGCCTAGGAAGCACCATCCTTCTGAGAGATCAGCTACATGAAAATAAAAAGACTAATACTTCCTAAGTGTTCACAGTGGAGTTGAGACTGAGTCAGAAATAGCACTTTGGAGGCCCATGCTATCCTTGCTTTGAGACAAGACTACTTTAGGTATCAGAGGCTGCAGGCTAAATATCTCAACATGAAACTAGAAAAGTTGTTTGCTTTTTACCTAACTGCAGAAAAGAACCAGACCAGACTTCAGAATATGAAAATGAAAATGAGCAAGATGTTTTTGCCAACAGCTGCCATAGCAGCATGCAGATGTGGAGAAAAATGAAAACACTGGAAAAATACTCCACAAAATTCTAATGGAGTGAATGTGGGAGAAGTCATACAAATAAGTCCAAATGATGTAAAAGAAAACATAAATTTAAGCATTGCATTGTGCTAAGATAGAGCTGCTATATTTCCATAAAGCAGAACCTTTTTGGAAAAAAATAAGCTGTGCCTACGAAAAATACATGTATCTTCAACATAGGTAAGAATCTCTTCCAGTGGTATGTACAAGAGACAGCTACCTTTAACAAAAGAATATTGTCTTGATCAGAAATCAACTCCTCACTACTCTTAATATAGAGAGATACAGAACTCCTAAAAAATACACAAAGCTTCAAGAAACCATTTGAAAATAAATGTTAGTTGTGTTGAGCAGGCACATATAACTTATATTCCATAGATCAAGAGTTTGTGCTTTTTCACTGTAGGCTTGATGTAAACAGCAGCTTTAGCAGGCACAGTTTAGAACTACTGTCAAAAATGGAGTACCTACTCTTGTGCTGCAATCATCTCCCACCTACTGAGTGTTTGCTGGAGTACATTCTTTGGAAGGACAGCAGCTCGTAAGCTGCGAGATCATTTTCCAGATGTTTTTAATATCATCAAAGAAAGCCAACAAAAACATGAAGTAAGAATGACTGAATCAGTTATCCTGTCATAGATGTTCCTAGAAATCTCTCTCTGGATCTGAAAAGAAAACTTGGAAGAGTTATTCTGGCCAAGCTAGATACAATGGAAATTATCAGAGAGCTTCCAAAATTAGATTATTCCACAATAATTATGAAAAAGAAGGATGAATACTTCCCTGTAGCTGGCACTCTGAGCAACTAACAAAGCATGTAAAAAGGGGAAAAAAATCCCTAGCCAGGGAATGGTTTCTGGGGACCACTGGATGCTTCAGCTCTGTTCTGATAGAATCCTCTAGAAAAAAAGGTTCACATGTATGCAATTTTAATGCACCATTTAGAAGGCCCCAGTTTACCCCATTATTTGGAAAATGTTTTTTTAAATCTCAAGTATTTCCCACAAATACACAATATATGACACGAAACCATGAGGGGAAGATGAAGAGAAAAATAATAGAAAAATGTTGCAATCACAGACTCTAGTAAGTTGCTGGAATGGATTCAAATTTGGAGGTTGAAATGCATAAGACAAAAATGTGAGTTGAAGGTTAAAGAAATAACCAATCTAGGAAAATGTAGCAGGAAAAAAAAAAGAAAAAGCAGCAACTTAGCAGAGGATGCAAATAGGTCTGATTACTAATACATCTGCATGCAGACATAAAGAAGACATACAGAAACTTAAAGAAAAGGCAAATTTTATTGGAGAGTTTATATTCAAACAGCTCTAAACCATTTAAACTGCTATCTGAAGGTCTTTAGTTTGTGAAAATGCATAATGGGCATGGACTGGTAATCACAACAGGGACTTCCTGAATCTCAAATAGTTGATAAAGAAGGAACCTGTCCTCAGAGTGTATGATAATAAGCACCAAACAAAGCTGGCAGTTGATGCTTCTAAGCAAGGCCTTGGGGCAACACTTTTAACAAGGAACGGTGATCACTGGAGACCTGTGACATATGCTTCTGGAGACCTAACTGGAACAGTGTGTTAGCATGCACAAAAAGAATCGCAGGCTCTGCCTTTAGTCCATACGTGCAATAATGTTCATTGTTTTTATATGGAATACCGGTTTTAGCAGGAACTGATCACAAGCCATTAGTGGCAATTGCTGCAAAAGACTTTGCAGGCAGATCTCCTAAACTGCAAAGTCTGGTATGATTTACAACTCAAACAGAGCAGACATTCTGTCCAGCACTTTCAAAAGAACAGAAGTAGTACAGACACAGTCTCATGTGCATGCAAAAATTGTTAAGAAATTTTTTTTGTTCTCAGACAGGATGTCACTATGGATACCTGTCACTGCAGAAAGCCAAAATACTAGATAAAATATACAAGCTATGAGTCTGACTAACTGGACAGCACTTACTGGTCCTTAAACAAATTTGAAAGAGTATTTTATATAATATGGAGTATATTGCCTCAGCATGCTAAAACATTTCCCAAAACTTTGAATCCAGTGCTGGTAAACAGAATGCATGCATGATATCTGCATATGCAAAATGTGTTATATTGTATTTTTAAATATTAACTATGGATCAGTGTGGGCAAAATAGCCAAAGAATGAAAAAAACTCAGTCAATTTCAGAAATGTTGGTAAATTTAAAATCTGGCATTACAGTAATTCCAAAAACTTAATACTCATGCTCCAAAGCTGAAACAAATCTATGTCTTCTGTAAAAAAAAGTCACATTTTTTTTCAGATCATTATTCTTCTTATACAGAAATAACATTGCTGTATCTGTTGAACATGTGATCTTACATATGAAGATGGTATTTGTCTGCCACAGCACACAACCCATGCTTATGTCAGATAATGGACCACAGTTTGATTATTAGTGACTTAAACATTTTCTAAAAGAATTTTAAACACATTACTTATATTAATTATTATTCAGAATATCCACAGTCTGATGGCAGTGTGGGAAGAACACTTAATCAATCTGTTAAGTTCCATTCATATCCCACTTAAGAATTGTTTCATTCCAGAGCAGTTCTCTGGATACTGAAACATGTCCAGCAGCAAACTCAGGTTTGCTCAACTCAAGTGGACTGTGTAGTCAATGATGTTAAAGTAAGGGATGTCTAACTGCTGTGAAAAAATCAAATGGAGAATGTACTGTATTAACGAATGGCTGGAAATAAATCTTTGCAATCCAAGACAGCTAGACTACATTTAATGGAAATATTTTTAATAGCACAAAAGACTGCTGTCATGAGGAGTTGCTCCTCTCTCTGATGAGGCAATTACTGAGCAAACACAAAACTGTTGGACAAAGAGGAGGCATTGTGCCTTCTCCCCTTGGTGGGAAGAGATGGGCGCCAAATCTTAAAAGCAACTAAAAAGGAGCCCATGAGCCCGACAGGGACATAGCGAAGGTAAAACCATGGGATGTCTCAAAGAGGCATGTACTAAAGGCAGCCAGCTCAGATACTGATTGATAACTGCGGACGTATGTGTTGTACTTTAAGTAGTCTCTTCCTTTTTTTTTTTTCCTTTGGAGTGGAGAAAAAAATGAATGTAACTGATCCTTGATGGGTTAGGAGTGTAACATGCCCTGGAGGGCTCTGACTGGGAATAGCAGTTGTTAGCTGCCTACCAGTTTGAGAGAAACTGAAAAAGGCAGAGACAGGCCCATTTTAATAGCCTTAGAAAAGACTCACCACATGATAAGCGCTGACACAGAATGACTATGCACATACTGCAATAATTATTCCTGTTAATTTGCAATGATATTACTAATAGTATGAAGAACTGACATTAGTAATGCAGTTTTCAGCTTTAGACTGGACAGAAGGGTATCAAAACAACATTGATCTTGGTGGTAGAAGATAAAAAGCTTCCCCAGACTTCAGCTGATGTGTGATCAGGGAATCTGGAGTGAGCAGATTTGCAGGAATGGACTTGACATTCTAAGAGAGGAGAAAGGGAGTAGAACAAAGAGATCAAAATATACTTCAAGAAAGGGCAGTTTTAAAGGAAACTTTGAGAGAAATGATGGGGATTTTTATGTTGATCTTCGCTGAGCTGAAATCCAGCAAAGTTAAACTCCAGGTCCTTGAGAAATGGCAAGGACATACCTAAAAGCAATTCAGGTGGCCTTTTGTGTTTTGGAGCAACTGTTGTGAGGTGGGAAGGCATTAGTAATCCGTACCCATAGCTTTCTTTTTATCTTTGGGAAACTTGTAGAAGGCAGCAGTCTGGATGTATCTCTAGAGACAGCTTAACTTTCACAATGAACAGTTTAACAGAAGTGACAGCTTGGGTAAAATAGTGGGGGAAAATAAACCCAGAAAGGAAAGTGTCTGCATTTTGTGGGTGGAAAACAGAATAGAATTTTCCCAGTGTCTGTGAATGTCTCTTTTAGCCATGAAATGTCTGTAGTCATTGGTGTTTTGCCTTCAAATAAATGGATTTTGCTCTTTTTTCAGGCAGGTTTTAACCTCCCAGTTTTAGTGGCATTGCATCTGATTTACAGAGATGTAGGAAGACAGAGGAGGTACTTTCCTGACTCACTCCTTATTGATAATGTAAAAAAGCACTCTATATCATGGTCACCAAACAGAAGAAGAATTTTATAGTAATATTGCTTTTTCTCTAAATTACAGCAAATAAGAATGGCCACAGCTTTTCATATAGATATTGCACATTTATTTATTCTTTTTTTTTTTAAAGTAGATACTTCATGCCTGGGAATGCAATTTGTAATTTCTAATCAGAGAGAGGAAAAATAGGCGAACTTACTATGAGGTGCTTACTGGAGCTAAGAAAACTTTTCATATGCAGATGATATAGCAATGCTGGGAAACATTCAGTAACTCAAGAGAAATCCTGGACTGTTGTGCATAGAGCTTTGTGTATGAGCAATGTGTGGGTGCATATGCACATACATACAGGTCTGTGTACCTATTTATGTTGCTTTACCTATATTACTCTTCTGTTTTCTATAATTAGATAGAAATTGTACAACAGATATAAGGGAGAAATTCTTCACTATGAGAGTGGTGATGCACTGGAACAGGTTGCCCAGAGAAGTTGAGGATGCCTTGTCCTTGGAAGTGTCCAAGGCCAGGTTGGATGGGGCTTTGAGAAACCTGATCTAGCAGAAGGTGTCACTGCCTATGGCAGGGGCATTGGAACTGGATGACCTTTAAGGTCTTTTCCAACTCAAACCTTTCTACGATCCTATGATTACCTGATAATGCCTACAAACAATGGTAGGCAAATTTTGGGGCTACTGTGTTGCAAGACATAAGTTAATTTCTATTTCTTTCTGCCATCATTTTCAGTTTCTTCATATGTTTTAATGACATTCTACCCTTTAAAAATAGTTTCACCTACATGAGTTGCTGGATTAAGCCTCAGTGCTTGCAGTCATGCTCCTTTGACCAAAGCGGATCTCCTCATCATAATGAAATATTTTGCATGCATTTTTCCAGGAGAGGGAAGTGGACACATCTGTTCTTTACACACAAAAATACTAATATTTCTTGCTCCAATTCTGGGATCTCTGAAAAGCAACTCCACTGTGAAAAATAGTGCAGTGATAAAGCGGTTCATCGTCTCCTAAATTATGTGCCCAAATAAGGTACAAAGGTACCATGAAGCAAAGAGAAGATGGCAACATACACCCCTGCATTCTCTTTTCTTCTGAATGTGGCAGTCAAACCTTCTAACTCTCATCTACAATTCCGGAAATATATATCCCAGCCTCCACCTGAAAATTAAAAAAGCATAATCCAGTGATGGAGGGCTGCAGAAACACACATGTGTCCTTGCTGCTAAAAGATAAATGAAAAGGCTGTACTTAGCATCTTCCTGCCTACTGTGATGTACCTTGCAGGCTCTAAACAGTAATTTTGGAAGAGGAAAGCAGAAGTCTTCCTTGCAGTCTTTATGTGTGCCTTTCTTCTGTCCACAGAGCAGCTCTATGCATGCTAACTAATGCCACGAAGGAGGTGAGGGCTCTGTAAAGATAATTCTGGTTTCTATTGTTCTCCATAGTCACAGGAAAATGAACACAGCCTCTCAAAAAGTTCCCTCCCCTGGGAAGATACTCAAGGAGAGAAAATTGCTATGAATTTGCCCTCTACTTCAGACACTTACTTGCTCACACAGTTCTAAAGTTGTCAAATGTATTTATACATATAAAATAGCAAATGTTTGATAGTGTCTTTTGTCCCCTGGGACAAGAAGATCTGCATATTGCCGACGGGGCTTTAGGCACTGCGTAGGCACGAGCATTACCTGACAACAGCAGGTACATCTGTCTAACACAGGACCTGAGCATATTAGTCCACATGCAATAAGATGGGCTTGGACAGAGCTATGACTTCACAGCCAGCGGGCCAGAGAGCTGGACTGCTCCGCAGATGTTACAGTCTGAGGCATTTAGGGGGAGCAGCTGCACTCTGGATTCTGTGACTGGCTCCTAGAAAGCCGGCACCGCAACGCCTGTCTTTCTCTGGGAAATAAGTGCAAAAATAATCTTTGTGTTTTGTTCCAAGTGACCAAAGAAGGAGGCAGTTAATTTTATGTCCGTCATTCTTTTTTTTTGTTCTATTTCTCTGAAACTAACATAATATACTTAGAAACTGACTGGGCAAAGAAACCACTTAAAATTGCAATTTGATAAGGTAGGAGAAAGGGAGAAATTCTGTTCTTAGGTATATGCAAAAAGCTCTGCCCCTCCCTATTTCCATTATGGCCCAACATTTCTCTCTAAAGCTACAGGCAAGCTCTGCAGAACTCACTAGTCATGATGCTTTGTGTGTCAAACCTACCTGGTAGGTACCCTGTTGCCACAGGGAATGCAGAGATCTGTCATAGGCTCCTTATTCTGCTCACATGCTTGAAGACAGAGGTTCATCAAGGAGAATAGTTCAGGAGATAGCCCTGGCACCAATCCCATGACATCCTAGGGGTGACTGGAAGGAACTTTCTTTTTAAACGCAGCAGGAAGCTGAGTGTCTCCATATGACATTAATGAGGATCAGAACCCTGTGCAGATCTAAGTCATCATAGCTTAGTTAATTTTAGTGTTGTTACACTCATTTGCAGAAGAAATTTTATTCCCAAAAATATTTTCTTGTATTTGGATCAAGGCTAAAATAAAATATTCTTTGCACCTCAGATCAGGCCTTGAAGAAATACCAAGGAAATAAGGAGGAAAGGCTGGATTATAGGATTCTACAAAGGATAAATTTGCACCCAGCAAAAAAAATGCACCCAGGAGTCCACAATAAAGCAAACACCTGCATAACAAAAGTGTGCTGAAGAAGGATGTATTAAACAGCACCAAGTACATTACCAAAGCCCAGAAAGAGAAGAAGCAAAAACCTCAGCCTTAACTGGCAGCAAATAAAAGGTTGTTAACCACATGGAGATCAGTCTTTGGGCACTGCCAAATTGAAAACTGAATGGAACACAATTTTGAAGATTATAACTGGAGAGATGATTAGAGGCATAGGGGAAGATTTTTCAAGGACTTGCTAAGGAAATGGGATTGTAATTAGAAAAGGAAATGGAATCAAGAGAAATTTTCTAAAAGGTGAACAGAAAAAGCTTTTGTAAATAGTAAAAACACATGTTAAGAAGCCAAACTGACAACACAGAGTTGGTGTGAGTTCACTTGTAATTTTTATCCCGAAAATGATAGAGAAGCACATTTTAAATCTAATTACTTGAAAATTTGTTTCCCTTTTACAGCTGTCTCAGAAATTGCCTGTAAGATTCCACACTTACCATGAGAAAATGGAAATAATCTTTCGGCCTTGGAGTGGCCTGATCCAGCCAACACTGCAGATGTGCTTAGTTCCACGTGTACATTTCCCCACTGATTTCTTTGATTTGAATATGAGCACTGGCAAGACTGGAACACTGAGTAAGCACTGAGCTCTCTTCTAAGTCCCATTTTCTCCCATAAAGAGAAGAAAACATATCTGAGATTCTGATAGATGTATTTGTAATTAAATATTATATACATAGTTCCTCAGACAACAACCATCCAGAACATCAGTCGGCCCTAAAGGTCTAAATGGAGAAGTAATGAAGAGAGGTGGGGGCAAACCACAGCTCCTGAGCAGTTCAGGAGCTGGTCTTGCATGACGGCTTTACATAGGTAGTGCAGGGCCTCTCCTCCCTGGAGCTTCTGAGCTGGAGGGGAAAGCAAACCTGCAAGCTGAAGGATTAATGAATTTACCCCTAAAGAAGTCAGAGTGACTGCAGTCCATGTTCTTGTGGAGGCTGGGACCAATACCGGTCATGAGAGCATTTGTTACAGGGACACCACACAGAAAGTAAGAAGTAAAGGCAGGCAAACCTCATAGATAAAATCCCAAGAGCATCTCCAGTTCCTTTGGTGAACCCCCATGGCCTCATCCCAAACTTGACTCTTCAGATAATGCTGGTTCAACAAAGACATTTCTTATCAGGGTGCAAATTGGTATTATTCGCTCAGGTACATCTTGCAGAATCCTTTCCCCCAGGCAGACATAAAAACCTGTTGTTTCATTGCACAATAAAAAGGTGGCAGGAGAAGGGGATTTTATGCTTTCTGGCTTCAGCTGACATATCTCCATATCAGATCACTGCAGATTACTAAGGTACACTTGGGGTAAATTAAACAACTGAAGTGAAGTGTGTAAACCTGTCCACAGCAAACACATTGCCTTGTATGCTGTATTTGCAGAGAATATGATTATTGTTTGAGTTTTAAACAAAAAAGTGCTTTTGTATCTGCTGTATCCTGCCTGGGGTGGGGAAAACTCATAATCCAGCAAGTTGAAGGCAAGAGCAAATGTTGAGAAGTTTAAGATTTATGTGGTCCTATCAGTGGCCTATCTTGGGCATGTCTGGGCATGAGTGCTGACCTCGGCTGGTGGTATCAGAGCAGCTTTGAACAGGCTGCATGTCTACATCGTCTAGTGCTGTATCTCGCAGAGATACTAATTGGGTCCTGGAAGCAATATAGGTATGGCAGCATGTTGCTGTGTCAAGCTAATTAGCAGTGCTTCTAACGAGCGCAGGTGCAGTAGCAGGTTGACATGGCTCTGGTGCTTCCTGTTCAGAGCTAGCCTGGCTGCCTCTGCCCAGAGCTCTGCACAATGGCATAGCTGTCACCTTTCTCACACTGGTAAGCACAGTTAACCTCTCTGAGCAAAACTTGGGTGGATTTGAAGCAAGTGGGATATATGCAATGCCTTAGATTCTCCATCTGTGAAGCTGGGCATAATGAAATGCTTCTGCCTTTGCAAATCAATGAAAATCTACAGATGAAAAATGCTGCATGATGTCAGTGTTAGGATATCTCTTAATTCTTATTCTTTTTTAAATAATTATTTTCCTTGCTCTACAGAGGCCATGAATTTCAACCTGCTAAAAAAAAAGACACGAGGTAGAAAAACATCATAAGAAGTAAAAAGCCACTGAGCACTGAACAAAATATGAGCTGAGTTTGTATCATTTATACAGTTTTGTATTCTGCCTACTGCTGAGCATATGAAAGTTGAATATTCCCTGTTCTTTAGAGCAGGGAGAAAAGTAACAGCAGAAACTGAAGCAGGATGGTTGGAAGTGCAGGTGGGAGAATAATTTATAACGGATAATTTATTCAACAAATTTTCCCTCTTATCTCTTCACAAATCATTCTAAAACAGATTGCCATTTTCTCAAATTCACTTGTTATGTGAAATTATTTACTGAACAATTCTTTTAAGTTGTTTGTGAATCTAAATTGTAGAAAGTTGGAATGCTTTTGATTTGACAAAAAAGCTCCACAGAGCATACATTGGTGAGCTCACTAGAGGGATGATGCTTTCCCTGGCCCCCATCTGCCTCCACAGAGCTCCATGAAGGTTTGGGTCCTCCTCCAGTGAGGCAGCTTCCCAGAAACGAGCTAAATCAGCATTTTTGGCACCAAGTCCAAATTCCCAACCATGTTGTTTCTTAATGTTTTGCCAACCCAGGGGGAAAATGCTCTTTTAACCTTTCATGAGAGTGACCCAAAAAGCCTCCTGCCTGAAAGATTGTTTATTTTTCCAGCCATTTCATCTGCTCTGACAGAAGTGCATCCTCCCTTACCCCAGCCTGTGCCTTACTGAAGCCCTTCAGCCTTTTCAGCCGCAGCCACACGATCCCTGGTTAGTCTGCTCTCCCTCATTGACTCTTACCATGAATAATTGTTCAGGGAGGTTTCTGAGACCCTTGCAGACCAGATACTGGTTTGAGTTGGATGTAGGAGTTACTGAACATGCTGGCCTCATGATCCTGCAGAAAGCATTTAAATATAAAGTTTTTCCTCCTTATCAACTGAACTAAAGTTGTTCCCTCCCTTATGGTACAATACAAGAAGATGCTGTAGCGGAGGCACTAGCCATGTGGCTAGCCCACGTGCCAGGTGGCTATTTTGTCACCACGCCATAATTGCTTGTGTCCTTGTCCCCTAAAAACAAGAACAGTTGTGCCCATGCTGGCCTGAGGGCAAACCCAACTTTCAGCAGTTGCAGGGAGGGGTAGAAAGGTTTTCCTGTGTACATGCTGTTAACGATCTGTCTGCAGAACATGCGGGTTGCTTTCCTTTGCGTGGGATGGTAAGAGATCAATTAGAGCAAGAAAGTTCACAGCCCACTTAAGAAGCAATATTCTGCTTTTATCTCATCTCCTTCTCAAGTTTCTACCCTTTTACAGCTGTGTGGCTGGTGTGCTAAATGCTAATGTGAAAGTACTTTATCCAGTGCCAAGCAGACATTCTTGTGGAAATTAATTCTCTCCTCTCACATTCATCTCCTACTTTCTCACCTTCCTACCGGGTTGATCAGATCATCTCTTGGTATTTAGGGACAATCCTTGAGGTACTTGGCCAGCTGCCCATGTCTGCAGACAGCTTGATGCTTTAGCTGCCTAGTTCAGAGCAAGTTTGCTGCAGTTTCTTTATTTTTCCAGACAGGCAAGGAATTAAATAGTCTTTTTTTGATTACAAAAAGAGGTAAGAGTTTGGTGTTTGATCAGCAGCTTAAATGACTGAATAGACTTTGACGGATAAAATATTTAGCAGTTTGTGGGTTTTTTTATTTCCTTTCAGTCATTCACATTTGTTTGTGATTTCCCTCTGCCCTTTTAAACTAGCTCTTCTTGGTGATTATTGGTCTAATTGTATCTAGTCTATTTAGGTTCTTATATTAAGCTCATCACTGTGGTGTCTGAACATCAGATCAATGCCATGTAATTACAGTGACACAGAGCACAATCAACAATTATCAGTGATCACTTTTCAGATCTTGCAACAAAGAAATGCTATCTGAGATGTTATTGCAGTATTTCAGATTTCAAAATATTTGCACTTCTAATTAAGCAGATGGAAGACCTGCTGGTAATGAGGAAGCAGGTCTCAGAACTTCCTCCATAGCTAATTTCTGCCCAGACCAAAATAAATTATGCTGCAACAATTCTTTTCCACGGTAAATAACACAACACACCACTTGGCAAAGCTCCTCACGGCAACAACAAAAAAAAAAACCAGAGAAGTGTTTAAAGGTATTGCACTCAGTGGGAGATTTTCACACCACAGTAATAAATGCAACACAGCAAAAACCTACAGCTAGCAAAAGGGAATGCCTTCTTATCTAGCTGCTCTGGAGGATATTTGCTGATCAATCCTATGAAAGGATGATATGCTTCTGTGTGTGTCCAGGGGATGAAATAACAAGCCTGAAGGCAATAATGCTCTCATATCATGTTTGAGAATTTTACAAATACAGCATGAGGCTCTGTGACTCAATCTGAATGGAATTTTTCTTAGCACATGAATTTTACATGATATTCCGATACTAGCTCTTTTGGGCAGTTTTCCTAACACAGTGCAATGTTAGTTTTTAGGTGCTTTTTTATCATACTGGTAAATACCATGACACAGTTTGTGAAATGTCGGAGGAAGGCTAACAAACCTGAAAATTTGAAAATTACAAGGATATTTGATTTGTCTCTTTTTTACTTCTGCAAAATTTCAGATGTCTTTTTTGCTTGGAATGTAGAAATTAAAAGCACCAAAGAAAAAAGAGTTTAGTGCAGTCTTCACATGTTTTTTTTCTTCTTCTTCTTCTTTTTTTTTAATCCCATGATTTCTCCTTCACCTTTAAATTCTGCCTCTGGTTAAACAAATATCCTCATGTTCCAGATTAATTTTTTAAAAATCCAATAGATAGGTAGTTTTTCTGTTTTTTAGCAACAACATAAATCCATTTCATTTAGTTGTTTCCAAATCTCTAAAAGCGAACAATTCTAGTAATTATCAAATTTCCATATAGAAAACTGGTATGCATGTGGGGGTGTAATAGCACAATCTGATATTCTTGTAACACCAGTTTTCTATAAATAGGGAAATCTGTTATTTATCATGGAACTATTCATTAAAAAAAAAAAAAAAATATATATATATATACACAGTATGGGCATCTGTTCCTAGACCTTTAGTTGACTGACAGTTTTTTAATCCATTTAGCTAATGCTAAGTGGAACTTGCTGGAATCTCAGCTTTTTCAAGAGGTCTTTTCAACTTAGTCCTGATGTGTTCTTATGCCCTTTCTCATGATCCTTGGAAATGTATTTGTTTTTTAAAGTTTAACTCCTAGAGTCAGGTGAGTACATGAAAATTGCAGTGTTTATTAAAAGAAGTTTCTTATTGTACTGAACAAAGCTGAAAATGAGATTCTCTTAGGATTCAAAAGGAGTGCAAGCAGAATACAAAAAAATATTTTTTAAAAAATAAAGACATGATTTTTTAGCTATTCCCATGACTTTAGGGGGTCTGTCCAAAGATTTTTTAATATTTGGATTTTGTAACAACTTTAGTAATACACTTTTTTAAACATCTGCAGTACTGTTGATATCTTACTGATCTATGCTGTAACATTACATATTTTTAGCTCTTTATAATAGCAGCTACATCACTTCAGCATGTTTACCACACTGTTATTTTAAGCATAAGGCATCCACCTGTAGCAATGGAAATGCGTACAATCAATGTGCTTTAGGACATCTATGTGTTTGCATTTGTGTTTTACCTCCACCTCATATTAATATTTTGTCTGGGATTTTCATTGGTGCTATCTCAAAAGAATAGCCAACATCTCACCAGCAGAGCAGCATTTACGTGGCAGCCAAATTCAGGTGAAAACTGGCAAAATGTTATAGAACATTTTTATACCCTGCTATTATTTGTCACCTCTTGGTACTTTTAAGGATTCCACCCTACATTTGTTCTTTTGGTTTCTTTAATGAAGGTTTCTAAAACTGCAGGGACTAATGTCAGTATTCACTGGTGTGAATTTGCCGACAGACTGGGAGAGAATTTGTCCCTTTGCCTCTCTCCTGCTGATTTACGTGGATGGGGGTTTGATTGCTTTCTGTTGTCAGCATTTGTTTTCTTTTCTACTTGAGGCATATCTTATGTGTAGAGCCATAAATAACATAATTCCAGCTCTTATGGCTTCAGATGGCACAGTGCCCTCTGCTCGAACTCTTTGGAGAGGGAAACACTCCAGCTTACCGTCAGAGTTTCATTTGCAAGCTTTACTTTACCTTAGCCTTATTTTAAAAATTTCAGAGCTTTTCCTCCACAAATCAGGTTAAACTGTACATTACAAGGGAACTGCTTGACCTTGAAGCAATCCTTTTTGAGGCAGAGGTGACGAAGGGGTTGGCAGGCGGGATTTATTGCGCTCTGAGGAATGCAGAGGGAGCACATGAACATAAATATACAGGGAAACAGGAGCGGGAATCGCAGATGGATCTCTCAGATAAGACTTGGTCCCGTATCTGTAAGTAGGTCAAAAGTGTGATGGTATCATTTCCAATGGAAATACAACTCAAAATCTTGTTTGGATGGTATATGATGCCAGACAAGCTTCATTGGACAGATAAAACATTATCACCATTATGCTGGTAAGACTGCAGAGTAAGTAGGATACTCAACGTATATTGCAGGCTTGAGAGGTTTGAGGCAAAATGTGTAAGGTAACTGGAAATATTGCACAGAAAACACTCTTACTGAACAGTGCCAAAGCTGTGGTGGGCTGTGGGGTAAAGGTCTTGAAGGGCTGCTCACTGAGGCCAGTGGCAGAAAAGGTTATGTGCCCATGTAAGAATACATGGATGTGACACATCTGGGCTGACTACACTGGTTACTGTTCCTCAAAGCAAGAGGAAGATAAAAGAAGCAGAAAGTGTAGGATGTTGTTAGCTGGTAGTCTACCCCCTAAGAAAATGAAGTATGGGTTGTGGTGCCCTACATTTGTAAAGAAAAAGGTGAGATCTGTTAAGAGTGAGTGGGAGATGTGCTTGCACACACATTTAGGAAAATAACCTCTGTTTGCTGGATATGATTTTCCAGTGCATTCCCTGGACTGATTATCTGGCATTATTGTGATCCACTCTTTCAGTCCTCTAGCGCTTTTCTTGTTAGGATGAATGCAGTGAAAGTCATAATGCTTTATTTTTAATTTTTTTTCTGTCCAGTAAACCCTTGCTTTTTAATAAATTCTTGCTAGGTCAAAATCCCAAACAAGCCCTCCTCACTTCCATCCTGATTCTACCCGCATGTGCTGGCAGCCCACCTCTGCCTTCTGCAACTCTCTGATGTCTCTTTGGTCTACAGCTCTATCATCCTTTCAACACCTTCAGAGCTTCAGCTGGCCCAGAGAGAAAGAGGAATGAAAAAGCATGCTGAAAACTTTGGAAGTGAGGACTAGAGAAGAGAAATGAAAGGAGATGAGTAGGTGTGGGAAAACAAGCACATCTGAAGAGTCAGAACAGACTACATATTTATTTTCTTTAAAAAGGTAAGTGGTTATGTTTTGAAAAGCTCCTGCTGTTGTTCTTTCTAGAAGTCAACCCTTTTATTTGAGTTTTTTGTCATTCTCCTGATTCTTTTTTTCCTTTCTCTCACTTTCCGTGTTAAAGGTTTAGGATGTGACCTTTCAGAACACGGCTGCTGGATTTTTGGGCCTTTGGATGGTAGTGGCTTATTATGTACATATTTGCATAATGAGTTAATTAGGCATAATATGAGGTTAGAATTAACTACACTGCACTCTCTTTTATAGAAAGTCAGCACAGTTTTCTGCCAAAGTGTCTCCTTAGACACCCTCTCGGGGGCCTGTTAGGATTCCCTGCTCACTTTCAGATGTCACTAACTTCTGGTGATTAATCTGTGAGCTCTGACACATTATATATGCAGCTTATACATATAAACCCCCAGCTCTGGAATTTTAGCATCATGTAACAATCCATTTTATATTTATTAAAAGAGAAGTAAAGAGAAATTCAAGCCTCCATTATTATAATGAAGAATTTTATAACATCATCAAAATCCATCCAACATATACAGAAATTAAAAAAAAAAAAAAGAAAAAGGAAATCCACCTTTGTTGTTAATGGTGCACTGCACATAATGTGGAGATGCAATGCCACTCTGAGTGACTTTCAAGCTCAATAAGTTGTTTCTTAAATCTATATCCAATATGTGATATCTGTCAACCCATGTAATGTCTATCACTGTGGAACTGTGGTGCTCAAGGTGATCCATGTTGATGCTCATAGCTCTCCCCAAGCATGGTGATGTTGATTTCTAATTCTGTGTTCATTGGATAAGACAGGATGCAACTGATTGCCTAATCTTTAATATAATCTCTGTTCTTTGAAGTTATCCCTGCTTTGAGCAGAAGACTGGGCCACAGGCCTCTGCAGATCTCTTCACACCTCAATGATTCTATAAATCTCCGGTTATTCATCCTGTGGCATGACAGTGAGTATTGATGGTCCAGCCATTTCAGCAATGGTTGATAGGAAGTAGGCAGCAGACCTAGGTTCTCTGAACCAGAACTAAAGCTCCTGTATAGCAGTTCTTTGTTCCTCTTTAGCACGGTGGTCTTTTTTTTTTTTTTTTTTGCCTCAGAGGGCAATCTAGAACAGCAGATTTTGCTGCATCTTCAGATGTGCAGGCTTACTTCATGTTTCTGATAATGTTATGCAGTCATATTCTAGCATTTCCCTCATGACATCGCATTTCTAGTGGTTTGTGTGCCATGACTTCACATTACATACATCTACTATTATATCGTTTGTTCCAGGTGATGTAAGGAGAGCTGTGAGTAAGAGGAAATAACTTTGGCTGTGTGTCCCTTCCTCTTCCTGATCATACACCTTGCTAATTTCCTACTATCACTTTCTCCCGCAGGCAGAAAAAAAGCTCCTCTTCAAAGCACTGGCCACTGCCCAAGACAGGATACTAAACTGGATGGAGTGACAGCCTAATACATTAAACAAAATCTAGGTATGAAATGAATCCAAAGTAGAATTTAGAAAGCAGTCCTAAAGGCATGCCCGCTATTTTTTCTCTATTAAAATCCAGAAGAGGAAAACCTGCTTTTAGTTAATTCTCAGCGTTCAATGTTTTGCACAGCAGGAGAAATAAATTACTAGTAACCAATGCCGATATGTGCCACAGAGGGACACAAACACAATTCTGTATGTTTATTTAGACAGCAACTGCTTTCCACAAGCCCCTCTCTGGCCTCAGAACCAGAGGTGGATGAATCACGTTGTTTCAACACAGTGAAATAATTGAAAAAATATAAATTGGATTACAGTTTCTCTTCAAACAGTATATCCCTATAGTTATTAGCCACAAATCTGGAATATATGTACATCTTCTGAAAGGAATCACATAGACAAAAGCACTGGCCATTGAACAATAACCTGTAGTTACAAAATAATGAAGTATTTTCCATTCACTTTTGTATAAGTTACATTATGCTTTGCATCAGAGGCCCTTTATGGACAGATCAAAAGTTATGGTCATTGAGCTGTGGAGTTACTTCTTTAGACAACCATAGAAAAGTTTCACGAGTGGGACAGAAAGCGAAAATATCAGATCATTCTGCAATGGTGATGAGTACAAAGGATTATTTTTATATGTCTGCTATGTTTAATACAGTGTTCAAGATTTACAGATTTTACTCAACAAATTCTGACTGGTGGGTTTGGGGATTAGGAGGTTCTTTCCCAAGAATGGCATGGCTACTGGGTGAAGACAAGACTTTCCACTTTCCTACATGGGAAAAGGTGTGAAGATGAAAAAGAGATTTAAGAGGTGTATGAATCGGGTAATTCTGGAAAGCAAGTGCACTGTTGGCAGGATCAGCAAATGACTGGAAAATTTCCAACAAGAGTGTTTTTCATTAAAACCTATAGATGCATTGAGATGGACATTTTTTGTGGAAATGTACTGCTTCTGATAAAAACTTCCACTGCAAAAGGTTTCCAACAACAGTGTGGATTTTTTTGGTATTTTTTTCCCACTGGGGTGATAGAAATAATTCCTCCTTCCCTCCTCAGCATGTGTGCTGTTAGGGCTCTCGTCAGGTACAGGTTCCTACTCTGCCTAATTCCCACCTCAGTTGTGAACTTTGGTCACTGGTATCATACATGATTAAAAGCAGGTCTTCTGCCAGGGCAGTTCCATGGTCCATTTCAACGAAGGGGGAAGAAAAAGGGACTATAGATCAGTGCTTATGCAGTTAGTGATTAATTTGATTCCTTATTCTCCTGTTTCCTAGCTACTACTGTTGTTATAGGAAACTAGAAGATTTCTGGTTTATCTCAGATATTTTCACCTGGCAGGAAAAGGGCTTTTTTGTCCATTAACATTTGATGAAGTTCCAAAGACGTGCTGATTGAATAGGATGACCCAGTGTCCTTTCCTCAGCACTCTGTATAAAAGCATAGTTACTCAAGAAAGCCTCTCTGTCCGCCTAGATGAAAGAAGGGAAAGAGAATAATTTGATAACATGGGTTTGGTTGGGTACACGTGCCTCCCTATAGTTATTTGAAACTGTTCAGAAAATTGTGGTCTTGAGACAGACAGAGGTGTAGTGTAGTCAACCATATCACAGGGAGACAACCCAGAAAAGACATTTGTAGAGAAAAAAACTGCAAGTAAGAAAAGCAGTCTTGCAGAAATCAACATGGAAACAGAACCTACTATAATCATCCTGAAAGGGGCAGATGTTGGCATTCCACCCTCCACTTGTCTGGCCTATTATGTCTCTGAATGCTGAGGCTCACAATGCTTTTTTTCCTCCAATTTCAGAAGTGTCAGACAAGAGACACAGTGCCAGTTAAAACCCTTATACCGATCTCTTGTTAGCTAACTGCGGTATTTTGTTTCACAGTTACATGTCTGCACAAGCCGTCATTGTGTCATTCATAATTACCACCTATTCAGTGGCTCCCTTCAGGTTTCATCACCTTTGCAATATTAAGCAGCCAGTTGCAGGAAGCAGAGTTGGCTGCCCTGGAGCAGCAACCGTCAGCCTCTGGATTGTGCTCTGCCTGAGCACAAACATCTCCCTCCTCCCTGCATAAAACACGCAATCTGCTCTTTTCTTTGGCAGAGATTGGAGCCACATCAAATGCATTTTTTGGCCAGGATAGGAAGATAGACCTTATCTTCTGCAGGGGCAACTCAGAATGGACTGGATTGGGTGACTGTGCAGCTACATGGCTGTGCCACCATATGCCACCAAGTGAAGATGTTGCTTATTGTAAATTGGAAAGGGGTTTCATGTTTCCTGTAAATCCCATTTTATCTCTCCTTTGAAAGATATGAGCTGCCTCTGGCATGGAAGTCTAACTATGACATCCTAGATGTACCCTAGATGTGAGGACTTCTCCTGAGTAAAAATTCAGAGTACCTCCATTTAAACTTGGCTTACTCTTCAAGAGCTATGCTCTGATGGAAGGGAAGGTAGATGAGTCCTTGTCTGGGCCAGCCAGGCAGAAAGAAAAGGAAATGCAAAACCGGGAGACAGTTGCAGAGCACTCTGATCAGGCTGGTGCATGATTTCAAATGCCCATTGTGTTTCCTCTTTCCCCATCCTATTTACTGTGTTTTATAAATTCAGATTTGGCTGGGTGGCCCAGACTAGCAGGCCTGCCAACTATCATGTTGCATCTTGTTAACTGCTTATGACTTCTGGTCAGTGTGCTGCTGTGATTGTCACACTCTTTCACTTAAACATATGGCACATGGAGTCATAAATTACTCCAGCATGCAGCTTTCCATGATAGATTTTTACATACCAGTTGCAGATGCTGTTTGAGGCTGCAGAGATTGGCATGGTCCAGTCCTGGAAGCAATGAAAATCCTCTGCTCTGAGAAGTACCTGGCATGCTGGGTTTCTTAGACTCAATTAGGAAAGCCAAAGACACTGTCTTGGCTAGGAATGCTACCAAGCTGGTCTAAGTACATGTATCATGTTGGAGAGACATGAGTGACAATAAAAGCTTTAAAGTAGTGGGAGTAAGAAGTGTTGAAAGGCTAAGTGAGGAGAAACGCTATTTCATTTCTATAATGAAAGAAGAGGAATTTAGAGATTCAGAAGTTCTGTCTGATTGAAGTCCCCACATTGGAATGTTTGTAGCATATTTGTCAATACAGCATGGTGGGAAATTTTCTGAGGTCATCCTTGCACGTGAGACTTTCTGAACTAACTTCAGGACCAAGTCACTATGAGAAAACATAGAACTGTTGAATATTAAAACAAATATTCAACAAAACTAATACTTAAATAAGCAAGCAGATAGCATAAAAAACCCCAAACACCTGCAAATGTTCTTCCAAAGATGCACAACTCATTTACATGCTGAGGGTCAGGTACGAAGAGTGCTCTTCATTTCCTCTCTTCCTATAATTTGTTCTTTAGTTTTCAGTCTGAATCAGAGGAAGATTTTAAGGGATTTTACCCAAGTTTCTTGCCACAGAACTCTGCTTTGGCATCCAACATTGGAGTAGCCTGACAAGGAGGAGCTGGATAACGATCACTGTCCCATTCTTTTGCTGAAGCAGAACATAGCACAAATTTGAGGGAGGGAAAACCTGAAGGAGAAACAGATTCTAATTTTGTGGAGACACACTGCACTCTTCAAACTCACATATTTTCCACCAGACTTGCTGGATTTGAAAAGATGTGAGAAATACGTAATAAAAATATCTAACTTCACCAAACTCTTCAATGAAGAAGAGTTAATAATGAAATTTTGAGTAGAAAACCTGAGCAGCTGTTACACACCACCAACTGCTGCTTTTACTTGTAATAGCATTCCATACAGCTCAACCACATTGCAGGACATTGGCATGAATAACATTAGTTTCCGATCCACTGGAAGCTAGGTTGTGGGAATTCCCTAAAACTTCTTGGCATTTTAAGCTTCTGAATTGCTGTGATCCACCAGGATATGTTGTCATACAGAAAAGGGTATGTATGTGAATGGTCAACAATGACAGCACTTTGCTCATATTCCTTGTCCTGTTGACCTATCTTCAGTCCTGAAACTATCTTCTTTCCTCACCTTCCTTGCTTACTACTGTATGTTTCTCTTGATCTCTTTTAAAAATCCTTCAAAACAAGTGTAGTTTCATTTCCTAATGTAACTGCAAAGAACTGTTCCTGTCTAAATTTACCTCTTCACAGCTGGCTGGTCTCCTGCCATCCATCCCATGCAAGTACAGTATTATCCTATTGTTCCACTTTACTCCCAACCTTAGAACCAGCTATGAGCTTGTTCATGACAGTTATTTCTCTTGTGAAGTTAGTGGACCGGAGTAGGAATTGACTCAGGACATTGATAGAAGTGGAGTGGACTGGAAAAGAAGAAATTAGTGATTAACAATTGCTACGGTGCCCAACTGATCTAAGTACATTTCATAGTTGAAGAGCCTTGCATTAAGAATGGACCAGAATCTCAATTATGAATAATCTGTAAATGGAGGAAAGCTCAAATCTAAATCAAGACTTTGCTATCTGTTCTTTTCTGAAATATATAAAATTCACTCAATGAAACAACAATTACACATATATAATCTGTAGCTTCTGTCATGGGACAGTAGAAAATTATAATTGAGTATTCCAAGTATCCTCTCACCTGGTAATTCATGTGGACTAGATGAGATAAGTACAAAAAATTATTCTAAGCATTTTTTTACTTGCTCTTACCAAAAGCACTGTTATAAAGTCCAGTCTGGCTCTGGGTGAATAAAAACTGTTTGGAAACATCTGGTTGTTACAGAGCCAAACCAAACCTGGACACTGTGGGCTTGACTGTGTAATGTGGCTGTGTTTTCACTGAAAGCTCACCAGGACGCTGTCAGACAAATGCGCTCCTAGAGTACAGGTGGCAGGAAAGATTTGGCCATATGGAGAAGTATTGCTGTTTCTGTTACTGCCAAAAGCTGTACTAGGTGCCCCACAAAACAGAAAGAGGATTTGCTGCAGTTTAGGGAGCTTGTTAACTTCGTTGGACTTAACATAATGAAAGCAAAAATGTTTTCCTTCATTAGAAAGAGTAGAAACAGAGTGGTATTAGGGAAATAGTGATCAGTATTAAGTGAATGATGCAGTTACATAGAGAAGGAGCTATAGGAAGGCCTTATCAGTATTGCGGCCAATATAAGTAAGTACTTGCCACTGAACCTCTGTCCCCTCTTCTTTGAGCATATCACCAGCAAGATCATGTCTATTGTCACTCTTACCATGAGTTATGTGATTCTCTCACTTTTGAACTAGGCTCTGACCTTTGATGCCCTCTGTGACACACACAGTTATGCAGTAACTGTGTGAATTTGTATCTGCAGGCACAGCAGTGAAGGCAGTGACCTACCAGCTTTTCAATTCTACCCCCAATCAAAGAGGGATTTATTTCCTGATAGGAGTGTAAAATTTCAAGAAAATGGAGTTTAAGGCTTCAGTTGGTTGCTGGACATCATCCTGACTCTAAACTTAACCACACACCAAAGATAGTCCAGATAGGCAGACCCACCCCAGACATCCCTAACGCAGTACCACTGCACAGCAGTTGACTTCCATCAGAGGGAGAAAATCCATTTTTAAACCTTTCAGAATGTGTGGCAGGACTTTCCTGCTTGGCCAAAGATGTCCAGGGAGCTGAAAGGAAGGTGGGATAGTTCTCCTAGAGCCCATGATTCTGCCATTTCCTCATGCCCACCCCTGGGGGTGCCCTGGGGGTGCTTGCCAGTAGCAGGTGAGAACGCCTCACAGTCTCTCAACATAGGTGTGATGAGTTTTCAGATTGACAGATGTAAACAGCTCCCTCCTGCTTAGACCCCAGACTGTGTGTTTTGGTTTAGCCAAAGTAAGTTGCAATTTTTCAAAATAAATGTGTTTACTAACTCTATGACTAAACTGCTAGTGAGCTATGTTGGCACGTACCAATGCTGTGACCTTTGGTACCAGTTACATCTGTGGTGTCTCAAGAAGTCATCTAGACTGGGGCCTAGGACTACACCTAAACCACCTTTGAAAGACATTTGTGCAGCCTGCTCTTAAGAGCCACCAGAAGTAAAGACTTCCCATCCCCTTCAGCAATTGATTTCCATGCTAATCTCTCTCTACTGGTTCCCTAAGGTATTTTTAAATGCTTAATCTAAATCCTTAAGCCAATAATAGCCACATGAAGACAATCCAAAAATAGCACTGATAATGGGTGTTAACAATAGTTCAGAAAACTTAAGCTCTAGATTGTCTGTATACAACTGTTTGGTGGTCACACCAGATTGGGCTGGTGCCAGGAGAGTTGCAAGCAGCAACCTGCAGGCAAACTTATGCCATGGCTTTCCAGGGGAGGTACAGCTTCCTATCAGTCCTGTGTGTGCCTAGAAGCTTCTTGGGCAAGAGCATGGATATAAAAATTTATTTCCTGACAGCAGTCCACACAGGAAGTTTTGGACCGTGTGGCAGCCCAAGACAATGTTTAAAAGATGTCTTGGGCATCCTCTGAGCCTGCACCAAACAGCAGAGGGGAAAGACCTTGTTTGCCAGCAAGGTTAGCTGCTCTGAGGGAGAGACTTGTCCTGATGTGGGAATATTGCTGCTGGTATTGACATAGGTCACCTAGAGCTTGCTAGCATGTCTCTGTAAGACACTGTGTAGGACCATATGGATGGAGGTGTTTAGCAATGTCAGTGTTTTCTGAATCAGCAACCAACCCAGTGGTTTAACCCAAGGAACCTAATTTCCTTGCTAGACATAAACATGACCTAAATCTGGTTATAATTAACTAGGTGAAATCTGAAGTCTTTTCCTCACCTCTATGGCATTTTCTTATATTTCCCATAAAGCAGCCCAAGTTTGGTTCCTCTCCCTGGCATTTCTGGGCTGGCAGTCATGCAAGAGACTTTCATGTGCTTTGCAAAACTTTCCTCTCCCATCTAGCTGGGAATATGAGGAAAACAGACTGTCTCAAAATAGACTGCTACTTTCCATTCTGACCAAAACCACTATGTGTTGTAAAGATGGCATTTTCCCCAGTCACTTTGAGAATGGCTTTTTGAGAGCTCCACTTCAACAGAGATTTGGATTCAGCTTGGCTAAAGCACAACACAGGGACAATATTTAATTTTTTCTTGATATTTTCTCTAGCTTTGATTCACTGTTGTGTAATTTTGGAAGCTTAATCTAGTTTCATCAGCCATGACTGGAGCTAGAAAACAGGGCAGGTTATCAGAAGATACAGCAGGGAGATAACTAAAGGAAGTTTCATTTGGCACAAATGATCAGGAAATCCTCCCAAAATCAAGCCGTCAAGGAAGTGATGGAAGTACATGATTTCACTAGAAATGAACCCACACATATACCACAACACACACAACACACAGCCCCTTTCCACCCTCTGAAAGTCAGTTTGCTTTTTTCTGGGGCTACTACAAGTATTTTAATGTATTCTGGCTCCAGTCCAATTGTCTGCAATTGCTGACAGCCATTTTATATCATCCGTGTCATAAGTTTCACTGTCATAGTGGTTTGTGCTTTGATTTTTATTATGCTTCCAAGCCTGGCCCTCTGGAGTAGTTCAGGGTCTGCACCCAGGTCTGAGTGTAGCAGCTGGCACATCTGCCCTAATGGGTCTTTATTATTTATTGCCCGAGCTGCGGGAGTCCCTAGCAGCCCCCTTCCTGAGGAGGGCTGTATTCGTGGGGACCAGTTTGTGCTGCCAGCAGCTTGTGCAGCAAAAGCAAAGGCAAGCCACACCTAGGGACCAACCAGAGTAGCACTCAGGGAAGTTGGGGCATACAGTGGCAATTACCAGCAGTAAACCTGCAATGTAATTGCCCATGGGCATTGAAACTGCTTAATATTTTTCCAGCCCTCAGAGGGCCAAGTGCCCTGAGCTGTCCCCACAGAAGCCAAGGTCACCTTGCAGGAGCTGTACTGTAGGGATCGGGCCCAACAGGCTCTGACTCCATCTCCAGTTTATCTGTGGTTTCATAGGGTATAGTTTCTGGCACACCTCAGTGCATCTAATTGTTGTCACTATCAGAGCACAAGGACAAATTACTGACAAAGGCGGCTGCATAAAAATGCACTTGGGTGCGATAGCTGTGGCAATATTTCAAACAGCTTCCTATTGTACTTTTTCAAGAGAGATGCAAGCACTTGTGCTTTATAATTGTGCAACCGTATCACTGAATATGGATAGCGCTTACAAGTGCTGTGTAACGTGTTGACAACTCTGCACACATAAATATGTATTGTTTTTCAGGCACCACCCAGGCAAAGAGAAAAGTGGAGTTTTTATTTTAATTTCTTTTGCAATGTCTGAGCAAACTGCTACAAGACTTATAAAGGAAGTGGGAGTCCTAATGACTTAACCAGAAATTCAAGACAAAGCACCTCAGATCTCTAAGTTCAGCTCCCTAAAACATTCCTATCTATTGCTCAGATCTCACCAATTATTCCTTTTTTATTAGCTCTTGAACTCCCTGGTTTATTCTCTACCTCTTTTGGGTGACTTTTCAAAATTCAGATCATTCCAAAGTAAAAGCTTTAACTGTCCTTTAAACCAAGATTCTTCTTTCTTTTTGACATCAAGACTTCTCTCTTTGATAACTTCAAATGTTTCTCCCTCTCTGCAGCGAGTACCTAATTCTCACCAATGGTTTTGCTTTTCTATCAAACACAGAAGTAACACACTGAATGTTGTTTATCTGCTTTGCCCATTGGTTGCTTTTTTGGCCTTTTTATTTTTTAACTTTTCAACTATATCAATATAAACAACAGCACTATTTGTTCAACATTGTTGTGAGGAGCTTTGTTTTTCCTAATTATGTAAAGATACACTTGCTTTTTAAACTCAATTAAAGCTTCTTTTATGTGTTAGCAGAGCTGCATAACGGAGGTTTTCATCCTGTGCACTGCTTTCTCTGACTGTGAGACAAATAAAAGCTAAGCTTTTGCATTTCATAACCTTGAAGTTCTCTGAGTAGTTTCACCTCCAGGGCTGGGTAACTGAATGTTTTCAAGCAGCTTAGAGAGAAAAATGGGGGGTGGGGGTGAGATGGAGGAGAAGACAGCAGTAAACAAGAATATTATTTCAGATTTTCATGATTGAGACTAAATGGAATAGCGGCAGCAGCCAAAGTAGGGAGAAAGTATATATATGATGGAATAGTTTTATAATTTAAAATATGTATTGTATTGGACTTTCAGCAAGAAAGGGCTAATGCATTTCTCATAACATGTCACATTTTGTTAGTGCTTTTCACCCCGTACCAGTGCAAATGATATTTCAGTACTGAGAGATGGAAGGGATCATACATAGACATAGATAACGCAGACATGTTATCCATTGCTGGGGCATGGCTGCAGATGTGGCATATAATGTGGCAACTGTTCTAATAGTTCTCTGCATTGCTACACAGAAATTTCAGGAGAGACCTGGGAGAGAGTTTTACGGAAAAGAAAATGCACTAGAATGGAGGTAGTGACTCATAAGTGGTGGTGGACTGTGCAGCACTGCTAGGATCACGGGGCAGGGAGAATGTAATTGCTCATATTAAATCATCACCGCCCCCTCTACACATCCAGGGCTTTTTTACTACCACAAGTGGCCCAAACCCACTTTGTTTTCCAAATATTCTAACTACTGGATCCTCTAGTAGTAGACTGACTTTTCACACTGCCCTGATTCACTTGCTCTATCAGTACCAAATAAAAAAAAGGTCTATCACATCTAGAATTACCAGTACTGCCTTCTCTACCAGGCAAGTTTACCTTAAAGGCTGTTCGTCCAACAGTTGACCTTGTCTAACCTTGCTTAGCTTGTGCTAGCTATAGAATTGCAGAAAAGTGCACATAGAAGTCAACAGGAGACAGCTTTTCAGAAAAAAGTGGGAACTATTTATGCCTTCTATACAAAACCTCCAGCCCAGACATGCAGATAGCCCCTGACTTGATACAAGCCTTATTTCTGAGTTTGTAGAAGAAAAGCTGTGGATTAGGGGAACAAAAAAATAATCAGACCTTTTTCTATAGTGAAGCCAGGATGTTTTTTTAATGTACTATATGTTAGGTGCTGCATGGAATGGAGAGAATGTAGATGTTCCTTCTGACAGAACAGTAGTGAGATACTGCTTCCACGGCTGGAATAAACTCATAACATGTTGTGTGGTATTTACTGCCTACAAAACCTCTTCTTGACACTCATAATTTGAAATAATTCTTTCAGATTCCAAACCCATTTGTTAATTACTGTCTTCATATATTGAAGTTGGTGGAGGGTGGGTATAGATTATTAATCTTGCTTCTACAAAAAGTGTGGGTTTTTTTCTCTTTTATTATGTGCCTACAGGATAGTGCAGTTATAGATGTAATCTGCCAAATACCAGTTTGCAAGCAGAAGCTTCAAGCTGCACAAGGGCATAATGCTCTGTCTATGATTTTTAAACACAAGCCTACTCTTCAAAAAGTTTGAGAAGAAAGTGTGGACACTAGTAAGACTAACTGATCATTACCTGCTGAATTTTCAGATATACATACTGGAAATCATTGGCCAGTGAAATGTACTCTGTGTAGTCCAGAGTTATTCACTTATTTATCTCTTGCACATTTAGGCACATGGATAAGCACTATTACATTCATTTACAGTTCCAGGACAAGAAGGTACTCTGAGGTTCACAAGATTTGGCTGTGGCCAATCTCCTGTTTCCTTCAGGAGTTCAGCACATCAGGACATGGAGCAAAGCAAGAAATAAATTTTATAATTGGAACTTACATGCAAACTCCTAGTTTTTCATTTTACTGACCTGGAAGATGATGTCTGCTCACATATATGGGCCAATCATGTTTGATCATGTTTGATCTCATGTTCAATCTGAGATCTTGGCTAGATTCTTAGTTTGTTGAATAGCTGGGATGTCCTTTTAAATAAACCAATAGTATTTGCTTATACCAACTGTGGCAAAACTACTATTTCCACAGAAGTGGCTGCACATGCTTCACAACCTGGATGGACTTGGCAGCCTGCTGCCCCATGCCGCTCTGGCTGGTCTCCATTTCTCCAAGTGCAGCGGGGCTCTCTCCACTGGCCCAGTCCCAGCTGAGTACAGCCCAGCAGGAAGGCTGTTGGCTATGGTAAACTCAGGTTGCTCTGTCACAACCTTACATCTCCAGGACCAACTCCCTAACATAGCTAGGATGAGAGCAAGCCTCAGAGGCAAATGACAAGTACAGTGCTAATGACATATTCTTCCTATAATAATCCCAGAAAGTCTGCACTGAAGCCAATGACCAGCAACAATAGGCTGAAGGAAGAAGAAGAAAAAAGTGCTATCATTAAGCCACACTTCTGTGAAATGCTGTAATAGTGCAGCAACGACCTAAGAATTAAGACAGGCTAAGTAGATACCTGTCCTTGAATAATGTGTATTATGCGTGACATGTTAAGTGTAATGCACAGTGGTATTCCTGCAAAGGTAAGAGTAGGAAGGATGATTATTGTCTTCAAACAATTTAATCTGTATTTAGTGAACGGTGATTATAAAGGCTGCCCATTCAGTAATGAGATTCAGACTCCCTTATTTAATTGATATATGGCAGACAACATTGAAAGAGATCTTCTTCAGTTCAATGCCACTTTATACTATAGTTGTACTAAGTTAAAGTTTTCTTTGAGTATTCATATGCTGTAAAAAAATGAATTTGAATTTGCTTGTAAGTTTTCAAAGGGAGGAGAAACTTTGCTTGTGGAGTTTGCTGAAAGTGCTGGAGTTTTTTAAGACACATGCCTCTAAACCTTTATATCATGATCAGTTGTGATGATGTGATCTCAAGGTACTAACTTGGCAGAAAAAAATCCAGTCTTGCAGTATTTTAGTTCTAGCATGAAGTTCATCAGGAAGACTGAATTCTCAGACTTTCTAAGAACACAGAGCATGTGGCAGGAATAAAAAACAGGAGGAAAGAATAACGAAATAGTTCTTATGTAATCCTCACTTACTTGCAGGCTGAATATTTATGCGTGTTTTTTCTCTCCCTGCACGTATGAATGATGAATTTAACATGCACAAAAGCAAAGGCAATTAAGAATACTCCATGCTGGTGGCTGGTATTCATGTGTAGATGACAACTCTTAGATGTAGCAATGATATTGATATTGGTTCACATTTCCCAGCTCCAACTCCACTCATTTACCCTCCTCTATCCTATGTCTGCAGTACAAGGGCTGCAGTTAATCAAATGGTCCTCCACTCTCTGAAGGAAAGCTGTGAATTTGCTGGGGTATGAAGGCGTACCAGAAGCGTTTTCTTTTGATGTAATTGTAAAACTATGGTCCAGTTTATCTAAACATCAGGCTTTAGAAACTCTCTTGTTTTGTTCACAGCGTGCAATGATTTCTCAGAGATGCCACTAACCCTGAGTAGGCTGTATCCTGGGACCTCAGAGCAGTGGTTTGCCTAGTCCCAGCTGATGCGACTGGACACCAAGACTGAGTATAATGAGAAATCCTATTGCTGTGCCTGTTGCTAGTGTCCTAGCATCAAATGAGATGAAGAAAGAGCCAGTATATAATGGAGCTGGATGAGAGCTTCAGATGTCTAGGAAGCAGAGGAACAAGGCCCAGGTATCAGAGAGCAGGCCTGGGAGAGACTAGACGAGAAAGGGGCACAAGTGAGTCTGCATCCAAAAGCATATATATATATATATANGAGTAAGGCACTGCAGCCTTAGCATTCCTCTCTTTTTAGGAAATAACTGTGAAGCTCACTGGCACCCTTATATGCCTCTTTTCTGTTCCATGCTTACTGCTCCCAGGCACTCCACTAGCTCCAGGGATGGAGGCTAGTGCAGGGATATTGCTTCATCAATACGGCATATGAGGATGGAAATGCACTTCTCCCTTCCCCGCCTCTCCTCTCTAAAAAACCACACATTGAAGATTGAGAAAAATAAATTACTCCAAATTAGTAAATACAGTTCTGAAGGTTGTTAAATGTTAGATCAGCCTCTTTCAGTGCACGCTTTCCAGTGCTGTTTTCACTTATGTCACAACAAGGAATCTAAACCTGCCACCTTAGCAGGAGAAAAGGGCTTACTGAAGCCACAGTCATTTTTACATTCTTGCTGACACTGAATAATTTGATTCAACCAGCTGAAATCCTCAAGTTCTTTAAAAGGAACCTTTCCTGTGCTTCAAACAAGGGAAAAGATGTCAGACTGTTGTAGTTTCAGGCACAACATTTTAACAGGGAGAACTGCATCAAATTTGTCTAAAATCCTGCTGTTCTGGTCCTTAGTCCTTCCCAGGAAATAGAATTGTATATAATCTTCCCCCTTCCCACCACAAGGTTTAAAATTGTTCAGTTAACATTTTTAGCATGCATTTTTAATTCCTTCCTGTTTCCAAAAAAGCAGGCAGAGTTAATGAAGTTCTCCATGTCCTGTGGAAAAAGCTGTCAAAGATTAAGTCTTGTGTCGCATATTGTCTGGAGTACCAAAAATATCCAAGGGTGCTCAGTAAGCTCACAGACCAATGTGCTAACTGCTATGAAGATACAGCAGAGACTGCCACTTGCTAAGGAGTACTTATCTTCTCCACTTCATGAGCTGTGACTTCCTTACTCACTAGATACCATAAAAGGACTTCTAATAAAAATAATGCATTATCCTAAACTGAAATATAATCAATAGAAATGGATTTGAATATTAATGCATGAGACATTTATGTTCATTTCTATTTTCTGTCTACAGCTGTTGTATTTTGCTGAGATCTCACTGGCCCATACTTTTCCCGACAGAATGGGAAGGACCATCGGGGATGTATTGCTATGATCAAAGTAGTCTTAATCACAATACATTCACACCACCTGGGGAGTTATACTGCACAATATCAAATCTGGATGCTCTTCTTTACCCCCTACCTCAGCACCCACACTGCTTACACCCACTTTCTGTCTATGACAAAAGCCCTTCCAGACTGGGGGAATTCACCCAGGTCACCACCACTACAAAGGAAAGATCAGGCTCACTTTTTGTGATGTTGGTTCAATGAATGCTGGATCCAACCACACTTACGTCACTGTCCTTACGCCAAAGAAGAAACTGTGGTGCTGAAAGGCAGATCCTCCTAGGAGCTTGACCTTCATTTTTCAGAGGATGTGTTATTCTAGTTGCAGAAAGAGAGTCAAACATGATCTGTTTAGTTTGGTCCGGTGAAAAGCTGGTTTTATAGAAAAGCTATGGACAGAATACAATACAACGGCTGAAAATAAAGATCCTGTGTTTAATATAGGTGTATGGACATCTCCTTCACGGACTATCACAGCACATGAGTGGAAAAATCACCACATCAGACATTTTGTGTAAACTGCCAAATGTGTTGCTCTCATATTCCTCACACAGTCATAAAGCCTATTACATCCCCAAGGCCATAATCATGATGCTGCTGGACAGAATATCCTGAACAATGAAACAAAAACCCTACAGTAAAAAAATGAAGCTAGAGTTGGGGATTCATGTCAATAAATCTGGGGCAAAGTCATTAAATCTGTAGTTGTAATTATTCTCTGAAAAAGTAGCACAAACTCAGCCATTAGAAGGAAACTCTTACAGAGCTCTAGCACTGCTACTAAAAGACCCAAACAGTATTGCCCTTAAGAGATAAAAATATCAACTTGTGCAAAAAACAGGTTACCCTATCACTGTAGATTGATTATGTAAAAGCAGCTATCACCACCGCTGGCTAGATGTAGAAAGAATACTCAGCCTCTGAAAGAAAAGGAGTCAATTTGTTCAGTTTAACATGCTACTCAGAGATATATTTTCTAATGATGCTGAATAATTTGAGAACACAAATCTCACTTAATTTGTGGCTAGAGGTAAACCTAAGATGGGGTTTCCAGCCTGAGTCAATATTCTTCCTCTGTCGTTCTCAGTCTTCCTAAATCAGCAAAGACAGAGACTATCAAGAACATATGGGATGCCAACCAGGACATAATCAGCAAAACATGGGACATTCTGAGTGTACAAGGCAGATGATCACTCAGAAAGATGTTGATGTCCTTATGCCTATTCATTTATCTACTCGAATCAAAGGAATGGAGGAGGAGGGGGAATGAATATTAGGAATGGGGGAGGGTGTCTAGGCATGATTAACAATAGGTGCGAGACAGGAAGAACTAGATTAAACTGATCATATGCAAATGATCTGAGTCTGATTGCATCAAACCATGCACAGTTTAATGAGTATGGTAAGATGCCTTTATCTCTGCTTGGATGTGTTCCGAAAAGAAGGGCTGCTCCAACATAAAACACAGTTTAATAAGAAGGTTTTTCATTATGAGGTCGATCTGCATTTGCATTTCTCTCTCTGAGCCACACAGCTTTCCTCAATCTCCATTCCTTTTCAAGAGATTAGTCAGGAAGCACTTATGTATTGTTGACACACACCTGAGGGCATTGCATACTTAACATACCTTTGAGTTTTAGCCTGGTCCTTCATGACCTGGATTAGATTTTTCAAAATGAAGACTAAGTGGAAAACTTATTTTTCTGCTTATCTGCTGAGCACTCTTTGCCCTTCCGTTATTCTGAAGCTTTGTAAAATCTTTTCAGTATTCATACACTGATACAGAGACAGAGCTTAGCTTGGGTATATACAGTATCATGGGCTAGACTCAGAACTGCATCACTGTTGCAAGATAGTGGTAACTCCAGCTTCTGTGGAGTTGATCTGATTTTATGCTACTGTACCTGAAGCCTAGACCCCTATTTCAAAAGTGTGTGTTGGTTTCTTCCAAGTGGCTGCCTTCATATAACAGGGTAGCCGGGCACTGCCTCAGCTTCACCTCTTCTAGGCTCTGCTTAGTGCTACAGGTGCAGGTGAAATAAAATAGAAGCAATCTTTTCCTCCTTGTGCAAGCAAGACAGTGGGAAATCTCTGAGGTTCTCAGGAAGATCATAGGAAAGACAGCTGACCAATGCACTGGCCTCTGCTCAGACTCCAGCAGCCATGTGGTATAGTAAGCACTAGTCTTCTCATCCAGCTATGATTAAAGCTGTGGTTAGCAAAAGCATTGAATTAGAGCAAGCTGGGATTGCCTAATTTTTATTTCAAGGCATAGCAAGCTGTGCAACTTCCTCCATCTTGGAAAGATATGACCTGGATGGCACAAATTTTAGAGGCGATCTGTGGATACCATGTTCTTCCTCATTCAGGGCAAAATTTTCCCATTTAAGTAATGTGTTCTTCTCTGAAGCCTATGTGTGCACTAACATCCGTATTCACACACTACATATTTACACAAGTAATCATCTTGTTGCAGGTAGAAAGTATTTCAATCTCAAAGTGAACATTAATTCTCCAACTAATGGAGGCAAATAAATATTAAGTCCATCCAAATGCCTTCATGAACAAGAAATCCCTTTTCACAGCACCTATAATTTGTCTGTGAAACAAGTATCTGTTGAACCAGGTTGGTTAACAATCTACCTTGTCCACCTCAGCTTCAACTGATCACCTTCATCCTTATATCATGACGATGAGACATTTTAATAGAAACAAGGCACTTGAACAAAAACATTTCAATTTATTTGAACAGAAATAATCACAGGCCTAAGTGCCTTGCAGATTGGGACTCCAAACCTGTTATTGCATGTTTCATCATTATTAGCATGATTGCTTCTTTTCCATCACTGGGCTGCTTCATGTCCTTAGGAATTTCTGGTTTTATATTCCTTTGGACACAATGTATGCTTACATAATATCTTTCAATTACTTTGATTTGTGTTTCACTTTTGTATCTTTTAGCTTTCTTGACTCTATACTGAAGTGTCTGCAGCTTCTTTGCATTTCATCATTAATTCTGCTCAGCAGCTAGAAAGTCCTTTCTTATCTCAATTTATAGTTTTTACCCTGTATGTGTTCCTTTACCCTTAATGCTACCGCCACACAATCTCTTCTCATAGACCAAAGGGTCCCACAACAGTAGAAGGCTGAAGCTAGTTAACCCAGTCATAAAACATAACTGTGCCAGCAATTAGAAGAGTCCTACTTCTGTCCTAGCTTACTGTTGTTTATTATAATTTCTGGTACCACAATACTGAGGGTTCAGGAGCAGTTAGGGTAACAGAACAACTCGGTTACTAGTGGCAGTAGTGAACTTACATCCTCATGTGCCTGGTGAGGGTGTGCATTCTTGGGGCTAGGTGTAAATGAGGTTGGTTGGAAGCAGGCACACACCTCCTTACCTCTTGGCATGGTCTAGCACCCAATAGAATCATAGAATCATTTAGGTTGGAAAAGACCGTTAAGATCATCAAGTCCAACTGTAAACCTAACGTTGCCAAGTCCACCACTAAACTATGTCCTTAAGTGCCACATACACAGGTCTTTCAAATACCTGCAGTGGTGACTCAACTGCTTCCCTGGACAGCCTGTTCCAATGCTTAACAACTCTTTTGGTGAAGAAATTTTTTCTAATATCCAACCTAAACCGCCCCTGGCACACCTTGTTTCAGTGACATCAAGGTCATAATTTGGTTCTAAACATTTTCACCTTTTCACCTAGGTGGGCATCCCAGTTCCAGTGGCGATCTGAAATTTCCCTTCCCTCACAGGAGGGAAGGGTGAGTCTGTTTGATTTCAGTCAGGTCTCTTAGGAGCTATTGAACATGACTGTTAACCTCCCTGCAGTCCTTACAGTTGTCCAGGTTACATATTCCCTTTACAAACAGAGATACTGCCATTCTCTATCACTCCAGAGCTGGCATGAGTATTTAAAACCTTAGTAACTTTTGAGTGCCAGTTGTGGAATAGGTCTGATGACCATGGCCTGGGATGAGTGAGGACTTCTAGGACTCTGCCCATGAATTAATGGTGGGAAGCAAAGCTGTCACAAACATCTGCTGTTAATGCCATCAGAGTTTCACTTCTACCTCATATGCCTAATTTTATTCTGACATCTTAGTCCCATATTGTCATTTATACTTTTGCCCCTAGGATCAACACTGGAATCTGTATTGAAAGTTGAGAGCAGGTATTTATGTAGGCTTTGAGCCATACCTAAATGATGTTTCATCTCAATGCCATTATCACAGCATAGCTGTCTCTTTCTTTTTTCCAATTCTCTTTCATTCATAAGGCTGAAAGACCTTTTAATCTTTATGCAATTTCCTCTGCAAGGTCTAAATCACCCTGATATTTGGCAATATTGATTCTGTCTTTCCCTTCTCGATTGCTCAATCTCAGGGAATTTCCTGAATAATAAAAATTATGTCCATATATGAAAACATGGTCATAAGGCCTCTTCCAGCACCTTTGCTCTATTTATCATATCTAATTTCTAGGGGATTTATATTAGTCCAAATGTGTTCTTTAGAGGTCCGATCCAATTTCTGTTTAAGTCAATGGCACTTTCATGATAGATCTTAATGGTAGTGGGATTTAGCCTAAAGCCTGGTGTATTTAAGTCAGTTTTAATCTGAAGGGCCTGTAATAAAACCAATGACTTTGATCTTCTTTTCTGGGAGCACAACTGAGTCAGAGACTTTAATTTTTCATTTTTAACCTCAAATAACTTCATGTTAGGTTGATGACTGTGAGGACAGTCCTCTTCTGCACAAGTTGTTCTTTACAATAGTGCTTTGGATTTTTGACTAAGGAGGAAGCCATTCTCATAAGAGACAAAACTGGAGATATGTTACATAGAAATCTAACTATAAAAAGAACCATCTATTTCTGTTAAGGCCTAGTAATTGTGTGTGTATATATGTATACATATACAGGGGCTGTATTAATAAATTAAGTTCAACGCTTTTTTTCTAACATGACAGTAAAGCAGCATTTACTCTCTTCATCCTTACTGAACTCTTCCTTGGGCTGAGTCTGGATGTCTTCTATAATCTGGGTTTCTCAAATAGCATTTGTGACGGGTTTTTTCCCTGACATACTCATCTATCCAGTAGGAATTGAATGTAGATGACCAAACAGCTATCAAGCAGTAACAACCTTCAGATGCTATCAACATTGACTTGATATGAACTGGTGAACTAGAGGTGAGGGAATAACCTACTAACCATCCTTTTGAGCCTTATACTCTCCATCAGTGACAATTTAACAGAATTGCCAGAAAGCTCATCTGTTACAATCACAAATCAGGTGGCCAACAACATGAATGTTTTAATCTTAATCTGCCTTTGCTTTTTCCCTCCTTTTCCCTTTCCCCTCTGCCCCTAACACATACAAACACAGAGACTTTCTCCTTTTATAAATACAATGGATGTTGTTGTCAGTTCAGATAAGAGCAAATGCCAGATAGGATGGCAATATTTTCAGTCCTGGCAAATGCAATCATAAGTTCAGTTTATTAATATTGCAACAGTTGCACTAAATGAGATCACTTGGATAACAAAACATTTATCAACAAAACGCTGCCACCTACTGAAGTTTTGCAAACAGCCCAGATGATTGGATAAGATCACAAATTCACTCTGTCACAAGCTTATGGTCTTTGCTGAAATCATTCTGAGAGAAAAAAAAAAAGCAAGAGTGATAACAAGAAGAACAAGACAAGACATCTCTTTCATGCAGTCTGTTCAGCAAGTGTCAGGGTAAATCCTGGAGAGCAACCTCCAAAGAGGAAAGGAGGTTTGGCTCTTTGTGCTCGGTATGTTGTGGAGTTTTCAAGTACAGTGGCTAGGGAATTCTTCCTATCAACTTCTTTAGCTTGCAGCAGCCCATTATAGACTTCCAGGTTTTTTGTGCTGATCTTCAAAGCTTCTATTCAGCCCACAGTAAACTGATATTAAAACTTGCCAGCTTTTCGGTCGCATCACCCCAAGTTATAAAGGTTTTGTAAATAAATATAAAAGAAGTCCAAATTATTACAACAAATCTTGTGCATTTTCTGTTGCAAGATCTCAACCAATTTAAAGTGTTCATTATTTTAGTATTGCTCCACCAGGCACACCTGTGAAACAAGGATAAGTGCCGCACACATAGGAAAAGCTTTGCCTACCTATGCTTCATTGCATTGGTGTGGATCAACAAACGATGAGATATACAAGGGCTGACAAGCCTTTGGATAGGAATTGTTGTGCCCATGTGGATCTCATTTCCTCATGTCTTGGGAGAACCGCTTTGGGGGTTTAGCTGTTAATTATCGGTAGAAAGATTTAAATGAAGTGCAAACAAAATTATTCAGGGTGCAACTGGTTTTTTACCCTGTGAGTAGAAAGGAGTATTTATGTTAATCAAAAGGAGAAAATGCAAGAGTTGAGACAGCATAGTTTGGGAATGACAATATCATCAGAATTATTTCAAGGAATGGGTGACCCATCTTGAAATACTATTCAGTTTCTTATTTATAATAATCACAAAATTAATACTTACCCTGGAATATCCTTGGATGCTAAAATTACAGACAGCTCATAGGATATAACAAAGTGACTGCTTTTTAAGACCGGAGTACAACAGAGCATTTAAACGTGCATAACTTTAAGCATGGGAGTAATTCCATTGAAATAAACAGGACTACTCAAACATTTCTGATTTTGCATGTGCTTCTGTGCTCTGCTAGCTTAGGGGCTAAGAATGGATACGCTTATTTAATACAGTGTTTATCTGCTAAGCTTACACTCAGCATTACTGATTCCTTCCCTTTCATCAGACAGAGACAAGGAGTTCTCCATTTTTCTAGCATCCTTCTGGGCCAGTTTCAAACTTTGCTGTGCCTTCCTATGCATTTGCATTTTATATCTGATGTAGAAAATAGCAGCTATGAAACCAAACCATGAGTCCTGAGGGAGTAAAACGGATGACTTGAAAGGAAACACTCAGAGGTTTGTCTAGATTAGGGGACGTGGTCGATATCAGGCTGGGGCTGGCTCTTCCTGACCTAATTTTGGACCTTTTTGCACTGGGAAGCAGGATCCACTTTCTTCTTTGGGTTTAGCTGTTTGCAATTGCCCTTGAGTTCCCCTTCATGACTGTGACCACAGGTATTGACAAACCCTGGCCTCATTCTCTCTTCCTAATGCTGGAATTGTCCTCACTGCTGTGATGCCATGCTTAGTGCAGGAGATGAATGTACATTCACTACTGTACTGGGAAACCCCAACAGTGACAAGCCAGATCCAGAGTATGTAACTTGAGTTGGCCACTATGCTTAACTCTTTTGCAGTAAAATCTACAATATCTTGTAGTCCCCAATGGGTTTCTAAACCTAGATTGTTTATGGTGAGTTAGTTATGCTGCTGTACCTGTTATGTGTGTCCAGGGCCAGCTCCACCAGCTACCTTACTGTGCAAGCAGGGGAAACCCCTAAATCCCCACAGTAGGCCACCTGGAGCTGACATTGCCATATATAAGCCCTGACTAGTTTAGGTAGGCTTGGGCTTTACACTGGGCTTTGCTACAGCCGTACTTCAAGACAAAGAAACTTCAAAGGGTTTTGACTCCACTCAGGGACACTGAAGCCAATACATCTGCTAGCTCCTATGGAGATGAAAGTGAGTGTTTAATGCACACCATTGCCCTAACCAGTGTGCAGATGCAATTTCTGGCTGGAGAAATTGGCCTATCTGTATTTAACTTTTTCTACCAGGATTTGTGGTTATTTCTGAGCTCTCAGTGATATCATTCTTCTAATGGTATCTGCAGGTTGCTTCTTACCCTGGCACCATAGTGGCAGCTGTGGGCTTTTCAGCATCAGGCTGACAGGGCAGAGTGCCCCAACACATAGTCTGAAATGCAAGGCCAGTGTAAACAGTGCATGCTGAGATTTACCTTCATTAGCTGATCCAATAAAATAAGATTCCTGGCTATTTAGGTAACATACTAACCTCAGCTTAATCTTTTTTTCACCTTTGTAAACTCTCAGCCTAGAATAAAGGTCAGAAACTGTGGGCAGTTTGACTTTTAGAAGGTCTCTGTGTCAGTGGGGCTTTCCAACTGGGCTGCTCAGCCGTACTGTGAAACACTACTCACGGCAACTGTGGTCCCTCATTAGGGGCTCCAGGGTGATGTGCAGGCCCACCCTGAGGTACATGTGCCCACAAATAGGTCTGGAGGCAAACGAACAAGAGTGGTGGAGCTAGGCAGGTTTTACCCTTGCAGACCTGTGTGTGCTGTTACTCAGGATGGCGAGGCAGGGACAGTTTTGACAAATCATTTTGTGCTGGAGTCTGGAGAGGCACCATGGTAATGAAACGAGATCTTACACCTTGGGGCAAGAGAGGTCTCTCATGCTGTTGGCAGAATCCCCCACAATTTTTAACCTTCCTTAGATCTCTACTTTACTTTTCTAAACCATTGAAACCATTGGGGTGGAAGGCGCAATCTTGTGGAGCTCCTCACTGGGCAACACTGTCCTATTTGGATGTTGTCAAAATAAATGCCTATGTAAGCTGCCAGCTCTTGGGTTGAAGAAAATCACTGCATTGGTATTACTACAGCAGCAGGTCTGATATCCTGGATGTGTAGGCACAGATATAGTCTGGAGTAACAGCTATTATCTGTGGCCTGTTCAGGCTTCCTGGTACCATGCGACCTTCTAACTTAGGGGATTTATGCACTCTGTAAATTAACATCTCTAGCATGGTGCTATTAATTCAGACATGAAGCCCTTCAAAATTGTTCACTCAGCCCATCCAGATGTGAGCACGCTCAGAAACTGCCTACTTAGTATCTCTTACTTGCTGGTCTGAGGTGACAAAAATCTCTGGAAAAGTCAATACTGTCCACCTCTTCCTACACAAACATGCAAATAAAATTTAATGTAAAAAAAATCCTTTTGCATTTGAGTAGCTTTAAAGTTAAAAGAGCACATTTTAGGGGATTTTTTTACTCATCCTCAGTGGAAAGAGCTATTTAACATTTAGTCCACCCAGAGATGGTTTTGGAAGGTGCTACATCTGGCCTGCTTGGACGTTTACTAGTGAAGACCAGAGCATGATCTTGTTTTGCATGTTGAAGTTTTAAGTGGAGTGCACATGTGAATATTGTGTATATGTTTAACACAAGAGATCCTGAGCTATTCCAGAGTGGAGGCAGGGCTTGTGCTGGGGAGAGCTAGGCATGAGGAGCCTGGCTGATTGTAGCTGGTGGGAATATCTCTCCTGGGTGGCTATTACTTGTCCCCTGTGCAGAAGAGCTTTAAAGTGTATAATTACTAAGCAATTCAAGGTTCTTACAGAATTAACAAATAGGCAAAGTTGTTCAAAGAGTTTGAAATCCAAGAGCACTGTGACACTGCCGAGACAAGAGACGTGGCACACAGCATCCATCTGCCTCACTAGGGCATCACATCCTGCTGGACCCCTAGTGTGTCCATAAAACTGGCTGCAGAAAATATGGTACCTGCAGAGAGAAAAATCTTCAAAAAACAACTACCTGAGGAACCACCTGAGTTAGCTAGAAGCAAATCAGAAATTACATAGGCAACACATAAGCTGTTGTGCTTGACAAGAGGTGGGCTCCTAAGCAGGCTGGGTGACATGTCCCTTTTGTGTGTCTCACTGACAGGAACTTCTCCTGGAGGTGACTACACCTTGAAAACTGCTTTGTTAAACCCAGAATGACTTGTTGCTCAATTTTCAGAGAAGCAGAAAAGACAAACTAGATAGTCATTGGTGACTATGACACTCACTGATCATGTGGGTGTAAAATTCTGCTCTCCGCTAGCCATCATTTTCAGTTCCTGTCGCTCTGGGCAGCACCCATGAAGAATGGTGTCACTGCCTCAGCATAACGGTACAAATCTACTTTCAGAAATATGCACATCTTTTAAATTAGGTGGCCATGAAGCAGCAGGTTTGATTCTTAAAAGACTGAGCGGCGGATCTAAAGAAGTAAATGTGCACAGGTACCTACAGACTTAAAATTCCGTTTTCTACTATATCTTCATAAAACATCAGTGGAAATGGGTCCCTAAACTGTCTAGATATTCTTACAGATTTTTGTATTTTTTCCTCCCTCCCAGCTTCCCAGCCTCCTTCCCTCCCTTCCATCCTTCTTTCCCTCCCTCCCTCCTTGTTTTGCTTTTAAATGCACGCACGAGAACTTCTGAAATATCTGTAAATATCAACTCAAAAATTAACTTCTAAAAAGCAACAAAATCCTCTTACTGTATAGTCTATCATAGACAAGGAGATAACCATCATCTATTGCATATTTTAAGATGAAGAATAAACTACATGCCATGGACACGACTTTTTAACTTCTCATGTTATGTGTTTTTCAGGTCCTTCAAGATATTTTGAGAATGTGTATAAATTAGCTCCAGCTATAATAACTACACATACTTTTTAGCTAATGCTTTGATCATGTTACTTAAAATTCTACTTTATTTGCCATCAACAAAATGAACAACATTTGTACACCTTTATTGCCCTTTGCACATTCTCATTTCATTCTGAATGGAGAAAAACAACAAACATGGATATTGACAACCAAAAGCCATTACAGGCAAGTTGTATACCTCATTTCTGGAATCACGTTATGCCACTATAAGTTAATTTCACATTTTCCCTAGAAAGAATAGCCAACATTAGCTTGGTCCACACAATTGATTCAGTGTCACTTTGTAATGAAGTCACAGACATCCTTCTGCAGACTGTATCTGTTTCTGTTAATTCAGATAGTAAATCCGTAGCAGGTCAAGACTGTGTCTTGCCAGGAATGTATAAAATGTCCTAACTGTGGAGTAAAGTTGTTCCTCTGTGAGTCCATGCTTGGAAGAGAGCAGTGCACTGTAATGGGAGGAACGGAAGCTGGGGCCTGGCTTGCAAATTTATGACTGTAAGGTCTCTCAACTTTTGTAATGAGTGCTTAGGAATGGCTGAACAAAGGTAGCCAGTTTGGTAATCTGTGGGGAGGGAGACCTCTATTCTGCCCTTTTCCTTAGAGAGTGCAGCAGTGTCCACCTTGCTGTTTGGGAAGGCAGAGAGCTGACTGCAAAAGCTCTGCCTGGAGTTTATCAACACAGCACCCCTGGCACAGCATTGATTTGCACTGACCGTCAGACTATCCTGTGCATGTTGTTGTGCATGTTCTGCATGTACCCGTTGTGAATCTAATCCTTTCAGTTGGATTTCCCATCTCTTCTCACTACAGAAGTTCCAACAACTATACCAACATTTGTATTACTTCAGTGAAGCTTTTTTATTGATACAGAGACCAGTTTTCTCCACCTGGCCTCAGATGTATTTGTTCCCACTTCATGAAGACAGTGCCTAAGTAATCTGTAAGCTGGCACTGTAACTTTCCTGCTTTTTGGCATGTGTTTAGAAGTCACACTACACAGATTTAATGCTGGTGGATGGTAAAGAGATTAAATTTTCAAGTGCCAACTGATCACATCAGGTTGACACAACTCCCACTGTGTTGCTGAATTTACTCGAGTCCTTTATTATGGGTGTGGGGAGAGATGGCTGAGGGGAGTTTGAGAAAAATGGTTTCTTTACCAAGACAGCAAATAAGGAAATACATTCTTTAAAGTGTAAATTCTCTATTCTGAAAGGTTTGGCTTTGTGCCTTGTGTGCTGTCTGCCCTGTCTGAAAATTACATAACTATGAGTGTAAACTATGTGAGTGTGTATTTGTGGTTTTATTATAAGCAGCTCAGAGTGATGCCTGGGAGAGCTGAACACCAGTGGAATCTGTCGGGTGGAAATAATGGTTGTGCACTTTCTTGTTGATGAGTTAGAAAGCCACAAAAGTACCAGTAGCTCATTAATGTGGCATTCTCAGACTGTGGTTCATGAAGATGGAGAAAATGATATGCACTTCTGTAAATGTGCTCCCTTCTCAAAATAAGGGCTCATGGGATGGCACCAGCCACGTAACAGCTCGGTTCACCATTTCTTGGGGACCAATAGAGGGTTTCAAATGGTTTGCATGCTAGAAGCTTAAGGGATAAAAACCCCAACAACCTTACCCTCCATCCTCTGCCTTCCTCTGCTAACAGCTCACTGTCGGGCTGGGGAGAGATGATTAAAATGGTGGAGCTCCTCTGTCCTCCACTGGGAATACTGTGCTTAGCCAGAAGACATGATGTAGGGCTTTGACTGAGGAAAACTGCCAGTCAAGTCTGGGTTCATAACTGCAGGTATCGAAGACAAATATGCTATTAGATGCTCCAGCTCCTGCTATAGCATTTACAATATTTATAAACAGGGAAATATAATGCATGTATATCCTGATCCTCCATTAATCGGGAAAAAACAACATTAGAGGAAGCATCAGGGGCCCTGTTTTGCTTTCCAACGTGTATGCACCATAACCCTCATTAATTTGAGATGGAGTCACGTGGGTGTATCCTGAGGGGGTGATTGAATCCTACATCAGCTACAAGTGACCGAAAAAGGGAAAATAACCAGCCTGATACTGGTCATTTGGACAATGTGTATTTGATGTGTCAGAGTCGTTCCAACCTTCCAGTTACCAGATGTCCGTAAAAATTCATAGCAGGCTATTAAATTTAGCAGATCCCGTCTTAATTAGATTAGCTTCTGCTCAGCATGACAGCAGAGTATTTCACTGATGGAGGATTTATAAAGATTTCTGGTGGGAATTCTTTATGGAAGATGTAGTCTTTTATCCAGTGGGATTTACAAATGGAGAGAGGGGAGGGAGGAGAGGAAGCCCTGATAAGGACACACAAACATTGTCATGGCATGTTAAAACATAAATGGGATCTTTTATTTTATGGATGTTTCCTTTTTATATCTCTTTGCAATACGAATAGGTTGTGTGAGTGGCTTTTGTGTCCTTGCATTATCAGGCCCAGCTGACATAATGGCGTATGGATGGTGGAAAACTACAAGCAAATTCTTGTTGTCAAATTTCCTCCTAAAACTAGCACCAGAGGAGTACTCAATGTTCAGTTGCCTGTCAGGTCATGAGTTATTTTTTCACCTACAGGAAACAGAACTGTACAGTTTGTCTTGGGCTGGTTTTATGTGCTGCTATCCAGCATCTATCCATCCATTGCCCTTCCTTCTTTAAGGTCACTGAAAATAAAAGAACAACCAACAAACCCACTTTCTTATTAATTCTGCCTCTGCCCCAATGCCAATGATTTTCTGGTTTTCTTTGCACAGGTTTTTATGGAAGATATATACTGTTAATGGTGACACTGGAGTCAGTAACGGAACGTGAGCAGCAGCAGTGCCTGTGCTCTATTCCCAGTGCGTAGATAACTTCATAAAGAAAAAAAGGTGGGTGGAGGGGAGGGAGAGATCTGGATAATTTTTCTTGTCATTTGATTCACCATTGAAAAGGTCACTCCCTGCAAGAAGAGACAGTCTTCCCTCTGAGATGTCTGAGGGAGGAGCAGAAATGGCAGAGCCAAAATGGGGGGGACTCCTTGCCACTGTGTGGCTTTTGTGAGGTGGCTGAGCAGCCCTTCTGAGCACAAGGGCGTGCAACGCCCAGAGTATGCATGCTGGTGGCTGATAAAAACAGAGAGGGACCATCCTTTGCTCACGCCGCGGGCTGATAGCATTCACATCATACACCGTTTGTTACTAGGCAACTGATTAAATATACGTGCTGGTCCTTCAAGCAGTGCTTGCAATTAATTAACCAAACCATTTTCATTTTGACTGTCTTCCGCCCTCCCCTCCCCACCACCAACCACCTTCCAAAATGCTGACATCTGACACAAGTGCGAGAAATTTGATGTTCCTCCTGACCTATGATGTAATAAAATAAAGAATGGACTCTTTGCATAGTGGATGTGGTCTACACGTAGGCAGTGGACACCTCTGAGTGTCCTTGGTAGGTCTAGATAGCAGCTTGCACACATAATAGACATTTTGCCTTTCTTTGCCAGGGCAAATGCGAACGGAACTGTGAAAACTACAGGGCAAAGTCCAAAAAAAGTTATCCTGGGCAAATCTATCTGACGTGCAGTTAGACTGAAGAATGGAGGATAGGTCTTCTTTCTTGGTTTTAAAACTGTGATTCCTTATCCCTAAAGCACTCATTCTCAAATTTAAAACCACTATGGAGCACATTTGCATGGGTATAAATATAGATACATATAGATTGTGATAAATGTAACTATTTATATAGCTACTAATATACATGTGAGTGGTGTTAATGTCCAGATGTCACCAACTCTAAGTGCACACTCCTCTGCACTAGCTGTTACAGTGGGACCCCAAACCAAGCAGTCCCTGCGCTGCCCAGCTCACAGTCTAAACACCAATGATAGGAAAAGCTGAAGAAGAGATCTAGACATCAAAGGCTGTTCAAGGTCAAAGAGGGGGTCAGTAGCAGGGCTGGGAATAGTAAATGGCTTTTGATTTGAGATCAGATTTTATAATAAAAAAAACAGTGAGTCATCTCACCCCAAATCCTCCCTCTAATTTTGTAATACAGTTGTCATATTAAACTTGTATGAAATAGACTGGAATTACACATGGAAAATGGGTAACTACAAGGATCCTGGAAGATCTGACTGTTCCTATTACACTTGATCAAATGCAACTGTCAGCTGCTTTGGCAGAGATCACCTTTGATGATTAAAAGGAGAGGACTACATTACAAGAGGGTTTGAGCACGAAACCACTCGCTGCAATCCACAATTAAACAGGAGAGGCTATTGTTCTGTTTCTGGCTGGGAACAGAGTTACAAATTTATTGGAGTTCACAGGCTTGCTGCAGAGCTTATCTTTAACAAAATTGTAGCCCCGTTCTGTATCAGAGCTTCCTACCCTGCTCAAAACCTTGAGTGCATTAAAGAAGCAATTTAGGGTTTATTTGAAGGGGGAAAAATAGAATGTCGAGTTGGGTTTCTTTCTTCTTTCCTCCCACTGGCTTTCCACTGGGGAGGGAGGGATTTGAATCAGCAGATTCTCAATGGCACTGTCGCCTATTGGAGCTGGTATAGAATCACTAGAAACAGATAAGAAGCAAATAATGAAGCGCCGACTGACTGACAATTTGAGGGTTTTTTTAACATGCTGGCCAGCAGCTGATTTGGTGTAAACTGTCTGTGGAGCCATGCTGTGGAGCCAGAACTGGAACAATGCCTCTGAAAAAAGTGTTCTCTGGGTTTGTGACTCTTTTGAATGAGCCGAGGCCGTTTTCCACTCCTAATGGGACTAGGTTACCTTGGCCTGCTTTGGTTTGACTCTGGCCCGTCATTTTTTGGCCTGTACTCCAGTCTGAATAAAGAGTTTGTGTCTTTTTACCAAGCTTGTGTGAGCTGGGCAAATCTGCACTGTGGCAAAAGCAGACACCAGCTTCCATCCTGCCTGCAATGTGCTCATGGCCTGTGGTGGTGATGACCATGCTGCAGAGGACCAGGCATAGTTTGCCCCTTATGAGATATCAAATGAAGTTCCTCTCCTCTGAAGGTAGCTAGCTGATTTCAGCAGTCCCATTAGAGCCATGGACTCCTTCTCTTTAACTTTCACTGTGGCTTTGTTGATCTTTGAATGAGAAAAACATTAGTAAAGAGCAACTTTATGCCCTCATAAAGAGTTACGTGTTACTAGGTAAAAATGGAAACACAAACCAACCTGGCCAAAAGATCTCAGCCTCCTGTCGCTTTCTTTAACGGTGCTGCTGCATCATTAATCTACCTTGTGCTCGTCAATGGCTGGAAATCCCACCCCGCAGATGTGAAGATTGTTCAAAGTGCCAGCATAGGCGCTGCTCCTCCGCCCTGCTAATCCACAGGGTGGAGGGAATAAGTCAGAGAACACCTGTATTTCTTGCAGGTTTCTGCATGCTTCTTCTTTCCTCTTATCCTCGTAACGATTTATATTTAATTGACTTGTAATTATACCCATGTTTCTTTTTTTTTTTTTTTCTTCCAGTTCATCTTGGTTGTTCCATACCCATATATGGTCTGTCACTAGCCTCAATTTTTTTTCTGCCACAATGAGGCAATAAATCCAGAGGGGCTGGACAGGAAACCCAGCTTGCCAAGGAGAGACAGGATGAATATCTCCTAGAGACAGCCAGAGGTTTGATTGCATATTGTCCATACAGTGTATTTCAAGGAATGCCCAGGGCAAGCCTGGAAAAACTTTTATGTCTGCAACACTATTTCTTTTTGGAAAAACAGATTTCAAAAAAAGCCCACTGTGTATTTTTTCTCTTTTTATGTGTGTGGAATCTGTGATATATAGAAGATGACTAGTTTCAAAATTTCAGCTAGGCCCTGTTTTTTAGAGGCAGAAGACAATCACATAGAAATGTTTCTTTTAGAAAATGTGTGTTTGCTGTCTCTGCTCTCTTAAGCTGACTCAGCATGGATGTGTGCTTATTCCTCAAGTTGGAGATGACTTCTGTGATCTTACTGCTCCAAACGCCTTCATTAAAAACACTAAGCAGATTTTATTAATACTTCTTGGGCCTTCAAGCATGTGTAGGCTCATTCAAGTTTGTGCTTAACTGCAAACACTGGTGAACTTGCTGATCACATTCCACTCAGCCGCTTGCTCCTGCAAATGCAGCACAGATCCTGAGGCACCGGAATATTGTATCAAAACTCAGATTAACTCAATAAAATGCTGATAGGTAGCACACTAATGACGCAGTGACTACTCTGCATGGTCTGTATGAAAATGCACATTCTGAATACTTTTTTAAAGGATTATTTCTGTAAGACTCCTGTAGTATTCGTAGCCCAGGAAATCCACCCCAGGCCTCAGAAAAATACTACTTTGCAGTAAGAATATGGTGCTGTTCAGACACAACACTATCTTACTCTTCATGCAATGATACTGGATTGCAACCTGGAACACTGGTATAAAATCTCCATTATTGAGAATGAACTTCCTGTTTCAGCCATTAAGGAGAGGTTTCCTTTACTGCTGCAGGGAAAATACTAAGAGCCAGAATCCTTGGTGCTCTATTATAGTTACATGGTTACATTTATCACTGTGTCTTTCAAATTAAGCCACTGACACAGGGGCTGGTTTGTGAACATCAGGAAAAGAACCGGATCTTTGGTTGTCAGTACATGGGCAAATAAAATTCCAAAATATACACAAGCCTGTGAGTATCACTTAACTGTGATCTCTTGCTTGCACACATACACAGCCATGGTCCTTAAGGGTTTGCCAATGCAATGTAGTGTTGAATTATACAGACTAATTCTACAAGCTAGCTCTACACGAATTAGCTTGGGAACTGGAATTAGTCTAACAGCAGCAGTAGGATACATTAGCTTGCAAGGCTGAGTTAGCCTGTCTGGCTACTACTATGATTAGATGGCTTCTGATATCGAAGCTAAGTCATGAGAGCTATCTTGGGTCTTTCAATGTGATACAGTGGACCATGGCCTTCTCCTCCCCCAGCCACTACTTAGCACAGTGCACTTTTCAGACATAGGCTATTCATACTTGTGTTCAAGATCTGGATTTTAATGGAATGAACTGGCCCAGCTTCACTGTGGAAGTCAGTGGCATAGCTACATTGATTTACATTGACAGACTCCTGGCCAAGATGCTTCGGTCTGTCATTTGTATTTACCATGATCTACCAATCTGGGGGGCTAGTCATACTTTTATTCCTTTTAATGATGATTCTGCTGCAGTCATCTTTTTTTGTTTGTTGCAGTTAAGGCCAGCAGGCACTATTATGGTCTTCTAGCTTGGTCTTGCAATGATTTTAGCTTTAAGGGATAATTTTGACTAGGACTGCAGAAGCAGCAGCAGCTTCCTTCCGCTGCCAGCCATTAAACTCAATCCCTCACTCTGCTTCCCCCATGTTTCAACCTGCAGAGTGTTATGCTAATTTTGCTTGCAGCTTCAAGTCAGCTGAATTTCCAGCTGGCTTCAACTTAAGCTGTTTTTATTTCAAATAAGGTAAATTACCCGCTTCAGTCCAAGGCTCAGTTTCCAAGCTTCCGTTCTGCTGGTTTTCAGGCTTCACTTCCAGCAGTTCTGCATAATCCCTGCAGAAGGCATGTCCTCTGCTGCTTCTGTGCCAGGGACATGCCTCTCAACTTGGCCGCTCCTGGGGCTGGAATCCTCCTCTTCCTCCTCCCTCTTCTCTTTGGACTTTTGGTCTGAATTCCACAGAAGTTATTTTTCACCTTTATTGAAAAGAATTCTGCTAAGAGCAGCTTGCCAGTACCTAGACGCTCCTTCCTATTTCTCTCCAGACTTTGCAGAACTTCCCACTGCAGAAATGGAAAGTGTGCCTGTGACAGTTGTCTCCATTAATGGCTAGCAACAGTTATGCAGTAGAGCTGATGTGGCTAAGAGCTCCCTAGTAGGCTAATGGTCACCAGCTTGCTTTTCTGAGGCTTAGGTGGTTTGTAAAATACTCAGTAGTAATAAGGCTGTGATGGTGTGAAGGTAATCCTAATCCCAGACTGTGGCAGAAAGTAAAGCCAGTAGCATCTGGGGAGGCAAACCTCAATGGTTTGCAATGGGTCCCAACTACATACCCAGTCAGACTCCTCTAGCCATGGGAGATAGGAGCATGGGGAGGTCATCAGCTCTCAGACCTCTAGCCACCATAGCTCACTGCAGTACACTGCTCATGTGAGTCTTAACAACCACTCACTTCCTAATATATCAGAGAGGTCACCCACCTCTGCAATGGTGGCTAAAAAAACCTGAGACAGTCTCCCTCTGAAGAATTTGCATCCAAATTAATAATCCAGATAGGTGAAGGGAAGGAGAAAACATACAGAGAGATGGGGTGATTCTCTTGTGGTCAAATAGCAGATCAAAGCTGGGACATTAGTCTCTCTCACAACACCAGTCCCACTAAGTGCCATGGCCCAGTGGAGCATGTTAGCATATGCTCCAGCTTCAAAAACTTCAGAAGCCACATATAAACCAAGAAATACTTGCCTTCAAGAAAACTGCGTGAGGTATCACATTATAGCATAAAGGAATAGCTTTTCTTTGCTTGCCTCATGGAAAGCTGACATTTTCTGTGCTGTGCGTTGGCATTTATTGCCACAGGCACGGGACTTGGATGGACTGCCTAGGAACACATTAAATACTGCTTCATAGATATAATTTTGGACAGGAATCCATTCCATGCATGTGGGATGGACAGGGAAAACGTTATCTGAGATGGTTAGAATCAGCAAAATACTATTGAGGTGCTCCGCAAAAATCTCCACTCAATATAGGTAATCCAACCCTCATTTCTCTATAATTTACTCAAAAGTATGCATTTTGGTGTTGTTTTACTCCCATTTTACGAGACTTGACATTTGGCTTGGTTCGCTTTTCATATATGCAGCTGTTCCATTTAGTCATATAGGATTACTGCTACTGTGGTGGGCTGACCCTGTCCAGCAGCCAGGCTCCCACACAGCTGCTTACTCACCCTTGGTCCTACAGCAGGATGGGGGACAGAAGAGGAGAAGCAAAAGCAAAAAGACTTGTTCAATTGGCAAAGGAAAGAGAAAAGGAAAACTACAAGCAATCAATTACTATCTGCCACAAGCAGAACAGCCAGCCTCCAAGCACTGGCCACCTTGGAAGCCAAAAAGCTTCTTTTCCTTTCTCTACACCTGTTTTTCATTGCTGAGCATGATACTGTATGGCACGCAATATCCCTTTGGCCAATTCAGGTCAGCTGTCATGGCTGTGTCCCCTTCCAATCTGTTGTGTGACTCTTACCTATTTGCTGCAGGATGTAGGGACAGAGTGAGGAAAAGAGGAAGCTTTGATGCTGTGCAAGCACTGTTCAGCAATAGCTGAAACATCGGTGTGTTATCAACACTGTTTTAGACACAAACCCAAAGCACAGCACCATACAGGCTGCTGTGAAGAAAGTTAACTCCATCCCAGCCAGACCACCACAGGTACCTTGTTTCAGAGAAGGTTGTAAGCGTCTCTTAATCAACAAACAGAAGGGATTACATAGTGATTATACAGGATTGATACACACCTCCAGAGGATGGTCCCTTGGATGTGGGTTTGGCTCTCTCCTTTCACTACAAAGGCATTTCAATACCTAGCTTTCAGATAGCTGAAGTGGATTGAGATTACTTTAATTATTCAGCGATCAACCCTGAGTCTTTCTCCTGTTCTCCCTGCATTGGTTGTTACGCTATACCTATCAATGTGGTTGTTACCTGTCCTATAACAGGTTTGATGTAGCTTGTCATTTTACCTTTAAATACAGCAACCAAAAATTATTTCAAATCTGTCTTTTTTGTAATTCTCCTCAGCACTGAGTCCCAGAGGTTAGTAATGCATATTTTGTCCTAGTAGTGTATATTTTCTACTGAGTAAGCCTTGACTGTGGATGCTTCCTGGCTGTGGATCCTACCCTCTCAGATGCAGAATGCCATTTCTCTGCCTACTGTTAAAAATAACCAAAAGCCTTGAGACTGAGCAAAAGCTCTAACTTGTGATAACTGTCAGCCCCAAATAAATATTGATTTTAAGTGTCAATTCTTAGTAAAGATAGATGTCAAATCCCAACAAACCCAATTATAGTGCAATAAAATATATTTCATAACTCTAGTTTAAATGCGTACCGCAGCTTTTATAGCGTAACGTGGAAAGACAGAGAATCCACTCGGCCTTCTAGGTACAATATATCTAGAGAGATATTTATTAAATTTACCTGATATATATTGTATCAATATAGCAAAGCGTGTTGTATTTCTGCCATAGTTTACTTTGCTCTTCACTTTTCTGACTGTTTTTAACAAACTTGTAGTGCTGCTTTCTTCTACTCAGCTTCAAAACATCTGTCCCTACATGTGTATGAGTGTGTGCCTTTCTGCCTTCACTGTGGCCAGTAACCTTTGAACTAGTTGGTCATTTCTAGCCGGTTTGGAAGCAAAAATATCTCAGACTCATTTCCCAGAAGTTTAATCCAACCAGGCTGACACTGGTATAAGCTCATCTCTTCTTAGCAAATCCATGTGCAAGAGGGCTGCCCTGGCTACCTTTGGCTCAGAAAATACTTTTCCGGAGCCCATGCCTTTCCAGCCCACATTGAAGCTAAGCATGAGGGGCTGAACCTGAATGTAGTGGCCAAGGCAAAAATAGATCATGCTGTCTGCTAATATGATATCAGAGGATTATAGTATTTTTCTAATTGTTTGGGGTTTGGTTTCTTTTTAACTCTTTTTCATAAAGACTGATGCTTGCTTTCTCTACTGCCACTGCATGATCAGGAGCCAGTTTCCCTGAATTGTCTGTACTGGTGCCTGATGTGTTGTGGGATGTTTAAAAGAAATTCAAAACCTACCCATGCACATAAGTAGTTTGTAGTGTTCTCTACATATCACTCTCCTTTTGCTTGTGTTTAATTTCATCCACTATCTTAGTTTTCTTCAATTTTTCATCCTCTGGAATTGTCACGCTTCTCCATTTGACCCACCTACCTAATTTTGCATGACACAAACTTTGTCACCTTTGCTCTTCACCATGGTCTTTAAATAATTAATAAATATTCCAAGCACACGTCTTATTTTTGATCCCTGGGGCACTCTACCTGTAACCCCTTTCCATGCTGAGATGGACCATTTGTTCCTCCTCTTTGTTTCTGCTCTCTCAACTGTGGGATTTTCCCCCCTCCACCCCCCCCCCAATCCATGCAGGACTTTACCTCTCACCTTCTGGTTACTAAGTTTCCTTTATAGTCTCCTCTCAAGAACTTTATCAAAAGCCTTTTGAAAGTCTAAATAAAATTTAGCCATTGGTTGTCCTTTATCCTCTGGTTTCTTAACTCTTTTAAAGGTCTTGTACAGGTTTGAGGTTTCTTCTGAGACAGAGATCATGCTGGTTTGTCCCTATCATATCCCCCTCATCTGATGCTCCTGCTTTATAACAGTCTTTAATGATTTCCCTGTTCCAGGAGTGTGTTGCTTAAGAACAGAAAGCAAAGGGAGATACTTGTCTGCGGAGACTTTCCCTAACAGCCTTCTAGCTGGTTGGTTTATGTAGCCTTTAAGCCCTGAGGTAAGGAAACAGGAAAACAGATTAATAGACATAGCAATCTCCCCCAAGATACTTTTAGATAAACACAGCCTTGGGCATTTAGAAAGTCGGATTTATTACACCTTAAAAGAGGTTTCTGAAAACCATGGCTGTTTTACTCTAAAGTATGCAGCCAAAGGCATGCACTTCTTTAATCTTTGCCACTCTTCCCTGATAGACAACCAAAAGCACAGGTCCCAGGGTTTAGAAACAGTTGTGTATAAACTGGAAACAATCTCAGTAAGCCTTTATAACAATGAAGATCTCTTTGGGGGCACTGAAGTGGGTTTGAACTGAAGCCAAAACACATTTCCAGTGCACAAGCTGTACAGAAAGACACAAATGCACAACTGATATTGGTAGGGTAATATAATTGCCAACATTTTCCTGGAAAAATGAGAATGCAGACAGTGATGTTTGAAGGTAGGTGGGGTTTTTTATGCTCAAAATAGCACTGAAGAGCAAACCCAGGCCCCAGTGTTTGGCTCACAGTGGAGGTCTGGGATTCCAGCTGTGACCCCTGTTGCCTGCAAAACGGTAGTACCACTGTACTCAATTCTCATCACTGCTCATCTGCATCTTAAGGTTCCAGCACCTGCTCTGTACTCGTGGTGGGTGTATTGCATGCATCCAGTTCAGACAGCTCAGAAGTATTTACTTTTGGGGGCCAATGAAACTTTTCATGCATTTTTCCTAAGCTAAAAAAGGTGGCTTTAGTGTTCGTATCTTTCTTTACCTCCACAAAGGTGGGAGCATGTATTTGCTGATTTTCTTCTGACATGGGAAACAAATACTTATATTCCTAGCCACTCTCATCTTGTAATTTTAATTTGTCCCTGAGTGATCCCATTTACTCCCATCCCTCAGTTCCTAGCAAACAGGTAAGTACTGTAAGGACTAAGCTCAGCTGTCAATGTTGCCATGTTTGTGGTTTTAAAAAAAACCCAAACAATATCCTTGAGAGTGGTCTCAATTCTGCAAGGAGGTCCTAGTCCCTCTGGAGATGCTGAGGATTGCTGGAGAACTATAAAACCAGCACTACTCATAGTCAGACTTGTTTAAATGAATACCTAGTTCTTGGATTGCAGTGCTGGGCTGAGATTTATAGGATTCCCTTTTTATAAGCTCATTCCTGCCTTGGATACACCCACCTGCACATGTGAAGGGCACCCATACATGCAGAAAGAATCTGCTGATATTGTGTGTTAGGGACTGGGGCTAGCACTTTATTTTGTCTTCCCTTCCAGTTTGTCTACACAAGCCTCCCTGGGTACGCCTCGTCCCCAGGTGTGGATTTGTCTTTCTCTGAGCTGCCTGAAGCACAGTTTGCTCATGGTTAGGTGATTTACTAGAGGCTGCAAAACTGCTTGGAAATATCCAAGGCTGTTTTTGGCAGTGCTGGTGTAGATATTTCAGTGCCCTGCCTCAGATTGATAGTGTTACTCAGGGAAGAGAAGGCGGCTCTGGAAAATGTTTGAGTTCAAAAGGAAGAAGAATCTCTTTAATCACTCAGGCTCTCAGGAAACCCAAGACCCAGTGGGACAGTCTCCTCATAGCTGAGACTGTCCCAGAAAATCAGTGGCATTTGAAAGTGAGATCACAGCCAAGGAAGGCGCTGCAGTACTGGAGAAGGCCCCAGCCAAGCGTGAGTGAAATGGCTACTGCCTCTGCTACAGCCAAAAATTGGCAGGGAGACGGGGGGTTCAGTATTTCAGAAAGAATTGCATATTTAGCAATGCTGCTTCTTCTGTTTGAAATATCTGGGAGGGTTTTGATCAGATAATCAGCTTTTAAAAGCAGTGTGGCCCAAAGATCTATGTCAAGTCTCTCCAGATTATATTCAGGGCCTGATCCTGCAATTTCTTTCTTGCTTTCTTCTCTCTCTCCAAATATACATATCCTGACTGACTCCTATGAGATTAACTCAAACAGAACAACTGCTGGATTAGACCTTAATCCCTTTTCCATCCATTTAAATCATCCTGAATGGTGAGGGATTGCGGTGTGTTCCAGCACTGGCCCAAGACTCATTTTATTCTGGCATCTTCTTGTTGTTTTGCATCTGTTTTCTGTCTTTTTTGTCTTTAATAATTTTTTTTTTTTTTTTTTTTTAAATTTGGCAAATTCTCTGGCTTCAGTTATATTTGTAACTTGCAATTTTACCAATACAGTCCGGCAATGATATCAGTCTTTCAGTCTTGAGGGGAGTACTTTTCCCCCCTCACTCTGCAATGATCAGTTGATTCTTATGAAACATCCCTCTCCCATCCATTTGGCTTTGCTCTGCAGCTTTGTGGGGTGTGAACTTTGAAAGAATCAGATCAGAAAATTTACATTTATAACTGTGGGTTTTTGTTGTTTTGTTTTTCTTTTCTTTTTTTTTTTTTCCCAGCCGTGCCCCACCACACCACACACTAGTTCCCACATACAATAAAAAGACAGCGGTGCCCAAAAGGCAGAGCGTGGGCTGCGGCCTAGAAGAACACTGCACAGAAAACTCCGATAGGGGAGTTTCCTCAAGAGAAGTGGAGGTCACCTCCTGGCCACCAAACCCTCGGGGTATCAGCCCTTCATCGGGGAAACAAGCCTAACAGAGAGCACCTCCCTGCACAACCCAGGCCACAGGGGCGGTGGGGACGTGCACACACCGACCCGCACACTGAGCACAGCGGCAGCCCGACGGCGAACAACTCCACTTTTGCCCGAAAACATCGCGCAGGGGCGCAAACGCGCCTACCCAGGCCCGCCGGCTGCTGGCCGGGGCCGGGCTGATGCGAGAAGCGGGCGGGCCGTGAAGGGCTGCTGGGGGCCGGGGCGGCAGGGAAGCTCCCCAGGACGCGGCGGGGGAGAGACGGCGGCGCCGCGGTGTAGGGGAGGGAGCCTCGCCGGTGCGTGTGGGTACGAACTCGGGCCCCAAGCCCGAGGAACCGGGGNGGCTGGGGGGCGGGCGGGGCGCGGTGCCGGGGCCAGCGTGGAAAGGGTGTGGGTGCAGGCGCAGCTCGAGGCGCTCGTGTTGGTGCGGCTGTAGGCAGAGGTTTGGGTTCGTGTGTGGGTGCAGGAACCGGGCTGCGTGTGCCACTGCCTCCAGCCCAGAGAGACTTTTTTTGTTTGGTGCGCTATGGGGGAGAAGTAAATGCAGTCCATGCGGTGCTTCGGCCCTGCGGATAAACTAGCGGCCCCGTCTCTCCCAGTCCCTGCGGCCTAGCAAGCACGAGTCCTTTTGGGGTGAGGAGTGAGGACTGAGGTGATTTAAGAGGAAGTGACTTGGCCACCCAGGTTCCCAGCTGGTGTAAGCCAAGTAGCCTGTGGCTGTGCTCAGGAAGAGCACAAGCCCCAGCAGGGCATCCTCCCCGGGTAAGGGATAGCAATGTGACCTTCAGTTCCCCATGATCTGGGCGGACAAGGCACTAGAGGTCTGGTCACAGGACACTGTTTCACGCGCTGCCTCGAGAAGGTCTCCTCAGTGCTTCTCATCCTTCCAGACTGGAGTGCAGTGCGGTGCGAGAGCAGGATAGATGCCACCAGTATCTAGGAACCCATGTTAGCAGACAGTTTAGTAACAAAACTCGCAGATCATTCCAGTGAGAGAAGTTAACCTTCATTTTCTCTCTCCTTTTCTCACACATGCCCTGCCTAGGTTTGGTGTGCTTTTGTTCTGTTGCGTCCTGCTTTTGTGTCCTACTGAAGTATAGTAAAAGCTGAAAGGTTTGAACTGCGGGTTGTTGACCTCAAAATTTTAGCTGGTTCAGGCCCACTTCTTGTGTATTACTGAGCTAGCTTTGTTGATGCTTGAACACAGTTTTGGATTAACTGAGTCAACAGGAACCACCTGTATGTTACTGTTTGGAATAAATACAGTAGTTTTCTTTTTTGGGGGCCTCCAGGAGAGAAATGGCTTGTTTGCCCTTCCAGCCACATGCGGGAGGTAGTTGTGTATTTCAGAGCAGAAAGCCTTTCTAGCACTGAGCTCCTGAAGTAGGGAGGGTGCTCTTTGCTATCTGGCGTCAAACATGTTTTGAAAGTGTTGTTTGCTCATTGTCATTGGTGCCAGCCCAGATCTCCGTTTGCCAGTGCTGGTGGTTTGGCATCACTGATCTAGAGTGAGCTCAAACAAGGGGGAATACAGAGCCAGAGCCTCAGTTTATTTACCCTAGTGTAAGTGAATGGAGAGATGCCAGTGTTAAATGTAGGTAAGCAAATACATAATCTGTCACTTGGACTCATTTTGACACTTAGTAAGAATAACTTACAAAGCATCCTGTTGGACTACACTAAAATAGCAAAGACTGTGTGGATCTACTTTATCCATGCGCTTCCAACTAAAGAGATGGTTTGTAATCCATTAGCAAAGTGAAACATGAATGTTGCCTAACTCTGCATCCATGTCATCCAGGGTAATTTGCATCTCTATTATTTCCCTTCTGTGTTCTTCGCTTCAGCAGGAAAAATAACAAGTAGTATATGAAATACCTTAATTCTCTTGAATTAAGTGTCAAGTAGATATTGAATGTAACCAAAATAATGTCTTAAAATACATTTTAATACAGCAAATGAACAATACAGAACAGCCTAAGACTATACATGTATTTTCAATGTTCTTTTATTTTGTGTAAGATTTTCTCATTATGTGCCGACAGTGCTTAGTAGCTTGGTACAACTTAATTTTTTTCTGGGGAATGTTCATAGAGTGTAAACAAGCAACTTAGTCCATCAGGGAAGCTGGGAGCACCGATCTTCTGTTCCTAATGATTGTGGTCAAGGTATATAGCAGCCTATATTTCACCATTGCTGATTTATATGCGTAGCTGGGCCTCTGTGTTTCGTAAACCAAAATGAATTTGGTAACTGAAGTTGTTCTGTGTTCAAAATTCCAGTTTTGTTAATTTGTATGAATGCAGTAATAGGATTAGTTTTAGCTCGGATCCCTTAGCTTGGATTTGAAGGTATGTCTTGTACAATCTGCTGCAGGCAACTGGCAACTGTGTTTGCAAGTAGGCAAACATTACTTAACCCTCAGATAATGCTATGTTTAAATTATTTAAATAGTTTGTTTGGTTATTCATGTTTTTTTTCTGCTGTCTTTCACAAATAGTCTATTGAGTGAATTTACTACTAGCTATTGAAACAGTAGCATTTAAGTAAATATTACACAGTATTTTCACAAGGCCATTTTCTGTTTTAAAAGCCTAAGTATTGAAGCAGAAACTTGATTCAAAATGTCTCATTTAGCTGATCAAGGAAAAGAAATATCTCATCTCTATCTGGTATTCAGAATTTCAGCATTATTTTGACTAATCTTGCAATGAATTGCTGTGGACAACGCATAACTCAGACAATAATTTCAAATGAATAACAGAGAAACTCACAACATTGTCTGCAGATAAAAAAAGAACAATTTAATTTAATAAGTTATTCACTGTGAACTAACCACCCAGCCATAGCTGTGCAGTAACTCTTGTTCGTATTGGGCTTTGGAGAACACGAGCACCTCACTTGTCTTCCATGCTCCTTCTGCACAGCAGCCCTGCAGGATACATGTGGCTTGTTGCATGTCAGACTGGTGGTTAGGTATCTACAGTGAATGGTTTCCAAGATTTTTGTTCTAGGCCAATAGTTTGTAAATAGCCTTTCAAAACACCGTGAAAATAGTTCCATTCCCGGTTTGCCCCTGGATAATAAATAGCAGGAGTCTTGTACTTCACTATGTCTCTTCCTCAGTTCTCCTGAAGGCTGAGTCCAGTGTTAGAAGCCAGTTTCTCTTGGATTTCCTTCATGGCTGAAATTTGTTAACAAGAACTTGATTACTGCAGTGGAAGTAACTTGGGAGGTAATGGCTACTTCTGGCTATTTGCTGAAGTAATCAATTGCACTAATAGTGTAACAGCAATCCCCTGCTACTATTTGAGGTGTTCCTCCTATTCCAATAGCATTTCCTCCCTGTAGAAGGAAGGATACAGCAACAAAAGACATTGCATACTCCCGCTGTTTTACCAGACTGTGGTTGGGTGACAGTAGCTTTGTTACACCTCAGACAGGGCTCTGTGGAATATTTACAGCTTTCCACAACTTCAGAGCTGAATCCTAGCTCCCTGCACATATCCCTGACTCTTTGCTTGATTTGGGCTACCCTGGGCATGAATGTCACGAGCGTGTTGAATACAACAGCCAGGTTGTGCCAAGTGCCTTTCAGTGTTGAAGGTGACAAATCATAGTTGCTGTTTTTAGGAGTTTTGTTAGTGATCAGAGACTATGGCCAGAAAAGGGACTGTATTGTCATGTGAACTAGGCAAATATGAAGTAAAAAGTCTTGTCCTGGTAAAATGGCTGTGGACAACTAGTAGTTGGTTCAAATGAAGGGCAGGGTGGCAATAATCAAGATAATTTTTCATTTTAGTGCATGTCTTCCAGCTGGCTAATTCTATGCACTCTTTCTTTGTCCAAAGTATGTTTCATTTTCTGCTTCCTTCCTCTTCTGTACATATTGTGTAACATGAGTTGCTAACATTTTTGCATCACCTTCCTGGTGTTGCTAAAGGCAAATGACCCTCATCACCAGCATTTTCCTATGGTGATCTTTGCCTGGCATTGGAGAAAAGAAAAAGCTGAAATTAACAGTTCAGTGTGATCATGCAGCATGGATCACTTGAGCCATGTCAGATGACAAACTGTGTTCTTAGTGGTCCTTCTGTGAAGCCAGCTTATCTTCTAAAGAAGAAAGAAACCCTTTTTCTTGGTTGGGTGCTTTACTTTTCACCAAGAGGTTCACTTGGCTTCTTTTGCTCCTCTGATGCACTTTTTCCTTCAAGTTTTTCGTATGTTCTCGGTGCCAGCAACAGTACTGGATCTTACAGAATGAAGACAGTTAGGCAAACAAGGTAATCACTGAGGCTTTTATCACTCAGTTCCTCAAAATTAAACTGAGCAACATTTATCCAGGAAAACATAGCATTGCTCTGCCTGGCGAATTTCCATTACTCTTGCATAATGTGGATACATTTGGCATAGACATACCATGAGGTTCAAGTCTCGGGAAAGGATGCCAAGTAGTCACATCTGCTGGCTTGGGTGCCAGAGCAAACACTCCACATTGCCTGAGTCAGGGCTTATGCTTCTCTTGGAGTTCGAAAGACTAGTGGAGGGAAAATTGTCTGCATAAAGGAATTTCAGCTGAATGCTCACATAGCTCTGGGATTTTTTTGTGCTGCTCTGGGGTCTCAGCACTGATTATCACCCAGATAACTGTTCCCCCAGCACTAGGATGGCCCTTTCAAGGTCACTTGAGACAGTATCCTGGGAAAACACTAGGCTGGTACTTTAATGTGGCTTTTATGAGAAAAATATGTGAAATTCTTGTGTTACATCATTTGCAAGATCTCACCTATTCTTAAGTCATGGTGCATGCAAATGCTTGCTCAGCCATCCAGAGAAGTCAAGTTTCCTCATAGTCCCAAGAACGCTGGTAGATTGCTCTCATTCACAACTGCCTTGTTAAGCTCGTATAGACCTATATCTCAAGGAAAAGCACCCATTCTTTTTCCTCTTCCTTAGGAACAAGAATCTGAAACAACCAATGATTCAACAGTTAAATTCCCTGCTTGATTTCATGGCTTCTGGGGAATGGCTTGCCTTACAGATCAACATGTTCCAAGGCTAAGTAGGGCTTCACATCTCTCCTGACTGCTGTTTAATGCATAAATGTAGTTACCACAGTTCAGCATGATAAACTCGGTGCAGACAGTTGATGTTGAGAAAGCAGATAAATTGTTATTTTCTTTGCCAGTGGGAGTAAAAGATATTCAGTGGGAGGGTTTAGGGGAAGGTCAGTACAGAACTGTATTCCTGTCACACCCCAGCAACAAAAAAATGTACAGGGGTAAGGCTGGAGGAAAGGCAAGGCTGGAGCAATTGTCACAGTCCAAAATTGTAAGTGCACAGGATTCCCACAACTACCTCAAGGCACGTGTGTCAGGGATTGCTTTTAAGTTACTGAGAGCAGTTGAATTTCTATAAGCCCTGTGAAAACATAGCCAGTTGTATGAGAAATACCAGGTAGATCTTTGTCCGACATCACCATAGCAGGGTGGACTTAAAATGCTAACTTTAGGAGAATGAGGTAGAGCATGCACCCTACACAAAATACCACATCACAAGCAGCAACATCACATAAAATATTTTGAAGGGGAGAGTCAAGGAACATCTGAGATGTTTTCCCTGCAGGAGGACTTCCCTAGAACATTTTATGGATCTTAAGCTGCAGTTTTCCATTCTGCAAACCTACTTCTGCAACATTCCCCTTATCAGTGGAAGGCACTGATGTTCATGGAGCATAAGTTTCAGAATCACAAGCACATATTTAGCTGAAACAACCTGAAATTGATATGTCCAAGTGTTCCTGGCAAAAACGGCTGAGTAGCTTTGGAATTGAAAATTAACAGTGCCACGTGAGTGACTCGTACCTATCATAACTTCTGTGTGAGCTGGATTTAACACTCACAAAGTACAGTTTGGAAGTGACAGATGGGATTTGTGTCTTATTCAAAAATAACAATTAATTAATTCATTCAGGTATTTGAAGGTATATATTACTAGGAGCAAGAGGAGACTCCATCCCTGTGATACATTATTTGGTGCAAGCAATTTGCGCAGATGTTTTTATTATTTTCAAAAGGGAAGACAGCAGGTGTCTTCTGTGGGATAGACTTTATTATGACCATCTTTAGTGGAAATCAGCACAGATCCCTGATAGAGGCATTTGCCTGTTTTTTAATTCAGGCTTTGTCTGAACTAAAGGAGGGGACAGATGTGGTCAGTGCTTAGAGGCAGATGCAGCCCAGTCTTGGTGGGTGATAGGAGGGGCAATGCAGCCAGACAGCTCCTATCATGGTCAGCTTGGCTGTACTTGAAGCAGTAAGCAGAGTGAAGGAGGAAGCTGTGTTACTTTTCTAAACTTCTGTGCTTATTTTTGAGTAAGCAGATCTGTGGATGTTGTCAGGAGACTTCTCTCCTTGGCCGACATCTTGCAAAACTCAAGAATGGGATCTGGATCTGAAGCATTGGGAGCTTCCTCTGAAGTGAGCTATATGCTTTAAAATGCCCTGCTGAAACTAAAGAAAAGTTTGTATATTAGTCCCCAGTAGCCAAGTTAAGTTTGCAATGACGTCAGACTAGGCTGCTCATGACTTCATACGGTTAGGTCTTGAAAACTTTGAAGAATAGAGGCTGCACTACCTCTTCATTTCATGGCAAAATGACACTTGGAATAGTTTAGTTTGCCACCATCAAAGGTAGAAGCTCCACAGACCTTCATCCAGGCTACTGCCTCTCTGGTACAACACTTCTCCCTGCTGACTGTGGAGTTTCCTCTTCATTACTGAGATTGTAGGTTGTCAAGCCAGTTTGTTACAGGAAACAGAGATTTAGTAGAGCAGTGCAGAGATGCAGAGGGAACTGTGGACAGTTTTAGCATCAAAATCTTAAATACTAAAGCCACACCAATGAATTGTGCCACCATACCATTGGACAGATGAGCCTAGTAATCCAGGTGCAAGTGTAATATAATGTTGTCTGGTGTATATTCTATCACTGTCTAGTCTGTGTTACAATTTTAAAAGACTCTACATGTTAGAGTGAGGAATTGTGGACTGCATTTATAAACCTGGAAGAACTACAGAGTTTTCTGTTCTCTGCTACAGTGTTCCACCTTTCCCATTCCCTGCAGAAACCCTGCAAACCCTCATACTTTGAAAACATCTTTAAAAATCAAACCATTTCAATGTAATACAGCAATAGTGAAAGTGCTTTTGTATTTACTATGTTTCATTACACTAAACAGAATTTAAGTTATTTCTCATATTCAGAATTACTACTTCTAAAAGAGGGCTACCAGACAGAAGTCACTTATGGCAGGAATATTTTATCACATGGATAGTTGTGGAGAAAGGGCAAACACAATATGCCTGCAAAGCCCCATTCTCAAAATAATCTTGTAATAAACTACACTGTAAATGAGCAGCCCTAAAAGCAAAAGCCCCCACAAGGAGTGTCCCTCAGTCATTTCTCTGTACTAGACTCATGAGTATGAAGTGCCTTCATGGCTAAGCATAGACAAGTGAGTGATTTATAATTAAAATGAAGCCTGCAATGGCTAAAAGTCTATAGGAAACTGGAGAGTTTGTTTGCTGAGTTACTATGCAAATTTAACAATTAAATCTTCTCACAGTTCCTGAGGGAATAAGGGGGATTACTAAGGAGAAGGAATTTGACATGACTGAAAAAAAAAAAAGGGATGAAAATTGAAGGATTCCCTGCAATTGATCAGTCTGCCCTGCACAGTAGGCATCACAGCAGTTAGTGAGAATTACTACAGAGATTTTCAGAAAGATTTGTATAAAACAGGGAAATACAATGAGGAAATATAAAGCCTCCACTGTGTAAGTCAACTTTTATTTGTTAGTCTGTTTTCAAATCTGAATTATGAATTTATCTTTACTTCATAAAGATAAAGATACTTCATAAAGGCCTTGAGTGAACTCCATACTTCTTGCTTCCACATCCAACCAACTAAAAATAACTAAATAACCTCAGAAAAAAAAACCCAAAACCAAAAAAACCCACAAAAACCAACAACCCCTCCCAAAATCCAACCAAGAAACAGCTCTTTGGCTTGATTGATCTGAGCCTCTTTAATTTTTTTTTTTTCATTTTTTTTCTACTATCCCCACTTCCTAAGCTTGGTAGTTTGAACAAGAGACTTCTGTTTTGACAGCCTGTCTCCTGGGTTCCCCACTGAAAAGGCCAAAGCTCCCAGTGAAGCAGCAGTAGCTGCCTTTAAACAGGAGACAAGCACTTCTTGCTTTCCTGCATTGCATGCAGATAAAGAGGCTCAGCACTACACAGCTCTGCCAAGCTTCCCGGTGACGTGCCTTCTGCATGGCAATGGCCAGTACCAAGTGATCATCCAGCAATGTGTCTTTGAGCGTGTTAATGTCTCGGACCCCGGTCCACTGATCACCCGCTTCAGCAGGGGACTCGTCATCTGTACAAACAGCATTTACAGCGCCTGCAGCTTCCCGGCTGTACGTGACGGGGAGCACTGCTTTATGCTCTGGCTGTTATACAGAGCTCAGTGACGGGCAGCTGCCCCTTCCATGCTTGTAAGTAACACTTCCATGACAACACCTTCAGCTCATTAGTTTTGTTTGTTTCTTTCCAGAATGGCAGTGTATTTTCTAGTTTTGTAAGTGTGCTAAAGAATGGGCCATCATATCTGTTACTAAGCTACCCACGGGGTAATTCAGGAAAGGCTAGAGGTTTTAAAAACAGAGGAGAGATTATCACACAGCAGAAACTATATTTACTCCTTCAGCCCCCACCTCACCACCTGATCCACTACGGTGGTGCCAGAACCAGGGCCCGATACATACATTCATAGTCACACATGGATGAAAATGTGTTTAATAAAGTGAGAAACTCTAAACCCCAGATTAACAAAACTTCAAGCAAAGGCACTCAAGATGCTGCCCCCTTCTACCTTGTTGTTTGTTTATTTCTTTATGAAGTAAAAAGTGATGTTGCTTCCCTCGGCCAAGGGGAAACCAAGTAGCCAGTCAACCCCAGAAGAGTAAAAAGGGGGTGGACTCTGTGGGAGTGGGAGTGTAAGGTGGGTTATCAGGGTGTTTGTGAAGGTGATCTTTTAGTTGACATGTAGTGGTTTTGCCAAGGCCATGCAGCAGTTCTGGGCTACCAAGGCACAAACCACCATCCACATCTCATTTTTGACCTTGCTGCATCCCCCCAAACAGGGATCTGAGTCTGTAAAATCTGTGCCAGTATGAGATAGCGGCACCGTAGCTTGGGAAAACACTCATAGATGGTTGGCACCATGAAACATGCCCTAAATTTGCACCCTAGAAGCGAAGAAAAGACAGAAACAGAAATATGCAGAATATATGCGAAGTCTCTATTTAGCATGTCAGAATCCTTTGATGATTTCCCAACATATATTTACACATCTTACTTTTAAAACTGACTGCATACTAGGAAGAGAAGGAGATTATAATGTGTAATGTAGATTTCTGGACTTTGACAAGGGAGGCTGATACAGTCCCTCTTCTGCACTGGTGGGGAGAAAAGCCACAAGCAAATGATCATTTTGATTATTTGTTGCTTCCTGTACAAACTGCTTCAGGTTCAGGTGCACAAGATAGCATCGCCTATCAGCTTAGGAAATGTAGCTACCTGCCACCACTGAACAGTACCGAGAGTCCTTTTCCTACAAATGAAGGGATTTTCCTCTCCTTCAAGCCAACCCTGAAAGTGAAACTATAAAGGAAAGACAGTCACAAAAGAGCTGCTGCTAACAGCTGTTAAGAACTATCTATGGGCATGTTCTTATGAAAAAAAAATTAAAAATAATCTTATCATTCCATATAAAAGATCATTTTCCTCCCTAAACACCACATAATCTAGTTAAATCTCCAAATCTCTATCCAGAAATTTTTTATAAGTTCCCACAACACAAATATTTCAAGGCACCATTGTGTGGAAGATCAGGCCTGTGCAGTGGATATTCCTGTATTTATGTTCTTACCTTGCCAAACCTAAATGGCTCTTTTTCTCTCCTATAAAGGCTGGACTCTAACTGCAGTATGTGGGCAGAGATGAGGAACAGTAACACAACTGGTTTTCTTCTTTCCCTACACATACCTAACCTATGGTTGACTGTCATTGATGCTATGAGCTGTGTGCATGAACAGCAGCCAGGCAGATACAACAGGCCACGGATAAGGATTCTTCCAACAGACAGATACAGCAGGATTGGTACAGGGGTGAAGGTGGGCAGAGGTAGCAGTGCACATCAGCTGGCCCACTGATAGCAGAGAGGAAAGGGTACACAATGTGTTGTTCTCTCAAAACACACTGAGAGCAGAAGGAGGAGAGAAAATAGGGGACCACGCACAGGCAGCTGGCGAAAAAAAGGCATTCTCCCAAAGAGAAAATGTCACCTTTAAGGGAGGAGGTGGTTCTATAAATGCTGATTCTGAACCAGGGCAGGGAGATATTGAAATGAAAAGACTCCTGTTTACTTTAACAAATTGTTGTACAATGACTATCTACTTGGGTCTCTGCCACTTTCTTTCCAGCAGTTTCTTCCTCCTATAACCTGGCTTGTCTTATTTGCAATGGCAGTTTGGCTCATGAGCCTACCCTCCTTCTCTCTCTAGCTCACTTGTCACCCCAGCCAGCTTTCACAGTAGCCACAAATCCTCTACTGCTCCTGCCTTTTGCTGACAGCACTTTCTGAATTATCTCTGGTAGCTCAACTATAAAGCCCATGGGCTGTGGCATGCACCAGGTCACACTCCCTTTGTAGGCTATTCATCAGTGTTCTCCATGTCAGGATGGGAAAAAGTAAAAAATGCAAACTGAGGGCGACGTACGCTAAGGAGTGGAAGAAGCCCCCAGTGTCTGCTTGCTATAAGCCAGAATGCCCAACCCTTAGTTTTATGAGCATCAGCCTAACTCACAAAATCAGGGAACGGGAAAAAAAAAAATACGCCCTGAAACAAATTTTCTCAGTCAAGTCATTTTTGTTTTGAACAGAAGGGTCTATAGAGGGAATGCTGATACAACCTTAACCTCGGCAGCACAAGCACCTGGGCTGTGATAATCAATGTAAAAAGCGGTATCAGTCCTTTGAGCATCAGTAAGAATCCTTGAGAACCTTGAGTGGTGCAAACAGAAAAAAAAGGAACACAGCCAAAAGGACCCACAAATTTCCCTTCCTCTGCTGAGCCTCTGAGGCTTCTTTCTCTATCTTCAATATGAAAACAATATGAGAATAAAATGTCATTTATCCACAAGCTTAAAGCTGAAGTTTAGTCCTATCTGCATTCAGATCTTGACAGCTTCAGGCCAGAAGAAAGTAGCCATTGTAGATCTTGAGCACACGTGTTACTACATATGTAGAAGCTGTGTACATGTGTGAGAACAGTTGCAATAGGGACAGCCTGTTATTAGGAAGCAGATATGCTGAGTTTCAGGTTCACGTTACCAGGAGACTCGAAAAAGTTGAAACTCAGCCTAACCAGGCTGCCAATGGCCTCTAATGAAAATTTCCATTTGGAAAGGCTTGATGTTGACTTGGCATGACACCAAACAAGCAGCCTGCTGCAAAATTTTACACCAATTGTATTTCTCCTAATTAAACCCTGTCTGACCTCAGCATTAAGAAACAATTTGTTTCAGGATATAACCAGGACACATAAGCAATTACATTCTGTTTGCCCTATTAGCATTATTTGGCTTCTATGCTTTCCAGTGCTCCTACTGTTGCAAATACTGCCTGGGAACCAGGGGTATAGAAAGCGTGGAGTGCTTAACTTTTTTTGTGGGGTAGGGAGAAAAGGGAGGAGAGGAATGGAAGCTTAAATTGAAAATATCTCATTGTTTAGTCATAGACACCCAGAAGTAGTGATCAGATGGTGCCTTCAAGTTTATTTATGGACAATGTAAGACAGAAAAAGTGACTTACACAAACCACTGAGAACATATATATCAATTTGTTATAATCAAAAAAGTAAATAAAGATGATAACCTAATTATCTATTTTCTCTCCTAGCTTGTTATTTTTCATCTGGTTCTCTAACTTCTGCTTTTAACCAGTCAGAAATATCAGAAAGGACAGACTTCAGTGTCCCAGCTGTGAAACACTAACATGTAACCTACCCCTCACAGGACACAGGATGCACTTGTTGTCTCTGCCTTTCAGACAGCCAGGAAAAGCGGCTGTGGCAAGACAAGTGATTTGGAGGTGGAAGTGACAGGTGACACCATGCTGCACCTCCAATGCTGAAGGGCATCTGCAGAGGCTTTTCCAGTTCATGAAGAGTCATTCTCACTGACAGTTCAGTACCCCCACACAAGTCACAGAAAGTAGAATTACTTAGTACATATGTGATGTGAGGATATAAAAATCATCTCTGCATCATGGTTTCTTCACAAGCCAGTGCTCTGAAAGACCTATGCCCTCACAGATGGGTTGGTACTCATTGGGTAAGGACCTGGAGTAATCAGGAGGCTGGAGGAAGGGGAGAAAGGAGAAGGGGAGAAGTGGGAGGCCTATCAATCGCACCATCTGCAGCATGCACAGGGTGACTATAATGTGAAAGACAAGAGGTAGACTGAAGAGGAAAGAGATGAGTAAAACAACCAAATGAGATGTGTCTAGCACAGGACAAACCAGTTACAGTCTGGAGATCTCAAGATCTTTAATCCACAATGGGATAGGGCTAATACCTCAGTTAGACATTTCTGTGTTTCTTTGCCACCGTGAGACTAAAGAAGACTTTCTAATGTTCAGATATTCAAGAAACTGACGGGAAAATAGCAGCAAGATGTGTTTGTGCCAAGGCCGTTAACCCTACATTCTTGCCAACATCGAATTAAATAAACTGAGAAAACAATTTGTATAACACTGTCACAGTGATATACAGTCAAGGCAACCTTTTGGAAAACTGAGCTTATGAAGAGGTATAGTAGAGCAGACACAGTCAATGACTATGTGGTCAGACCTGTGAGTGACAGAGCTCAGCCTGTGGAAAGAAGGTCTGCAGATCTATGCACAGCCCTCATATCCCATTCTGTAAGACTCCTGTGGGGCTCATATGGGCCATGAAGAACAGTCTGTCCCTTTGACCTTGGTGCAAACTGCTGGTAAGTTTTCTTAGTGGTCTTCTGAAGGCTGATAAGATCCAGGAATATACATAAATATGTGAATCATTTGAAAGCAGTAAGAGAATGGCAAACAGAGTCTGTGATTGCTGGAGAACATGGAGTCAGCCGGTGTGAAAATGTATAAAGGGGTCACTTGTCACTGCCTGTACCTGTTCAGGCCTCAAGGAGGGAAAGGAAGGAGGCACTTGCTATTTACAAGCAGTTGAACTAGCTGCTTCAGTACAAGGGCAGCATCCACCTCCCTGGCTTGCTTTCACTTGAACTAAGCACAACCAGGAGACACTCCTGTACTGGTTTTGAGTCCTGGCTATTTTTTATGTCCATGTGGCAGCAAATGAAGTACCAGGATGTGCGATCCAGAATCCAAGATCTGATACCCTGAGATGAGACACAGGACAGCATAAGGCATATCTGGAGTCTGAAATCTGTATGCTGAACAGGCACAGCTACTTACAATTGCTTCAGAATTGCTATGGATTAGCAAAAAAAATTATATATGTATAATTGTCAAAGTATGGTTTAACTTGAGAGATTCTTTCAGCTCTCCAGAAAACATTTCAGGCTGAGTAAATACAAGTACGCATTTTATACACTGCCTAACTACACTCGTTCTTTTCTATGTATTTGCATGTTTAAACAATTGACTGTAAAGAATGTGTTGTGCTATCGAACATATAAGCCTAAGAGAGCATGGCTAAATTCTGTGCTAACTCTTTGAAAACATAAAGCTTAACTCTATTAAGTACTAACTCATGTAGTTTAATTTTATTTCGTGTTTTGATTTTGTTCCCCCATGTTGGTCTCATCAAAAAACAAAACAACAACCCAGATACAAACTACTTTAGCACCTGCAAAGTTAAGAAAAAAGCCTACAAAGAGGTAAGCTCTCTCTTGGAGCTCTCTGTGAGCAGATACAACAAGTTCTTTACAGTCCATTGTGTAAATATGAAAATATGTGGAAATGGAATATATTTAGGCAAGTTTTAAAATGCATAATATTTATTCAACTCTAATAGCTTCTTATTAGGAGTCAATAGAGTCTATCAACTAAATGGGTATTTCAACCATTTTCAATAGACACATTATTTACTCAATAGACCATAATGACTCTGAAGGAGGCATTAGGGCCTATTATGCAAATCTGTATGTATTGTAGGTGTATTCAAAAATAGTGAAATTTTGACCCTGACTGTTATACAGATCCTGATGCCATGGCTCTTTAGAAAGAAAATTGTGTAAACCTAGTTTGTATGAAATAGAAAGGTTAGAAGAGCACAGTGGAAATAATAGATTTTTTTGGCTGGGCTACTGAGCAGAGAATATAAAAAAATCTCAGTTCGACTTGAAGCAGTCTTTTTCTTCAGCAAAATAAAAAAAAAAGAAGGAAAAAATAATTGTGTCTCAGAAGAAACATTTCCTTTCACACACAATGTTTTCATTCCTTTTTTACCCAGTAGCTACACAAATAACTTCATTGCATTTTCAGCTGGTTAAAGCTTTCTCCCAGGAGATATGCAGTGGATAACCTGCTTGACACTGGATGTGAGAGGGAGGGGTTTGAACATGAATTTGACCTTTGCTAAGATGGCAGTGCTGGTCACCCAGCACTCCTGTTGGTCAGTCCTCCAATTTCTTTCCAGCTATACTGCTCACAAATTGTTTCAGGCTGACTGAGATCAAAATAAAAATAAAAATAAAAGATTACTGCAGAAGAAGACTTAAAAAATGGCCTATCTGTACTGGCATGGGGAAATCCTAAAAGCACTTGGTAGGTGACCTGATTCAAAACTAATAGGTATTGATGACGATGCTTCATCCCATTTCAGTGGGTTTTAGCTCTATGTTCCTTGTTGCATGCCAGATACAAAGAGATTTCTTTATAAGCACCCCAGAGGAGACATAAAACTAAAAAAGATACTTCCAATTCACATAAAACCACATGAAACTCTCTCAAGTTCAGCTGAAAGTGATGAAACAGTGTCTTCATTCTTAACAAATATTGAAAAAAACATTTCTGAAAGAAAAAATAATATAGGTCCATACTCAACAGTTTAACGTAAAGCAGTGAACCCTGGACTAAGATATCCAGACTAACTCAAGGACCAGAAGTCATATAAAAGATTGGATAACGTATTTTGCGTATATGGCTCTATAGCTTGTACAAAGTTTCTAGGTACTGGATGGATACTGCTGCCCAGTGCTTTTGGCTCTCCACTGTGACTTTGCAGAATAGAAAATAACATAAATGTGACATTAAAAACCTACCAAATAGGCTTTGCTTTAACTTGCAGTGTACTGTGAGGTTATTTTGGTTTGAAAGGCTCCTTTTTCTTTCCTTTTTTTTAAATGCTGAAATATTCAAAACCAAACAAATGACCAAATGACTGGGTCTGCATGTGTCAGGATCAGACATATAAACCATCTGCAGAAAAACAGTGAGTTATATGCAGCAACCACAATGACTAAATTACATTCTTTGTCTGTGTATAAGTAAGTCTGGATAGTGTTTTTAAGAAAGGCCACAGTTGCTGGTGAAGCAGGATTTGTGAAAAGAAGCAATATTTTGTATGAAATTGTACTGTTCAGATTTATGTGCGCAGAACTAATGGACATGCATTCTCAGTTGTGTACAGCTGGTGTGTTTGGAGAAAACCAGATGGACTTTTGGGCACTCAGACTCTTCATCACATTCTGTATATCAGAAATTAATTTGCAATTACAGCTTGCAGGATGACCAAGGTTACATGAGTGTGTTGCATTATATAGTATACTCTTCTTATCCTTCTCTGAAGACCATACAAGATGAGGTAGCTACATTGCCACTTACAGCTTCCTTAGTTTTGGTAGTGGAAGCAAGTAGGTCTTCTTCCCAGAATAAGGTTGTTAGTGAACATCAGCCCAGGTCTCCACAAGCTGAGAGCTACCACTGAGAGCAGTGAAGTGAGCCAAATGGCTGTCCCATGATGGTGTAGTTGGACAGTTGTTACAGGAGCTTGCAGGGGTGAATCTGAGGTAGGAATGGAAAATGCATAAGGATCGACCAGGAATGAGGGTGAAGATTTGAGTATTATCTTGACCATCTAGACAAAGGACCCTGCAACCCTGCTACACTGATCTATATTTGTGCTTTATGATCTCATAATACCACCACCAAAACTTCCTTTTTATTTCCTTTTTTTTTTTCCTTTTTTTCCTGGTCCTTGTGGGAAAGAATTATTGAAATGAGTTTTGGGGCAGATGAATACCTTGGAGGTTGCTTTGGCCCATTACTTTCTTTTAGACCATTTGCCTTTAACTCTCACTTGAGCTACTGCTTGACAAAGTTAATAGCTGCAAATTCTTCAGGGATGGTTTGTTAAATCATGTCCAAGAAAATAAATATAATGAATGAATGATCTCAGGAGAGAGTCCTGACATTTAAAAAAAAAAAAGTAAATGAGTCTCAGAAGTATCAAGCCATGAAATAGCAAAGTACATTAGCAAAAGTGAGATATGTTTTGCAGCAATTAGAGGAGGAGATAAAGTCTTCTCCAGGGGACTGCACCTGAGTTCTTGAAAGCTCAATGAAAAGCTGGTTGTGTACTGCATCCTGTTGTAACAGCACAGACCTGAACATGCTCTGCTCATAACTTCCCTACCACTCTCCCAGCATTTCAATGTGCTTCAGCTGCCACTGAATCAATGGACTTTGATATGTGGAAGCCAGAGCATAGCTTTGAACTCCACTGAACCCAATTATATCTGGTCATTTCAGAGAGCTGTGGTGGTATGACTCTGAACTAGGAGGCAGAGAGTTCATGACAGACTTGAGTGCTGCAGCTGAAGCAGCAGATTTGTCCTGTGCTGTGGTATTGCAGGTTTTATGCTCCAGAAAAGAACTGGAAATCTGAACTAAGTGCTGTACTAATTAATAGGAAGGCATTTTTGGCAACGGGTGTCTGGTTTCTCCTGGGGTTAATGACTTTTAATTGGCATGGCACAAGTGGTAAGTTTTATCTCTGAGAGTTACTGGAGGTGTGTAGGGGATTTAAATAATTTACTGAAGTGGGGGGAAGTCAGCTTTTTTCCTACTACCGCTGTAGAGCATACCCCTTGTCTTTGGTAATAACACTTGCTGTTTAACGCTCAAGAGTGGATGAGCATAGCAAGGACCTTAATTTCCTAGAGATACAGGGAATACCACACCAAAATTATAATAGAAAACAGACTTAGTTTTGCCCATGGCTTGTGTAATTAAAACCTAGCCTGGTGACAGGGTACTGCATATGGAGAGAAAGACACCCTTGGGCAGAGGACTGCTGAAGTCTTATTTGTAGCTAAAGTCCTATTTAAGCCTTTTTTACTTGGCTTTATTAAAACCAATTTCATTCCTTGGCCCTGAAAATGCACCTGTGGAATGTTTCCATAGGCCTTCCTCAGTGTTGACAGCTTTCAAATACTCATTGCTTATTCTGTTCTCACAGGGACAAAGCCAGTGAATCAGTCCTGATCTCCACCGCATTAAGCAAGAGCAGCTTCCACCTGGTTCTCATGACTGCCAGTGATTTCCCTCAAGAAAAGAGGAAGGCCCAAGAAGACCTATGTTTCTAGATTTTTCTCAAGTGGAAAAAAAACTATGCACCTACCACATGCACACACGTGCAAGTCATCTTTCCCATTAAAAGGAAGTACAAACTCATGGTAATGTCTAACTCTTCCACATTAGACTATATATACATCACAGAGAAACCTTTGCTTTGGATACAGAAGTGATCTTCTGACACCTGCTCTTGCTTTGTGGTCACATAACTGAGTTTGGCATTGCCCTAACCTCTGTTAAACCCATATTTTTCTTGTGCTTGTAGCTACTGTACAAGATGTTTGGGCTCTTTTTATTGCTCCCTTTTGATCATTGGAATGTTTTTCGCTCTTTCTAAATATAATTTTAAATGCAGAAAAAATCTTGGGATGAACTCTGACCAATGCTCATTGGAATTTAAGCCCATTGATTTGTTATAAACACACGGGTTTGTAGTTCTGATTATTCCTTGTACTCCTTATGAAAAGCTGCCATGGAACAACAGTGAAAAATAAGCTTTTCTGTGTTGAGAAATCTGTGGTAAAAATGGTGAAATTCCCAGGTTTCTAATAATTCTCTTGATCTTGAGAGGATCATTATCAGGTAGTATGACTGAAAGTTTGAAGGAACTGATTTTAAAAGTGTATTATAAGAAGGCATTCCAAATTTTTAAGGTGCAAAGCTAAGCTGAATTCTTAGTTGTTATTAGTTGAGACAAAGTTAGTGGAAAGTAAATGTAACAGAATTAAGAGAAAATAGTTCTCCACAAAGATCTTAAAATATAGAAGTGGGAAACCACTGCTTCCCAAATGGTAGCAATAGTCATAAAAGCCTCATCTAAGGACCCTATCTGGTTTGGCTTTTAAGAAAACACAAAAGATGCTGAATTTTAAATTCTAAATAACATTTAAGGTAGAAAGAGTAGCAAATGGAAAACAAAATCCAAACAGTCCTATTATTTTACTTCCAGAATTGCCAGTAAACATCTTCAGATACTAAGGAGAACTTTTCTGCCTTAATATCACATCACTAAAAATTAGGTTTTTAAATTTCTAATAACTCTCTTAAACATTGATCTTTTAAAGATATTTCATACATAAACAAATGGGGGTGTTCATCTAAGAAAAGTGTACAATGGCCAGAAGTGGAAGCCAACTACTAGCAATGTGAAACCGGACTTTGTTAGTGTTTCGTATCTCACAGGTTACTTACATATTTAAAGAATCCCAAGACCAAGGCCTCAGGGTTTTTTTTTGCCAGAATACCTGAATAAATATTATCTTCAACACTACAAAGGTGAGGTGCATTTTGAAGCTAGGAAGGTATTTTATAGCTTCTGATATAAGGAAGTAAATTTAATTGTGTTAATCAAAGCAAAATATGAACCTCAACAGAGTATTAATAACCTCAACATCAACAGAAAGGTATTTGATCATTTCTTCTGAAAAGGAGGGATTTCTTCTGAAAATCATAGAGAAACTTCACTCCAGAGTAATGTCAAATGCTGATTTCCTCCCTCTGTGGTGATAACATTCAGTATAGCAACAGATTAACTTTCAGGGAGGAGGAAATAGATCTGGTTTGTTTTGTTGGCATTGTTATGCTCAAGCTGCAGATGCTCTGGTATATTCAGTAAGATTTGGAAAGAGAATTGAAATTGAATGGAATTTTTCTATTCAGCTTTTTAAATACACAGTATCAACCTCAAACATTTGAGGACACTCTACTTGTATTTCTCTGTGGTTCTAGAAAAGACACATATGGTCCTAGAGAAGTCCACAGAATGCTGTAAAGCATGACATTTTCCGATTAAGATCCTCTGTGTTTTTTTTTCATCCGTCTGTTTCTGCTGTCCAGTTGATCAAACCAATTTCAACTCATTCAGTTTTCTATCCACTATAGGTAGAGTTGACACCATCAGAGGACAAAACTCCCACAGGGTGTAAATGCTCTGAAATCAGCATATTAAGAATATTGTTTCAGAATGGATAGCACCAAGAATTCCCACTCAGAAGAATGAGAAAGGATGTTTACTCATTTAATTGTCTTCTCTGATGCCTGAACAGGCTATGAAGTCCCAAGTACTTATGAAAACATAAGCTTCAGATTCTAGCCTCGGAGCATGTATTGCAAGGGATCTTGTTTCCTTCCATATGGTCTTTCCTTGCAGAAAGTCTTTTGGTTTTCCTTCTATAAGCGAGGCGTAACACAATCTTCACTAATCTCTCATCTTTCTTCTCATTCTGTGCCTAGACTCACAAACACTGTACCTTTTGTTTGCACTAAGTAAAAAATATTGTGGGTAGTCTTCTTCAGGTCATTACTGCAAATATAAATACAACAAATCTGTTGCAAAATTGACAACTCTTCTCAGCGTGTTGTCCTAATAACTTCCTATTCAAATTCATCAAAATACATTACCTATATAACTCATTAATTACTTGCCAGTGACTGGTCAGAGGTTTTGTGGTCTTGTTTCTTTTAAACAAACTGCTATTTTCCTCTTTGTTTTTAAGAAGGGGAGAGAAGGAGGTAGCTGTTGCCCCTCTCCCTCTGCCAGGAGTTGTGTCTCTCACTGGGTACTGGAGCTCTGGCACAGTCACTGGGAGCTGCATGGTGGCAATTCCCTTCCTGAGGCACCTTTCATGCTCTTCGGTGGCTTTTTTGCAGCAGCAGAGCAGTTTCACAGCTAACTTCAGGTGTGCTATTTGAATATCAGTTTTCCAGCTGCTCTGCGGTTCAAATGAGTTCATCCATCCCAGACACCGGCACACAGGCACTCTGGAAATGTATTATTTATAGCCTTTCTTCCTTGGTGTTTCAGAAATAAAGGTGTAAACTTTCTTTAGAGGTCTGAGAAAAAAAAATATTTCCTTTGGTCTTGTAGGAGAAGTGAAAGGCCAGCCTTCAAGCTGCACATACCCTGAGAGGGCCCTTGTGCCAGGAGAGGTGAGAATTACTGTAGATAATATTGCCATCTCCCTCTCTGCATCTGAGGATGGTGAAGCCACTGAGGTGTGCTGTGCTGACACCTTGCCACTACAGTTGCTAGAAGGACAGTGTGATGTTACCAGAGCAACCACATGTCCCACATCACACCTTCTGCTGGGCTGGGGAGGTAGGAACTGCCTTAAAATTTTATCAGGTCTCTTAAAGATTTATGATGCTTCTGTGCCTTCTACTATTGCCCCCTTGACCAGTTGCTTGTGGTGGAGAGCAAACAAGGAGGCTGAAAAGCACACTGTATGGCCAGCATATTTTGAAGGGCATTGTGAAGGCCTGGGGTCTGGAGATTGAGTGTAAAGAGTGTGAGGAGAGCTGGCTCGATCTTACTTGGATTTTCAACAAATGTGCTTTTTTCTGCTTCCAGAAATGCTTCTTTGAGGGGTGCCCATTTGAAGGAAGGTGTGAAGAAGAGCACTTTTGAGGGCCAAGACTCCTTGTCTCTCAAGAGTGTAAAAATTACCAGTATTCTAAGACAAAATCTGGGGTTTCTTTATTTTACAAGTCAAGAATTTTGCAAAATATGAGCCTGTGGAGCCTCTCAAAAGATGGGCTTTTCACTCCATTACAGAATGAAAACAAGTTTGAAAGCTTATGAACTGGAATTGCTGGTCTCCAGATAGTAGTACATGATGAGCATTTCCCTGACAAAAAAATAGATAAATACTCCAGAATATTGCAGTAGCAATCCCAAGTAGAGCCGTAAAGCCAATGTAAAGTGGATGTGTTGGAGCAGAATGGTGACAAACTGCAGTAGTTTAAGGGAAGCATCTGTGTGCATGGTAGTGTGGAGTACAGATCCAGTTGGTGTGTCACACACAAATGGTATCTCTCGTTGGAGCAACGTCTCTGTAAAGCAATAGAAGAAAGCTGAGCTTGTTGGAGCATGGGATGTAAGAACATCTGCCCTTCAAAATGACAGTAATGCATCAGGTAAATGGAGGTGAGCTTGAGCCGCATGCTGCCTCTGACATAATTAAAGGTGATGGAAAAGTACTGCTGTTGTAATGGGGAGATACGGTTTAATATATCTATCACAAAAAATGCCTTCATAAGAAGAGTGAAGCCTGAAATAAAGCTGCACCAGATTTGTACCAGCAACAGGATTTCCCAGTATGCATTCAGCAGCTTTCATCAGATACTTGGTAGCTCTTGCTGCAAAATGACCGTTTTCTCTGGACATGTTTGAAATGTTAAGCTATACTTCCAGGGATTATATCAGGCTACATCTTATTGCAAGGGACAAATCATGCACAGTGGCTTAGTCCTCCAACTTCTGTTCTTAGACTAAACCTTTGGCAACAGTCAGGACAATATGAGAAGTGACAGACAAACCTTAGATAGGTTCAGAAGACCAGGGTCTCATGGTGTTAGACCCCTACTCTATTCCCCTACAACAGCCTTCCCCCCAGACCCTATACGAAAATGGTTTAATTAAAACAAAGCCTGTGTCAAAATCTTAAATAGAGTATGCAAAATAATAATAAAACAGGAATGACCCAAGTAGCGGAGTTTCATGAGGAGAATGTGAAGCATGCAAAACAGAACAAAACAAACAAAAAAAAAAAGGAAAAAAAAAAATCAGGACAGGCAAATGACTGCACAGATTGCAATTTAGATAGAATAAATGCACTAAGACCAGCAAGAAACCCATTTAAATATTCAAACTGAGAAGGAAGGCATGCACCAGAGTTTTAGTTGCCTCAGTCATTAACCAAGTACGGATTTTAAAGATGTTCAATAAGTGGAATTGACAGGTCTTCACAACAGAGTTAATATGGGAATGAAATGGCAAATCAGAATAAAAGGTTACACCAACTGCTGTGCTGTGGCAGAATAAATTTTATGTGGTGATATTACTTCAGGAAAAAGAAAGAAAAAATAAAAGAAATAATTAAATAAATGACAAGTTAAGAGACAGAGCCTGTATAAATCTTATGCCTTATCCGTGTTATTAGAAATGAAAGATTAGCAAACATCCACTTGGAGATGCAACTGAAGCAATGCAAAACATGAAGAAAAGGATCCTTGAAAGTATAGAGAGACAGCGCCAGCTGATTGGAGATTTTAATGTAAAATGTAGCAGATCCACTATTAACACAGAGAGATCCCCAGCTCCTAGTTGAAATGCGTGACTGACACACTATGGGACAAGCAAACCTTGGAACCTGTCCATCTAGGAGGGAAGGACCTGATAGTACCCAGACGAAACTGTCACTCAATCAGCTCTGCTGTTTGCAGCTTTTGTACCCTTCCCAAGCTAAAAACTGCCAAAGATGGCTTGCTGCATGGGCTCTGATCTTCTCCATTTCCCCAGACTGCAAATATGGGTAAGCCTGTGATGTCCTTCAGACTTTCTTTGTTATTATTTGATCCCTCCTGACGGAGGGCCAGTGCCATGAAGAACTATGGAGTACCAGAGCTAAGGAGATGGCATGAGCAACTCACTGCTACAAGTAGGGGTTTGGGGCTGAAGCTTGCTAGTGAGAGAGCAGAATTCTTGTAAGAATAGTTGGCTGTGTGCTGTGGAGAGGGAACAGCCAGCCAGCAGGGGCTGCATGTTGAGCTCTCTCAGGTGGCAGATCTGGGAATTCCAGAAGGAGAATAACAGTCTTTGCTGATGCTTTCGCTTTTATTTCATTCAGGAAAATGGGTCCTGGGTGAAATTTTTCCTCCCTTTTCTGGGGTGGGGGGTTGGTAAGTAAACAAGATTATTTTAAGATTATGCCAAGCATACAATTGACTGATGCTGCTGATTTGTTCTCCTAATAGAAACAACTCTGCAAGGCTCTGAAACTTTGGCTAATCATTCAGCCAAAATTGCTACTCTATTTTAATAATAAAGACATCTATTGATGATTTTGTTCTGGATTCACTAATCCAATCACACATGCCTTTTTTTCTGTAGTTTCTTTGTACTAATATTTCTTACTCCTTTTGTTATATATATATAAATAATTGGAAAAGCCTCAATAAATAGATTACAGTAACAGAGAAGATTTCCTTTACCATGCAAATTCTTCCCCTTTCAGCATTTGCACGATGATCATTTAATAGCAGAATACAATTAGGGCAACTAGGGAAAAGTGTATGACTTTGTGTTACGTGATATTGCCTTCATTTGCCAATACTGTGACTGCACAAATGGACCCACAAAGCTGATTTCATTTGAAAATCCAGATTGGACACTGGTGCAGATGTTGCATTGGAACCTTTTGTGAATAGAAATGCATGTCTTAGAACTGTTTCAGGCTCTACTTCTCAGAAATGAAAAATGAACTGAGGTCATCTGTTTTATTTATTTTTTTATAGTAATTTTACAGACAGGATTATCTGTAATCCAGTTTTCTGGAAAGAACTAGCTCGTGCTCAGCAATTTAAAAGTTCCCTGCTTCTTTCCCTTCCAAAACTGCTGTACTGCTTTCTGCATACAGCCTTCTCATATCTTCCAGTGCTCTGGGCACTGCCTTCTCCTGTTGGGGTCTTTTGGCTTCCAGCTGCTATAGCCTTACAGATGCCTTCTCCTGACCCTTTCAGCTCAGTTTAGAGTGAGATCTCACTTGAGAAGATAAAAACTTGACCAGAAAAATGCATAGGACCAACTCTTAGTGTTCAGATACAGAGGACATCTGCCAGGCAATTCAGGATGCAATAGCAGCAGTCTGAAAACAACAAAAAAGGGTTATATGTGCTATGATTGCTCCATGTCATTCTCTCTGTCTGTCTCCCTTCCAAACTATCATCTATACATCTACCATGTCGCTGCTGCACACAGGGTGCATCCCGGTGTTCCTGCCACCTCCACCCTCCCTTTCCAGGCTCCAGGTGCAAAACATTGCTTTTGAATTTAGAGAGTGCAAGACACATTGGGAGATCTTCTGGTCTTTTCCAGATAAGGGACAGACCAGCTGTGCTGCAGATGTAGAAAAGTGAAGATTGCTACACCCTTGTCACATCCAACAGGAAAATGCAGACACAGGAAACTGTAGGGCTGTCATTTTCCCTTAACTTCTTTCTATTTATTTCACAGTGCTGAAACCCTTTTACAGAGGGATATTATTTTGCAAGAATTTAGCCTCATGATCTATATTTCTCAACTGGGCAAATTTCTGCTATATTCATGTGATAAGATTATTTATAAGAACTATAACAAGTACTATTCATCTTACAGATCATGACTGCAGCCTCCACACAATGGATAGTGTTGTGGTGGGAAAAATAATTCAGTCAGAAGGCTCAAGAAGTAATCTGTCATATTTACAGGGAACAAGTTAGTAAAGAGGTTTCTAGAAGGCTAAAGTTAACATTTTTCTATGCAGATGATAGGTAGTGCTGGTGCCAGTGGTGAGAATGAGGTAGGACATGAGAAAAAAAGCTTGCTTTTCTTCACTTCACTTTTTTGATAGTTTTTTTTAATAGTGTGGGACTTCACTTTTTAGCCAAAAAGTTTGTAGTTTGGGGAGAAGTAATTTCATATAGGCAATGTTCTAGTCATATTAGTATTGGGTTGCCAATAAACTTGTATTCTAGCAGTTTTCCCTTTTTGCATGCCTGTAGGGGAAGATGAGCTCTACTTTATGAAAGGGTGATTTTCAACTTCCTGCAAAGCCTCCAGTACAGTTTAAAGGTGAATACAGATGATGAAACAAAAATATGTTGCTTGCCCTCTGCTGTGCTGGAAAGCAACCCTGGTCCATGCTCTTATCTTTAAGGATCAGAGCCCCCTTGTGATTCTGCTTCTGTCCTTCTCTGCAAATGCAGTAGCCCATCACCTCTCATCAGTCTTTGCACTCTCCACCTTTGTTCCCTGCTGCCATTCCTGGGAAACCCTTGGTTCCCAGGGCTGCCCTGCTGTGCCTGCTGCCCTTCCTCCTGTGCTGCAGAGAGCAGAGGCAGGGGTGCAGTGGGAGCACCAGCTGAGTCAGAGGTTTCCCCCTTTCCCTGCTGAGCACCAAGAGGAGTGTGTGATTGCCCTCATGTTTGTGTGCAAAGGGGGCAGCAATTTAATCTGGGGGGGCTGTGGTGGTGATTCCCTGCTCTGCCATGTCCCACAGTTCTCAGGCTCCCAAGCTCCAGGCTCCGGTAGGGCACTGAGCAGAGCAGATGAGGGACAATCCTTTATCCTCAGACAGCATGTACAGAGGTTGATGACAGTAGCTTCATGCTTATTATTTTTGGCCTATAGCTGCTACAGGTAATATTAAAAAGGAAATGGTGAATCATAATAACTTCTTGTTGCTTTCACTCACTCTCTTTTTTAGGGTAAGTGCATGTGTGTGCCAGTTGCATCAATTAAATAGCAACCAATTCAAGTACATCTACAATCTGCCTTTGAAATGCTAGCCCCATACTGTACTTAGCAATTAAGCATGAGCAGGTTAACGGAATGCATTGTTCTCTTAGGTTAACTCCACCATATTGTCATTAAATGGATACGCCCTCATGAATCCAAGTCTTCTTTCTGTGAAAGGAAAAGAAATTGCAGCTCAAGAAGTAGGGCAATCTCTACCAAGCAGAATCAGCTGAGAGGGAAAAAAGAAAAGAGTCTCCTCCCTCCCACTTTTTTATTTCAGTTGTTGTTTAATTGTTTCTTCGACCCAGTGGTTTAGTGATTTCAAATCTATTTAATTAACAGAAAAATGGATAGGGCGCACTGAAAAAACAAGAAAGGAAGATCAGATAGACAAATGGTCTCTGTAAGTTCACAGTTCTTAAAACAGATGTTCACCTCCGCTGGCTATGGTATATCATTATCTCCAGGAACCCTGAAGAGAGAGCAAAATCCTTCATTACTTGTAGGAAAAATGGAGCAGGCTTACAGGACTAAACAGATACACCAGCCCATTCCATCAGATCCCATCTCACTGCTGTTGTGTTACTCACAGATCAAGAAGTGTATGTGTCTGGGAGAGAGTCAGACTACAGATAAACATTTCAGATATCTGTGGAATGAAAGACCACAAAGATGTGAGGAAGAGGTAGTGTCTAAAGCAGAAGCAACCAAATGGGTAGAAAGTTGGGATAATTCCTGCCTTACTTATTTGGTGCAATGGCAAGGTGGCAATCATCTCTTGGACCCGTTACTTGCTTTTTGGACAGAGTCAGCTTATTCTTAGAGTGGGGTTGCCTGTTCCCTGGTTGACTGTTCCCTATAGCTGCCTGAGCATCCTGACTCAAGGGTTAGATAGTGCGTACAGTGGAAAAGCACATTACCCCTACTCTCTTTTCTCTATTCTTACCATACATTGCAGACATAAACAGGTAAAATATCAAGCCGGTGCTAAGCAGTCTTCATCCCTCTTACCCAAAACAATCAATAATTATGGGAATTCCTCTTGCCCTGTAGAGATATATAAAAACAGAGAAGTTTACCTGTGCAGTCAAATTGCATGCACAAATGCATGCAGAAACCCATTTGTACACACTGGCTTCTCTGTCTATCTCCCTTGGCCTTGCATCTGGTTTCCTCACCTGTGGGGCAAGAAATACTATGTTCTGCTGGGTAAGCAGTTGTGATGGCAACCATGAAAGATCCCCTTGGAAAATGTGGCCTAAACAGTTTGATTACTGGTGTCCCAGATTTAGCTTGTCTTGTGATTATGCCTTATCACTCTTACTATCTCCACTAACTCTTAATCAAAGTTGAGTATTTCCACTCTTGATGCCATTTCTGACTTCAAGTATATTAAAGAAGTATACAGAATCCCAGAAAACAAAAGCATGAGGATTTGCTATGCAGGAGGCAGAGGCACTAGAGGGACCCTATGCTTCCCCTCTGGCTCCCACCCTCCCTCCTTGCATCAGAGCCCTGGTAGCAGAAAAGAGATGTTGAAATCAATATAAGAATAAATTGCCACGTGGTCCTTATTGTGAAGGCAAGGTTTCTACAGAAAATCCTTGTAATCAGAAAAGAGGGAAGATGAGATTAAACTGATTAAACTGAGAAAGTCAAAAAAGGACAACTTGAAAGATTAGCTCGAGGACGACTGAAAAGCGTAATCCTCCATGCATGTTAAGTAGAACAGTCCCTTTCTGTTATCAGCCCCTTCATCTGGTGACCTTCTGTTGCATTAGCACAGAGCTACTTGATCCAAGGCAAATAGTGAAAATTGAAAAGCCAGAATGCCAGTGATTACAACAGGTATCAATATTACTGCAGTGATGGTTTGTTATCATTAGGGAGTTCCATCAGAGCTCATTCTGGAAGCAAAAGGAACAGAAAATAACAAGGTATTACACTTGTGGTAGGCAATAGCAGAAAAGACTTTGTATTACAATGGAAAAATCTTTTTAATCTGCTTCCATCTCTAAAATTACAGTGGCAGAAAAGGGAAAGAGAAGGGGAGAAGCATAGGAAGCTTGTCTCTGTTCTTGTCTCAAAGAACAAATGAGCCTCAGTGGGTCGCATACACAGGCAGCGTGTGTTACCCTTTTCTTCTGGAGTGAGAGAAAACAAAAGGCCTGTGTCAGTTTTACTGGTTCAATGATTGTTTTGCCTCACATACCCAACTTTATGGCAAATCCTTTCCTGTGTGGTTCCAGCAGCAGGAGCAGCAAGACTGGCTCCCCTGCAGCCTGGCCAGCAGCCTTATATCTCCGTGTTGCAGGGCTGCATGTCCAAGCTTGGAATGGTGCCGTTTAGGGGCAGCATCTCCTCTCTTCTGCTTTGGAGATATAGGAGGGTCTGGAAGATAAAAGCAAGTCTACTCTGTCTGAGGGTTGTTGTGTCCTGATATATCACATCTCCCATCTTAACTAATAAAGTAAGACTCTTCCTGATAAGGCTCACATTTAGTGCTTTGGAAATACACTTGGCACCATATTGGTGCTTAAAAAAAAAAAGTTGCATTGTCTTTAAAGTTGGCAGAGGCCACAAAAGCTAAGAATACAGAGTAACACAGGTTTGTGTTGCTGTCTGATTTTGTTCAACCTGCTGCAACTCAGTGCTTCTGTTTTCCCTGATGCTCTTTGTTGGTCTCCCTTAGTTAAGAAGCATGTTCTTCAGAGGTCAGAATTGTTTCTTACTGGGCACTTGGCAAGGGCTTACAGGAATGTGACAACTGTTGGAAATTGATAAAAAAAGTGTGGTCAACCTCCATTAATGAAAAACGAAAATAATACACATTTTAAAATAATTTTTCACAATTTTTAAAACACAAAATACCATTTCACGTTGAAAGAGCACAAAGCATTAGTTTGACAGCATTGGGCTAAAATATTTTGAAAAATCTGAGGGGAAAAAAGGCCCTGCTACTAGTAGAATTCAAACCAGCTCCAGGATTGAGAAAATAAACCCATTTCTGTCAAGGCTATTTGCTATTCATTTGAAAGACCTTATCTGCATGTAGCACTAATGTCAGTATAGGAACTGATCACTATAGTCTTACCTTACCTTTCTTTACCAGAGAAGAAGGGATCTGGCAACACTTTTGCTCACAGGAAGTTTTTGGCCTTCTGTCAGTAGATTGGGTTAAACTTAATTTAGATAGAAAGAAGCAGTATGACAGCCTTGGGAGAGCTCCTACTTCTACCATACCTGAATTTGTCCTCAGTTGCTTAAGTCTCAATGAAAAGAGGTTTTCGGTTCAGGAGGTAAAGGGATTCATTAGATCTCATTCCCAGAAATGTCTACCTGATTGAGAAAGAGTCCCCTCAGGGGTAATGCTTATAAGCAGAGGGAGTCTGAGGGGCTGAAAAATGACCCATTTTGAAGTTTATCTAATTAGCTTCAAATGTATAAGTTGGATGTTTTGCTAGATGGATTAGCGTAATTATCTTAGCGCACCTATTCATGCTAGGAATGTCAGAAAATGAGAGAACGGAGAGGCACAGAAAAAAATCACAGCAGCTCAGCCTGTTGACTGCCCTGACACACGAATAATTGTGCTGCAGACAAAAGAGAGAAGGCTGGAAAAGCACAAGGTGAGACTAGATGCTCCAAAGACAAAATATTGACAGCTGACTTACAAATAAAATGAGAGCGATCCACCTTGGCCCAAACTCCCTACACAAGAAGTACTACAGAAAAATCATCCCATGTGCATGCAGTCACTGCATAAAGACAGTATCCTTCTTCAAACACCAGCAATTATATCTGAAGTATTCATTGTAATCTCTATATCTATAGTTTTGCTTCTGTCATTGAGCCATATTTAAAATGAGTGAAAGGATTTTTCTTTATCTTGAAAGTATTTCTTCTGATGGAGAATGGATCACTATTGTATTGTTTGGTTACAGTTTTTTTCTGATCTGTTGATAAATTATATCCCACACATCTCCTGAGATGAGTTATGAACTCCTCTGGAAGACAGTAGACAGCTATGAAACAGGTTTTCCCAAGAAGGACTTCAGTTAAAAAAGAAAAAAAAAAGAAGGAAAAAGGAAGAAGGAAAAAGGAAAAGGAAGAAAGAAATAAGAAAAACAGAACTGAGGACAGCTTCTTTATTCCTAAGCTTATTTTTATACTGGGTTGTAGTCTAGGTATTCATCTGCTATGAAATATATCAGGAGACTGGAGAAAAGAACAGCATTGCCTAGTAAACCCGAGAGCGATCAATGATCCCTCCAATCATTTCTTTTTAAACAGTGAGTGTTCCATTTGTGCAGTTTGTACCACTCACAGAAATTATGTTGCAAAACTGGGGTTCATGGCCAGACTGCCTCAGCCTCCATGCATCACACAAAATCCAGTGGCAGGCGGAGTTACTCACCTACCTTGTCAAATGCTTTCTTTGCTCCTGACTCACACTCTGTCCATGGCCCCATTCTGTAGGATTAGCTGAGTTTCCAGCTAATGGCATTTCTAAGTGTATCAAGTGTGCAACGTTAATTTCCCCAGCATCTCATTGACTTTTTAGTCAATATTGCTGTGATCCTTTCAGAACAACTCTCCTGTTCGAAGTATTGTAAATGAGTTTAATCACTGGAATGACCTGGTTTCTAGCAAGGTTGTGCACCGTTGGTAACAGTGCAGTCACCAGGTGATTAGCACCCTCTCTGCCCATTGATTCACTGGGGCTTTGAGTCATGCCTGCCGATTTTAACCTCGAGATTAAAACACCTTTAAGGGTGTTCAAAATTGGCAAAATTTTTCAAATAAATTATTTTCAAGTTGGAAAAGCCTGCTTCACCAAAATCTAAATTTTTAATGTGAAAAATGTCAATTATGGGTTTTTTTAATGAAAGAGCATCAAAGGTCTAAGCGCCAGATAGTGATCTTACTGGGAAAAACTTAGTCTGTGAAATTTATCTGATTTAATTTGATATTTCATTTCTAGTAGAGTAAGTGAACATTATCATTAAAGATTCCTTTTATATTTCCATAATGTGAAATTGAAAGGATCAAAATCAGGACGTGGTATGTTTATTTTCATAAAATTGAATGGTTGTGATTTACCAGAAATCATGATTCTTCTTTTTCTTGTAATGTTATGTCAGAAAAACCTTATTTTTCCATTCAGAATTTGGAATGAAAACAAACCCCAGAATGTGGCAATTTCAGATAGTTTGAAACATCCAAGTGCCAACCAGCTTTATCTGCCTGCTTGTGCTAAAGTCCTTTCACAGGTAGATGAACTTTCTCCCTTTGTTGATTTTTTCCTGCTGCTTAAAAGGCAAACATTTGTCCTTGAGTCACAGCAGAGGGCAATCAAATGGGTTGGAGGCCGTCATTCTGCCCCTAGCCTTTATTTTTGGCAGAGCAGAGAAGCTAGAGGGAGATGCATTCTGATGTCAGCGAGGTGGTAGTTGGCGAACTTTCAACTTCACAGCCACATTCCTTCCTCATATGCTTCTCTGCTGTCAGTTCCTCTTGGCATCCAGGAAGAGTGACTATTAGCACCCTCCACCTGGAGAAGGAGGGCTTGTCCTGGCTACAGTGGAGCGACATTTGCTCTAAAGAAGTGGATTGGTATCAACATTTTTGTGTGCACGCGGATGAGAGAAGAACTCAGAGAGACACCAAAAGACAAAAGGAGACAACAGTAACTAGAAATTAAGTGGCTGGAAAGATAAAAAGAAATCCAGACCCTGTAATTATGTGTGCATTTTAAGTCTGTGAGAAAATTCTAGGAGGTGGCATGAAAAGGAGTTAGAAGGTTCACGCAAAAAAGCAGGCTGCTTGCACTGCCAGCTCATGGCGTAAGGCTCCCATCCAGCTGCCTTTGCTATTATGACCTGCAGGATACCTTAACTGTTATACATGTGGATGGATTTTAGCACTTTCCTGGTTAAATTCTCTTGGCTTACTCAAAGGTCCTGGTTCAGAATGTGGTCTTGAATTGGAAATGAATGAGAACTGTCATTTTGAGTGAGCTTTCAGACTGCCTGCTGGGTGCCATCTATTTAAGACATTATATAAATCCTTTCAACATCTGCCTCTTTAAACAAGGATGTGGCATTCAAGCCTTGCTTGTCAGTGCGCTGTGTTTGTGGTAGAGACATAAGATCTTTGACTGAAAACTAACAAATGTAGCCTGTAGCAATAAACAGGACATTAAAAAAAGGTAACTGTGGAAGAAGCAGCATCAAGCCAAGGATAAGGTGCAGCGTTCATATTCTAAGGAAGTGGGTGAGGAAGAGCTGCTTTCAACAACAACTACAGGGCTTTTAGGACATGTGGGCACAGACAGGGTATATTTGGATTGTCCTGATGTTTTTCATGCATAAAAATCTCACAGAAGCCAGAACATCTCTTCATTATGTGTGTTATTGCTCATAATTGGATAGAACTGTATACCCTCTGAGGGCTGACCTTCATAATCACACAAGCTGAATTCATATAGATTTTCACTTGACTTGCTGGAGGTAGATCATAAAAGACCTGCCTTTATCATCAATCCAGTCCTCTGCTAATGCTGCCATTCATAGCTGTTCATACCTCTTAAGTCTTTTACCTGTTATGCTAGCAGGAAACTTGCTTGAGAACCACTCCTCTTATTTTCTGCCTACATCTCCTTATGTCTAGGCTATTTCTTTTTTAGCTGAGACTTTCCCCAAGCTATATGACCTGTGTTTCTTTGCTTTCCGTCCATTTGCAGATGGAACATCTGTTTGCTCCCAGCCTTCTGAACAGAGACTTAAATCTGAGTTTTTCACATTTCAGGTGAATGTCAGAAGGATGGTACTGTTAGGGGTCTGAGCTGAGGCTAACTTTGATTTAACTGTTAAAACTCTTAAAGTGGAATTGTTGAACATTCAAACATTTAAAGAAACTAGTTTTACAGTCACATGCTTAATGCAATCATATGAGATACAGGAGAACCAGACTTGAGTCCCACTGCTCTGCTTAGCATTTATTCACATGTAGAGTAGAAGAAAATCTTTCTAAATAGCACAATAGGCATTGTGAAGGAGTGACATGAGAGGGTCTGAGCTTGCCATGACTTTTCCCAGTGAGTCCAGTGCCACTGTTGTGGGAAACGGTATGTCTCTGCATCAAGCTCTTCCCATGAACAGCTTCCTAGAAATACACCATTATAGCAGCTACACTTCTCAGGAATCCCTACAGTCACAACTGACCTTAGCAGAGCTAATGCTTGGCTCAGGGGAAGAGATAATACAGCTGTAAAGCCCAGAGTCCTCTCTTCTTCAAATAATTTCTCTCACTTCTTTTCCAGTTCTCAGATATTTTCTTGGAGACTTCATTGTGTTTGGTATGGTGAGACTAATACACATTAATTTTTCTACCACAGGAAAAGAATATGCTTATTCAGATGGAAACTTATTTGTTTGGATACAAGGAAAACTCTTAGAGTTTTATGTATTAAGAAAGCTTTTCACTTTCTGTACTGTTATTGAGTTGATTCAATTGGCTCAATTTGAGTATTTTTTAGTTAGCTGCTTTGACTCTACCAATGTGGAATCTTCAAGCCATCAGCAAGAAGATATGAACAGTTTATTGCAGTGTCTTTCCACAAAAACATGTCTTTTCTATGGCTTTTTTCTTAAAAAGGATAAAAATCCAAGTCTATCAACTTACTTTTTCACCTGTTGTATGGTTTTCATTCCTGATATATGACTGACAGACAAAACCTTATAAGCAAAAAGCTAGTAGGAGAAAAATCTTTAAAAATATAAACTGTTTGACAAAACTGTCCCTCTTCTATTGGATTTGTCCAAACATTACATACTCCCATTTTTTTTACTTACTTCCCCATTTGCAAAATCAAATGACTCAGACTTTCACAGTCTGTGAGGTGTTCAAGATGATCTCTCAGGTCAACACAAAGCATTGAAAAGGAAATCAGAATGAGATACCTGGATTTATGATTCCATTTTGGATCGTATTGACATCAGCTATACCACATCATCAAAATCCCATGTAGCAAGTGGAAATAGCACAGGCTCAGTTCAATGCCATCAAAAACCTCCTTGAGCCTACCTGTAATGCCACATCACTCTCCTGCTTCCTACCTCTCCTCAAGATGCACCCCTGCAATTACAGCTGTCTAGACTGAGGGTCAGAGGGTGGCCGCTGTTTTAACTTCCAGCATTAAAGAAGTGAAGACCTGAGCAGGTGTCCACCCTAAATAGGGTGGGGAGAGCATAAGAGAGATGTTGCTCAGGGCAGATGACTTGTCACCAAAAGCAAGTCCTTGTGAATCATAGAATCATAGAATCACAGAATTCCAGGTTGGAAAGGACCTCAAGGATCATCTAGTCCAACCTTAAGTATAGTTTAAGTGAGATGGCCCAGCACCTTGTCAAGATGAGTCTTGAAACTGTGTAATATAGGGGAATCCATCACTTCCCTTGGGAGACTATTCCAATGTTTAATTGTTCTCATTGTGAAGAACTTTCTTCTAGACTCCAAACTCCTTCTCCCCATGAGCAGCTTGCAGCTGTTACCCCTTGTATTTTCTATGTGACTCCTTGTAAAAAGAAAGTCTCCTTCCTCTTGGTAGCCACCATTCCAAGAGGAAGGACACCCTTTTTGTACTCTGTTCCTGATGTTACAAGCTTGCCTCCCAGCAAGGAGCAACCTGTAGGGAAGTGCTACCTCCTTCTCTGCTGCAGTCTTTGCTATCCTGACTCAAGAAGCAGCAGGTGTGGGAAGAAATACAGGGGCAGTTGTGGGAGAGAAAGCGCTCAGCCTTATGAATGAGGCTCTGCACCCAGCTACTTCTCAAAGCCCACCCCATGGGAGTATGAGTTGGGTGTGGATGCTCTCCTCCCCAGCCATCCCATCCCCTTGACAGGCTTGAAGCTCTGCAGTGTGGCATTACCCACCACAGGGAGCTGCTGTAGGCAGTGAAATGACCTGTGTTTCCTACAGCAGAACCTGTGAGGGCCAGTCAGGCTCCTGCTCTCCCTGAGGATATGAGGTTGGTGATGGCTGGCTGTGACCAGATCTGGCACCCCAGAAGCTGAGGGAACCCCCTCACCTGCTTTCTACCTCCCATAGAAGGAACAAGCAGTCTGGCTCTTCAAGGTCTTTCCCCAGGTCTCAGCCCTTTTACTCCCTCCTGTACCTCTCTCATTTTGGGAGCAACCTGGTTTTGGTCTTATTGGCTTTGCCTATGTTTTTGGGAAGTTTTGTGTCAGCTGTCTGTGTCAAAAGCTGCAGGTGAATGCACTGATGCCAGCAGGAGCTGTGCCAATCCCTTCCTAATGCAGCACAAGAGCAGTAGTATTGATGCTGTGGGAGTTAGTATTGTTGTCAGTCACTCTGTCTTTAACTTGGTTTGAAATGAGCTCAGTAAAACTGAAGAATGGCCCAATAGTTAACTGCAATTTGGCTGAATGTCAAGAAGCGCCTTTGGGTCTGTAGAAATGTGCAGTGATTAAGCCACTTTCTCAAGGACCCTGTTTTGCTGAGCATTTTGAATACATGTTTTTAATGTCACTTTAGGATAGAGTATGAGTACAGGGCACAAGATGGAGTCAGTGTTTTCTTTGAAATCAATGACCTATATACATGGAAAATATTAAATGATGGACTATGGACTCCTAGATCTGTGACTTGTCTAACAAAGGTAGGATGTACAAAATACTTATTTCCATAATTGATGAGAATGATTCCTAAATAACACACAGGCAACCACACTTACCAAGCGAAGTAAATTGTGCTCACTGTATGTTAATGCCTGCACTGATTACGAGTTGAGGATTAATGATGTTTTGCTACTAAAAATCCCCCAAATATTAAACAGTTGCAGCCCTGGAGGGAATGCAAACAATAATTGCTGATCTTTAGGCTGGTGGGCTTTCCCTCCTTGTCTCTCTGCTTGTTGGTCTCAGTGATGGCTTACAGTCTGGAGGCTAATTTTGCCCAATTGTTCCCAAACTCCAAGATATAGGGGATGTTCTGCATTTTTGAAGGAATGTGTGATTTGAACCACTATGTGGATCCCATGACCACTGTTGTGTGTCATGCACTCCCAGACTTTGCAGCTGTGGAGACGTCATGAAGGGCCTGGCAGAACTAGTGCTGATTCACCATCCCTTTTAACAGATCTCAATAAGATTACCCACTGATATCAATAAAAATTAGAGGCCTTAGAAAAATTTTCTTGCAGACCTCTGTAAGACTTAACCTAAATGGCTATGGGCTGGACTTTCATCTAGAGTAATATAAAGTAGTTCATTGGAGGTTCATGGATTTGTAGTGGCTGAAGATGTGTTCCAGTGATATAAAACTGCATTCTTCACACCAAAATTTACCACAGTAGTTTTTATCCCCTTACTATAGGTCTGTCTGGATTGAAAGGCATTCTGTCAAGTGTAGATGTAGCCTGGGAGAACCTTTTGTTTGTACGAGAAGATTACTGACACTAATTAAACATTTTATTTATTTGGAAAGCAGGCAATTCATGACTACCTACACGCTCCCAGATTTACACAAATAGTAGATTACAAACCTCTTATATTCTGGACGACTGAGAAAGAATTCCTATTTTAGCCATGCTGAAATGACAGAGGTAGGCAATTCAAGTAATGGCCCGTTAGTTCGTTATTAAATATTGCTCTTCAGCAAAATTGCTAATGATGATGGTCTTTCCATGTTACCTTTAAAAGGGTGCACAGTATATTTTGAAGAGAGATTATCTTGGATACAGAAGGCCACTAGCTTGAATACTGTCCAAATCAACCAATTATCTGTCACAGTCAACCAACTCTGCCAGGCCACACAGAGATTAGTTGCTATATAAAGTCCCATGCTTTAAATTAAATGGCTAACAGTACAAACGTGAAATTATTCAGAAGACGAGACTTGGTTTTTAGAGGAAGGATAAACTTCTAGTAGTGGTGGACTGCCTCCTGGGGGTATAAGAACCATTGTTCTGGGTAAGTATCTTCATCATCCTTTAAAGCAGATCATAAAAACTGTCCAAGCATAGCTAATCTAAAATCCTTCACCTGACATCATGGTGGCCAGGTATTTCTAGATATGAATCTGTTCCTAACGGTTGAGCTTTTCAATCTGGACAGACAGAGGCTTGTTCTCCATCAGAAAATTATGAAGTTAGTCATCCCATCTAATGGAGAAATCCCTACTGATTTGGTGGCTTTTTTCATTAGTGCAAATGCTGGTATAAGCATATGCACAAACAAAATGAAAATTGGTCCCTGGTGTAGTTATATATATATATATATATAAAAACCTGAAGTTTCCCATGTCATTTTGAGGACTCGCAAACTATCCCAAGAATGAACCTTCCACAGCTGACCCCCATTTACAGGATGCAGATTCAAGAATTTTTTGTGCATTAATAAAGCATATACTGTATTATCTTCCTCCACCTAAGCGCAATGAGACAGTCTCATATTTTGTTAGTACTTCTAGCACATTAATAAAAAATTTCCTCAAGAGAAATGGAACAATGGATGAATCTTTACATTGAAAAATAGTGTCTTTACTGATACCATAAAAAATTCTATAGAATGTGCTTCTGTAAACTACTTAGTTTACATTATAGATAAAAATTTCTGGTATAAAACCTGATTATTGTGGTTTCTTTAAAAAATATAAAATGTCCTTATCCACCTTTCTTGGCAAGCAATATTCAGGCATTAATTACTTTAGCAGATCCTCTCAGCAGAGAAATTTTCTCAAAGTCCGCACACTAACACTCATGTATGTTTTCTATGGAAATCACAGATTACAAAAATCTCTTCATGTTTCTGTTTAAACAAAGGCCTTTCCTTAGTCATAGTCAAAGAAGGAAGGATGGATGGGTTTGGAGTTGCTTCATAATAAATTTGAATAATATATGCTGAACTGAGTATATTCAACAAAACCAAAGGAGGAGAAAGCAAAACAACTAAGAAGGAAAAACAGATCAAGAAAAGCTATGTTTCTGTTAATGTTTCAGGGCTACTACAAGAGTACAACCACTATATTTGGAGAGGTTGGCAAAATAAGCAATGTGTTGAGCAAACAGGGTAAAAGCTCAGGAACTGAGAAAGGCAAATGTATTTGAGAGCCTCTGAGTTACAGACCTCTGTTTTAAGAGAGTGTTTTGGGTAGCAGAGAGAACTGCGAGGGCAAAGCAGGATGAGTGTGCTGGAAGGTAAGTATTTTGGGACAGGTAAGTGTGGTGGGACAGAAGTTTGTCCTGTTGGGCAACATAAGCAGTAGGACTCACACCTGATGATGTGTTCAGAACAGAGATGAAGGAGGGAAGCACATTTAGCCCTGCACACATCACAAAAAATGAAGCTACTGGTCAAGCACATGAGCTTTAGCAATGCTTGCTGGAAATCTTTATCCCCTCTCCCTCCAAACAAAGCACCATGTGCAGCTATTGGCAAAAGGAATACTCGTGCTCTGTGCAAAACTAGAGAAATGTTGATTTGTGACAGTCAAACAAGGAAAGGAATTTTGATTCGTTGCATGTTTGAAAATGTTAAAAAAAAAAAACCCAAAACAAAACCAGTGGCCAGACAGAGAGAGGTTACCGTGAAAAACCAATTCAAACAGATACAAGGTTCCTCTCAGAGTAGCCTGCTTGCTAGGACTCACCTGCATCAGAAAGTTCTGGTTAAAGTGTCCAGTTTCTGCTAAGAACATGTGGTACTGTCACTTGCTGCTACTGCCCAAACTGAGAGAGAGGGAAGAAACAAGCTGCAGGAAGAAGATGCTGCCTTTGGCAGGAAGAGGTGCAGAAGGGATGAGGAGGAGGAAGAGTAGGAGTAACTGTGAGAACCAGCCATGGACCAGCTTCTCCTGCCCCTCAGTCAGCTGTCACATGGCTCCATAAAGCCTTTGTCCTAAACCTCTTCCTTATTCTGTACCCAGTTACAAGAAAGGCAATGAGTTTTGCCACAGCAATGAAATATGGGTTTAAATTACAGGGCCAAGCCATCACTGAATGTAAATGGGAGCAACTCCTCTACTGTCACCAGAGCTGGCTAAGGATCTTGTCCTCAGTTTTCAAGATGCTTTTAAGTATTGGATATAAACAACCTGCCACCATGGATACACTTTGTTTTAGAGTGCTTTTTTCACTGCTTCAACGTACCTATTAATTGCAGTAATGTTTTGCTGCACTCCTTTGGATTAAAATGCTATTTCTAAGTGTCAGTTAATGGGTTTTAGTGAAAGCAATTTATTAAACATTATGTACTCAGTTTAAATCTAACAGGGTAACTAAACATTAAAGTAACAGGGGGGAAAATCTATATTGCTCTAATTTGTATTGTATGTTCTTTTCACCAAGTATAATTGCTATTGACTGCCTAAAGCAGCATTCTCCAAATCATGAATAACCAGAGAAAAGAAAAATTGCAATTGTATGTAAAAGCAGTGTCATGGCTTACTAGCATAAACATGGGATGAAGAGCCAAGAGTTACGCAATTTGATGCTCTGCATTCATTGTTTTTTCTCCCTCTCTTTGACAGGGCCATTAATGAAAATCCAGCTCCCAGTGGTGTGAGGAGATGGTGAGCATAACAGAGACGTGCATATTTTATTTTTGATGCAAAGCACTATAGGGAAGCTAAAACCAGACTGAGCAAGTGTCTGTAATTGTACAAAGGTGTTGTGTCGCCGAGTGGCGACAGTGTTAGAGGGTAAACTCTCTTTTCTTAATTTCAGCAATGCGTCTTCCTCCTCAATGCACAGCAGGTTAGACTGCTATAGCCATAATAGAGTGGTGTTCACATTATTCTGTGTGGGTAAGGGAGGAGCTGGTGTCCAAGGTATCATTGTTATCAAGAAGACTTCCAAGAAAAAAATAAAGGCAAACCTTCTCTACATGGGATTTATCTTTATTATTTGGTAATAGAAATATCTCTAGAGTTATCACTAGCATGAATGCCATCATTTTCCATAATATCTCACCTGGTATTTGATATCCATCAAGAATTTGACTAGTGAGAGGAAAAACTATCATCGAGAGGGTCCTCTTGATGCTTTGCCCATACTGTTGAGTTAAAAACTTCATTGCAGCCATATGTCTATCCAGCATAGTCCTGCATAAATAATGTCCTGTAGCTTCAGAAAAACCAGCAGCCTGTAAAGATGGACATCAAAGCTAGGGGCCCTCATGCCCCCATGCTCAAGGGTTATCTGCAATATTTTTATGAAATCTTACTGACCAGTTATGATGCACACACTCCCTTGTCTTCACTATCATGATCCAAAAAGCTGCTCACCATTCTGACTCTCATTCATGGTAACTGAATGCATGCCTACAAAAGAAAAGTTATTGTTATGACAGGAGGTATGAGCTGCTCTACAGCAGCCTTTTATTCACAAAAATGTAGGGTTTAATATTTAGCTGATGTCTATCTCTTAACTTTTGCTTTCTAAATACTAAAACCTGATATTACTTTTAATTTTCTATGGCCAAAAGCTATTCAAAGAAGAGCTATATGTTTAACTACTGGTTTTGAAGGTAGAAATGTTCATGTGCTAAGAAATGATGTTTATGTGCTGTGCTGTGCAATGCATTCATGTTGCTATATATGTTTGGCAACCTGTCTGCTCCTTCATCTGCACCCTGTTTGCAGATCAGTTCCCCCCTGGCAGGTGCAGATTTACGGGGGATAAAGAGAGAACTTCATCTTCCTCACCCCCAGCCCTTGACTCACACTTCCCTTCATGGCATCCACAGCACACGTTTTCCTAGAGCAATGCTGCAGATTATTTCTGAGTCTTTGTGCTGCATTTTAAAGGCAGACAGAGAAAGAGAAGTTGGGGCACTCAGAAAGTTGGAGTCTTGTCCTCACCACTAGTTTTGATCCTTTGTGCACATGCACCATGTGGGGGGAACACAGGGACACGTCTCTCTTTCAGCTGACATCTGGGAGACACCTACTGCAGCTTCAGGTCCTACATCTAATTTGCATTACTCCTTAGCATCCAGAAACAGTCCTAATTTCTCTCCTAAAAGTCAGCTTAACTTTTGAAGTGTTTTTTTTTTGTAGCCTGTGTGGAATCCATTTTCTGAAAATTACAGTGGTCTAAGACTCAAAATAAGTTGATTTTGGAAAAGGTAGTGCACATCTCTCAGGTTAATGTCAATGGTTTTTCGCAAATTTTTGTGGAAACCACTCGAGCTAAATAACCTATACAATCTCAGGCCTATCTCTAACCTTAGTACTTGTGCCTGGCCACTTTCCCAGGGTGGCTTTTACAGCTGACTTTTGCGTGAAACTCAGAGAAAAATGTTCAACCAGCCTGCGCCAGCAAAAGGACAGTGACAGACAGCTGTAAGGTAATACTATCTCATGTTGACACAGACATTTCTGCATGAACTTGCCAGCTTCTGAAGTAGAAACAGAAATTTCAAGGGAGCTATAGAGGCCTAAGTTGTTCTGTGGCACCAGAGTTGGTAGATCTGGAAGCATAGCAATTCCTTGGGACAGGACCATGTCTGTTTTGTTTAGTATTGTATCAAGCTTGACATTCTGTAAGTAAATAAAAATAACTACAATGCTATGGTGCATTAGTGCCTGCCCAGGGAGCCTTTGGCTGGCTACATTATGTGTGTCGGTGCAGAGAGTGTAGAAGCTCCTCTTAAGGAGCTGTGGCCAGCAAAGATTGTTCAGACGACAGTGTGACAGGAGTGTGCAGGATTGATTCTTAGAGTGCTATTTACACTTTGCTAGCAGAGAAGGCAAACCAAAAGAGCTTTAGACAGGAATTTCTGAGCAAATCTGGGACAACCTGTGTTTATTGCTTTGCCTGTATTGCAAAAAGTGTTCTTTGGTAACTTCAGTCCATATTCAAATAGAATGAATATAAGGTTCATCAGGTATAAGCACGCGTGCACGCATTCAAAATAGCAATAAATACGATGGTCAAATTCATTGATTGGTAAAACATTCTTTGCTACAAAACCACAGAATATATAGATTGAAATAACAAGTAATAATAGAATCCCTTTCTGTATATTTTATAGGTATTTGTAGTGAATTGTGGGTATTTTCCCTTGCTACCTAAACATTAAGATTTACCTGGCCTGCTTTTACCACTTTGCACCTCCTATGTAGGACAGCCTCTGTTGAATATTGAATGATGGGACTACCAGCACCATTTCATTTTCACTGCACCTTCTCTCAAGTCAGTGATGAGGATGGAGGAGTTAGGTACTTGACCAATGTTATAGGTGGGAACAATTTAGGAAAAGGTCTCTGGATCTGAAATCTATGTGTCAGAGTCAACTTAGTTAATTTCAGCAGTACTTTTAGGTTCCTGATTTCCAGGTGCCAGGACAATCAACAGAGGAGAGAACCACACAGTCCTTTTTGCCGTGGCTTTATATTTTTTCACCAGGCAGCAGTTACTGGCAGGTGTTGGAGACAGGATATTAAGTTAAATGAACCTCTAGTCTGACCCCATAGGGCAGTTCTTTCAGTTTTATTTAGAGCCACATCTCAGCAGTGAAAGAGTCTGTAGCCTCATCCATTACCTACTTAAAAGAACATGTTGCAACTCACTTAAAAGCAAAAGCAGTCTTAAATTACACACACAGCAGCTAAAAGTAGCCTCAGCTTAAATTAAAGGGTATGCTTCCCCAGAGGGGCAGCTGGCTCTGGTCACGCAGAATGAATATTTTCCTGTGTGGGACATTCTTTTTTTAAGGCCATAACTACTTAAGCCACAATGCTTCCTGCTTCAGAGGCTGTGCTAATGCAGGTGAAAAGGGAAAGATGAAGTATTACACACTGCTATTACACACTATTTAAACAAATATCCTTTTTTTTTGATCTACGGAGGTTTGTTGTTTTTTTGTTTTGTTTTTTTCATTCTTTCTTTCTTCTGCTTTTTTTTTTTCCTGCAGGCTTTTAGCAGGAGGATAATAAGGACCCCAGAAGGAATTCAACATGATGCTTTTTTATTGTGCTGCCAGGGTTTCATGGGAAAGCCAGGGTTGTGGAAAATGCTTTCAGTTGTCATTCTCAATAACACCTATTATCTGCTTGTGTGTGGGAGTCCAGTGAGGAGCTATGCAACTGCTTTGTGCCAGCCATACAAAGCAGAGGTAACTTAAAGTGAGGATTACTACATCTGTAAGAAAATGCTTAGGTAGGAGGCAGCCACCTGGACTAATGATTATGTTTGTAACAGATATTAAGAGGGAAAAGAATTAGGTAGGTCATTTGCAGGGTCTAGGGGGAGAGGGGAGGGGAGGAGAGGGCAAGAGCAATGTGAAAAACGGACAGCATTTTCAGGATAGGAGGTCTGAATTCAAGTATCTGTCTTTGGACAGGTATTAGGTACCTTTGTTGGGTCTGTTTCTAAAACTGCAAGACAATAACTAGAAAGGTTCTGATGTGGGGAACTCAACCTCAGACACAGAAATGTTCCTCAGGGTTAACATGCCTGTGTAGGTCCAGATTAGCAACAATGTGACCCAAAGGAGAATGGATAGTGCAGATCTGCCTGTTGTACCTTTCCTGACGTCTCCCTCCTGAAAGCTAATTTATTTCATTTTTCTATACAGTAACTTCAGAGCCTTCTTCCTTACTCAGTTTGCACTTCACCACTTGGGTGTATTTTGTTTCTGTTGTTCTCATTGTGCTGGCTAAATAATGTGGAAGACTAATAAATTCAAGTAACATTTCTAATTGGTTTAACATCAGTTTAACTATCTAGAATAATTTAGTGTTATTGGATACTTTATATGATGAGTCCATGATGTTTAGACTAGAAAATAATAAAATGCACTCAATTGATTAAGCTCTTTGTAGGAGTCTAAGAATTAGCATACTGTCTAATGGCAAATAATTTATAATTACCAAGAAGAGCTGATAAAAGGGTTTAGTGATATTGACTACCTGAGTTGATAACCTTGATCAGCCAGCTTCATTAAAAGAAAAGTCCTAGCTTGAATGTAACTCTGTAAAAGTCATGAGATGACTTTAACACTTTGTCTCTTGAATGGGACACTGCTGCTTTGACAGATAGTCCCCAAGTGCTGCCTTTGGAGACCAGAACATACTTCAGATTGAGGACCATGTTGCTAGGCTGACTGGCAACATGTTCCCAAGTGGAAGTTTTCTCTGGAAGAAAAATCTCTGTTTTGAAATTAAGTAGTACAGGACATTTATAAAGCAACTTACTGCAAGGTTTTGGCCTGCGCTTCATTAACTACACACCAGAGTAGGAAGATGAGTTCTGCAGTTGTATTTGCTGTACTCCATAGACTATAGTCAGTGATACAGACTGGTTCCTTTCACACATTTCTGTGAAGTGACAGCTGTTTGAGCCAAATTTAAGGTTAGGGACAACTTGTAAAAATGTAGGAACTAATAGATCACAGCTTTTAGGGTGGACCTGTGGCCACTTGATCTTTACTGAACTGGAGGAAGGTGAATAAGTGAGGCTTTCATGGAGAGGGAAAGGTACTGGAAGAAAACTGGGAGACACTGATGTGTGAGGAGGGTTGAGAGCTCCGCCATTTAAATGGGCTCTGTTGAAGGACATCCCCTGTTCCCATGGCTTAGTTGTGACTGGCAAGTTCTCAATTTAATTTATGACTGCCCCCATCGCTGACTGACAACCCTGAAACAAACTTCTGCTTATTCTTTTGCTTTGCTGCTGTGAATCCGGGCACACCAGCTTTCTGCTTTGCCCCACACCTTCACTTTAGTGAGCTGAAAAGTCTAGTTAAGTATTTCACATAAGAGCAGAGTAAGCAGAGCCTGTGGCTGTCATTGGCACATAGCAGATTTATGACAGGAACAGATTTGGCATTTCAAGTCAAAATACAACAAACTGATATGTTTTCATGAAAAGTCTTTGGCCTACAGAACAGAATAAAGATGATAAAGCATGACTAGTCCCCAGGAAGTTGAGGAGTGTATAAATACATCCTTTGCCCATGCTTTTGCGGCTTTCTTTTGGACTGGCATGGATAGGTATTATTGCTCTAGGAAGCTAGAAAAACTTGGATTCTTACCCTCTGTTGTTGAAATGTTGAGATATTCAGTTTCAAAATGGACCCTTCAAATATGTCATCCCTTCTGCCTGTGTTCTGACACAGCAGAACAATTGGTTTGAATGTTTGCCTCTAGCCATGCTCTCTTCAATCATCTACTCAAGGTTTCTTGCAGTCAGATCAACGAGATGGAGCTTTAGAGAATACTTCTTATGGTTTTGAAGACACTTCTTAGGAGTACCATGCTCAGATGACATTTAAATCTGGGCACTAGGCAGACACTAATAGGAATGGGAATTGCTGGCACTCTATGCAAAGAAATGACTGCCTTCCCCATATTTTCACTGTATTTGCTAGGTGTCATATTAAAAAGGCTGAAGCTGTGATGATGGACTATCAAACCACTGCAGCAAATCCTGTGGCAGCAAAACTGCTTTGCTAAGAAACAGAACAAGTCTCATTTTCAAAAATAAATTCTCAGTGCTTTTAAGACTAGAATGCAATAGTTTGAATGCATCTTATATGTCATAAGGGCTTAGTCTGGACAAGTGAGCAGAGAGAATGTTTATGTTTCATTTTAAGATCATAAAACTGCAGGTTTCTGAGGAGACACTTTAAACTGACATTGCTACAAATGAGAAATTGGAGGTAAACTTGGAACCTTGAAAATTTCAAATCTCCTTAAATCTTGGGGTTTTAAATGTGCCTAATTGTGTTGTGCAGTGTAGGTGTAATTCATACAGTTAAACAGTTGAGCACATATGCAGCAATTCCTTAACATACCTTCAAAGCAATGATGAGTAGCTTGCCATAACAGTGCCTATGACAATAATATGTACTGATATACATAATACACGACTAATAGTATTAGTACCACGTAATACTGTTTTAGTCGGATTCAAATACCTAAACTCATGTTGTCTGAATTGGTTTGAAACAGAGAAAAGGTAGGAGATCACATGAAGAAATTACCTCATAGTTAAGATTCTTCCTGTTCTTGGAATGCCTGTTTTGATTTTACTTGCTCTTGCAGGTTATTTGAAGAATATCTCATTAAATCTCACTTTAATGATAACTTCCAAATATTTGACATTTGCAATTGTAGGTTCCATTCTCATTGGTCATATCAGTGATATCATGTATTCTATTTCCTAGATGAAATGAACTAACAAATTTTATCTGAGATCCTTGAGGTGATATTCATCTGAGCTAGTCATGCTAGGCTCCCTTTCTACACAGATATAGACACTTCCAGAATATGAAACATGACCTCCTAAAACAGATATCTAAAACAGATCAGGTGATTCACATCTAACAGAGTCTGCTTTTCTCCTTTAGCTACAAAGGAATCATGAGGTGACTAGCTTGGAGGTTGATGTCCACATTGTGGAAGTCTTACTCTCTTGACGGGTACAAATTTGTTATATTCACACTAGAAAGTGCTGTAAAATTATTTTGCCAAATTTTTTTTGTTCTTAAAACAATAAACCTTGAACTCTGAACATGAGAGAAGTTTGAACTGGCAGACAGTAAAGGAACAGCTCTCTAGTGATGGGTGATGAGTTCAAGTAAAGTTGTAGGTTTCTTCTCTGATCTCAGGCAGGTCAGATAAGTCAGTTTCCTTGAAAGGAAGAAGTGTTTAACAGACCTTCTCTGTCTCACAAGAACTTTTTTGTGATTAATAAAATGGAGGCTATGAGGGGACATATTTATCTCATTTTCTATCTAGATGACTCAAAGCAGATTAGTTTTTAAAATTCAGTTGCTTATGGAGTTAAAAAGATTTGCTTCACAAGGAAAAATATACTAGTCCATCTTTGTGGGGGACTTTTCACTGCCTGAGTTTAAAAGACCAATCCGTATGAGGAGGATGTTTTACCCCAACTATTCGTGTGACAAAAGGAACTAAGTGTCAAAGTTGATATGGGGAATTGGGAAGAAGCCACATCTGGTGTGAGATTTTTGCTTTCTAAATCACATGATAAAGTAGGCTTACCCTTGAGTGCTGTGGAAACAGATGACCACACAGGATCTCTGACTCAGCAGGAATTCATGAAACCACACCAGAGATATTCTGTATGTGCTGACTCAGAATGGAGGAAAGAAAAGTTGTCCACCCTTTGGAAAAGTTAGCACCCACTGTTGCCTTTCACTTAAGATGGAAACTTCTCCTGATCACCATGATCTTTCAAAGGCAATTGAGACTGGCCTCACAATGACACTGGCCAGCTCCCTGAGCACTTGTGGGGGCCTCCCATCAGGTTCCAAGGACTTGTGTGTGTCAAGTGCAACCTGACCTAGTTAGAGGTGTCCCTGCTTATTGTAGGGGAGTTGGACTAAATGGCCTTTAGAGGTCCCTTCCAACCCAATACATTCTGTTATTCTATGATTCTAAGTTTAAGTGTTCCCTACCTTCTTCACAAGGAGTAAATTTTCCTTGCTCCAGATCTTCCTCTTGGTCTCTGGTGCCTGGGATACTGAAGGCTGGTCTTACCAGTAAAAATAGAGATGCAGAAGTCATGGTGACCTTGGTCTTCTCCATAGCATTTTGTAAAGGTCCTCATTCTCATCCAGCAACAGGCCCGCAGTTTCTTTAGTCTTCCGTTTCCTTCTGTTGTACCTGTAGCAGCTCTTCTTGTTGACCTTCATGTCCTTTGCCGGGTTGGGTTCCCAGTGGGCTTTGGCTTTCCTAACCTCATTGCTGCACACTTGGACAGTATCTGTTCCTCTTGTGTTGCCGGACCCCTGTTTTCCATCTCTTGTACACTTTGTTTTTATGTTGGAGTTCTGTTAGTAGCAGTTTTTTCATCCATGCAGGCCTCCTACCACCTTTGTTTCACAGAGTAGGATGGATCATTTTAGGTCTTGGAGGAACTGATCATTGAAAATCAATTAGCTCTCCTGGACCCCTCTTCTCTCTGGGACTGTTCCATTGGAATGTTTCCAGTCAGGTCCCTGAACAAAGTCCTGTCTTCTGAAGTTAATGGCTGTGATCCTGTCATTTGCCTTGTTCCCTCCTACTAGTCTTTTTGAATTCTAGCCTGTCTCATTTTATGAGCTTATGATGCTGTGGTGCATCATTCTTTTTTGCTTTTTTATACAAATATAGCTGCAGCATATTTTCTAACCCAGGACTGACGTCCACCTCCTCCTCCCACTGTTCCATTGGGACTGTGTGTGAATTTAGCTTTCAGTAACACTGGAGTAGTTCTACAGCATCAAATAACTTGAAATAAATCTGTCCTGAGTAAGAATCGGGCCCCTCAGCCCTTGTAGCAGAACTAACACTGACTTCTCTTACACAACCTTCTGAAGGATTCTCTGGAATTGTTTTGTGCCTGGACTACCTTTATTTTATTAATGTAATGAAATAATACATCTTTACGAACTCCTTAATGCCCTTTATATTAACAAAGCATGCATTATTTCATCTCTGTCTAATTAATATCCTGTTTAATAGGTATCTCACTTCATGTTAGGTTCCTGTATTCTTAAGAAATTTTACTAATTTAATTGAGAGCAGTCTCAAATTAATTGTATAATTAATCTTGTCAAATTAGGTAACATTCATACAGCACCTTATTAAAGAAACTCGAATATTTTAAATTACCATGCTATTAGGCATTAATAAAGAAGTTCTTCTTCTGTATTGTTCTGCTTTATATCACAAAGAAGGTAATTGCAATATAAATTGCAATATAAAAGCTAAGTTCTATAGTACATTAATAATTAGATACACATTATTCCCCATTAAAGCTTTTTCTCTTATTAATTCAATCATAGAATGGATAAGCCCTTTTAAAAACAGGAATAATAAAACCCCCAAAATACTAGGAATGAACTCTTGTGCTGATTCCTGAACAACGGGGCAACTAGAACCTGAACTGTTTCTTGACTGATGTCCCAGTGAAGCAGGTTTCTGAGAAACCCAGTACTGTGCTGCAAACTACTTAAAGACATACGAAGCCGTGGAAAGCTTTATTTCCATCTCAGGTTTGGGAATAAGTGCATGTCGATTTCTTGACTCAAAGTGAAGAGGTATACTCCCTGATACACTCCTGAGGATTACATAGCACAGCAGCCTCCTTGCAGAGCCTGAAAGACTTGCCCCAAGAGACCTCTGGAGGTGACCAGAAGGCTGATGTGCAGGACTGGGGACTCGGAGGTGGCGGCTGTGATGTGGGAGAGGAGAGCAGGCAGGCTGAGAAGGGGGGAATGGATAATGAGAAATGCTATCAATTTTTTATGAGTATATGGAAATTGTACTCAAGGTCAGAAAGCCCAAATACTATATTATATCTGTGGGTGCCAGAGAGATTTTCATTTATATAATATATTGGTCTAGTATTTTAAATCCTTAATCTTGGTGCCTGTAGTTGTGTATACTAAAAGAGCCCATTAGATTAAATACTTCAGGCACAAGAAATCATCCACGCATGAGTGCTGAATGAGTAAAACAGCATTTCACATAGGGACATATGCTTGGGTATAATTGCAATGTCAGCCATATATGTAGAACAGCCTGTTCTGATAAATTCAAAGTTACTGCTGAGACAGAAAACCATAAACTAGCATGTGAAAACTACTCTCACTTTCTCACTGTAGGGAGACAGTGACATCTTAACATTATTGACATCTTAAAGGTACGTCACATGTGAGTTCATGAAGTTGTCTCTGTGAACATGCTCTAAAACGGGTCAGTGAATTACCTGCCTTGGGCAGCTGCCCATGCAAGGCAAGGCCAGGAAATGCAACTTCTCCCCCCACTTCCTCTTCCACTCCTCTTCCCACTTCTACCCCAGGTAAATTCACCCCTGGATTACCTGGAAGTACACTCAGCCCTTTGGTGTACATTTGAAACAACTCTGTCAGACCCAGCTCTAACTCCCTTAAGCAGAGCTTTGTGAGTAACAGCTCATTTTAAAATTTATTTATTTTTACAAATGAACAGGAGAAATTTATTTTAAAACAAAATATTATACCTATGAAGTTTAAAGTAAAGAGAGGAGATGGAAGAGCGGGAGGAAATGTTGAACTGAAACACCGCATTCAATCTGACACCAAGTGTTCCCATTTGCTATTTGAGGCTAGACCTTTCTTGTTGTCTTTTTATTTAGCTCTCTTTTTCTACAGAAAGTTCCTATTTCAGAACAGAAATCCAGATTTGTTTTGAAATCCTACCAAAAAACCCGCCTTCAATTTTCTTGGCTGAGACTAATCACCAAATGTGATCAACATTTGCGAATAGGACTTATCTCCCTCTTCTACCCCAAATCTGCTGTCACTTCTTCCTGGGCTCTCTCTGTCACTCCCTCCTGGTTTTCTTTTCTTCTTTTTCTTTTCTTTTTTTTTCTTTTCTTTTCTTTTCTTTTCTTTTCTTTTCTTTTCTTTTCTTTTCTTTTCTTTTCTTTTCTTTTTTCTTTTCTTTTCTTTTCTTTTCTTTTCTTTTCTTTTCTTTTCTTTTCTTTTCTTTTCTTTTCTTTTCTTTTCTTTTCTTTTCTTTTCTTTTCTTTTCTTTTCTTTTCTTTTCTCTTTCCTTTCCTTTCCTTTCCTTTCCTTTCCTTTCCTTTCCTTTCCTTTCCTTTCCTTTCCTTTCCTTTCCTTTCCTTTCCTTTCCTTTCCTTTCCTTTTGTGTTGAGTAAGCTGCCATTGTGCACTTTTCACCCAGCTCTGCCCTTGGGATCCTATTTTCCCAATGGCCAGCCTACTAGACTGATTAGATATGATGTATTTGTCCTCTGGAATGGGTATTTATACTGATGCTTCATGTTTATTTCTCAAAAATAGAATCTTCACAGGATATAATATCAAGAAATCCTTTTCCTGCTTACTCTCTTTTGAGGACACAAGGTTCCCAGATTTGTTGTTGTGTGATAGGGATTGTAATAAAGCACCTAACTGGTGCAGACAATGTGCAATAGTCCAAAAGACCATTAAAATCTAAGAGGATAGGCAAACCTGCAAGATGCAAAGTTGGGAAAGACTTCAAGTTCTCTTTTCCCACCAAGAAGTGTGTTAGAAAACCTGAGCTGCTGCAAAACACTGATAAAAACTACAAGAATTCCTCTGAATAGTAGGACTTCATAGCTCAGCAGACAGTTTTCTGCCATCCTAAATAGTGAGTGGCATGAGGAGATGGCTTCTGAAGAGGAGTGGGAGAAAAAAAAACGCTTAGCACAACATGTTGCAGAGAAACAGCTTCAAAATTCTAAGCACAAATGCTGATTTTTCACCATAGCAGCAAAAATGTCACATACTGTGAAAATCTAACATTCTACACATCCATGTAGCTGTTACTTGAGTGAGTAATTACTGTGGGAGTGACACTGCCTTTAACCTGATAAGTCTTGGACAGTTAAACACTGAGCAAGAGCTACATGGTCAGTACAGAAAGCAATGCTGAGAGGGTATCATGTTAGACTGCATTAATTACTTTCAGCCTGAATGTAATCTTAAGGCACCAAGACTTGTATTTTTACAAGAATGTGAGCCTTTTGCAACTCTATTTGCCCCCTTCAAGGAGCGTGAGATGTAACGCATGTCTGTTGCTAGTGGTATTTTTCTTTGTAATTCAGTGCGATGTGAATCTGATGAAGTTCAGTTCTTGCTCCTTTTTTTGCAGAGATGTCATTCTGATTTGTTTGTGGGTTGTTATTGTTTTAGGGTTTATTTTTGCTGCGTGTAATGATATCTGAATAACACTGTTGTATCCTTTCTCCCCCACATAATCTGTAATATTGGCCATTCTACACTGTACTACTTCTCTTGGAGATTTGACTTCAGTTCTGTCAGCCACGCTGCTCAACCTGTCACTGGCCTCCTGCTGGTATGACTGACAACGCCAGACTCCTTACCCTCCAAAGAGAGGGGGAGAGAAAATGTCCCAGAGATATATTTCTTCTGTTTCTTTTATTAAAATCAATCTTGCTCACCTGCAGGGTTTCTTTTTATTATTTTAAACATTTTTTCCCCCACAGTCATTCCACATTATCGTTCAATGTTAATAAAACTGGTTGCTTGCAGTGATGAGAAAAAAATGCTTTTTATCAGGTGTGTATTAGCAGAACATGCTGAGTCCAATTGCTGCCTCTTGCAGTTAGTCATTTGTTTCTTACGGCTCCTCTCCCTCCTCCCAAACACCCCATCTTCTAAAGCAAATGTGGGAGAGAAGCCTGAATGCAGATGTCAAGCCCTGGAGTTGTACTACAGTCAATTGGATCACACAGGGTGTGCCTGTTTCATTCGGGCTTGGAGCTGACCCATTTCTAGTTTGGGATGTGGGCATAGGTTTGTCTTGAATTCTCCAAGTCCGTGCTTTTGGTCACAGAAGCCACCTTCATAAACTGCTAGTGTCAGGATCAGTTTTGAACTGCAGGGCTATAGACAGTAAACAGGACAAGTCTATAGAAATATCTGGGTTTCTTGCAATGCTTTTTTTTAAACAAGATGTTTCCTGAAGTGTTTGGTAATACAAGAAAATCCCACTGGAAACAGCCCTAAATTAATCATCTCTTTAAGACATTGACCAAGAGCAAATATCATATTTATGTTCAAGTAATTAGCTTAAATGTTGCCCAGGTTTGTGATATACACAGAAAAATATTTTTATTTAGGATATCTTGATTCGTAACACTCAGACAGTGTGGAAAACTTCAGGTGTTTAGGGAGGAATTGGACTGATGCTGGGTAGAGCTTTCAGAGCAGAGATGAGAGCAAAAACCTGAGCCTCAAGAAAGAACCTACTTATTTCTGCCACACTTAGATTCATCCCCAGAGGCAATTCCCAGCACCTGCCACAAAAGGAAAGGTTGCTTAGCCTCCACCCTTTGTGAGACTCAAGTAAGGATCATGAAATTTTGTTGCAAGAATCAGCAAGCATCAGCAAGCACCAGCACAGTGAGCTTTTCTGACAAGCAAGTAGGAGAGCTGAAGCAGTTAGCTGCATGGGAAATGTGTGCTTGACTGGATAACATTATTACAACATTGGCAGATGGGCTGTGAGAAACAACTAATGCAAATAATTTTGAGGACTACAGCTGGAAGTCTCCACATACCAAGTGTTTTGGAGAACATAAGGCTGATGTGGATTCAGCTTTTTTTCATAAGTACAGACTTCCTGTGGACCTTTGGACATGTGACTGCTCTTACCTCTTTTGAGTGAAAAAGGACCATGTACTTCCAAAATATGTCAACAGCTTTCTGTTGTTGTTCTGAACCACTTCTGCTTTCTGAGAAAGTAGTATTTCTGCTCTCCTTAACATCACAAATCATTCACTTAAGCAGAAACTGAGTCAGCACACACATCCTGCCTTGGAGTAGAATAGCCATCTCAAATTTCATCTTTTTCTTCTGTCTCCTCATCACTGTTACAGTCCCTCATGACACCAGCAAGAGGACAGCCCTGGCTCTTCTTCCAGGCCCTCCCAAGGACATGTCTGCAAGGAACACACTGTGGAAATGGTACAAGAGCATCCAGCACACAGCTCTCCTCCTGGCCACTGCTGTAACTGAGCTGATGCTGCAGGGGAAAGAAAAGGGGTTTGGTCCTTTCCCAAATATTGGCATCTTTCCCAAAAGACTCAACAGCAGCATACAGATTCTGGTCGGTATGGGTACAGTCCTGTAGGGTACAAATAGGATACACTAGCCATACTGAGTCTGTATGGCAACTCAAGCAAAGGCTCCGTATCACTGAGGATGCATAAATCACTGAAGATGCGTGCAATTCAGTAGGGACTTCAGAATGAGTATTTCAGTTAAAGCTACTCTGTCTCTGAGAGTCTGCTTACAGTTCCTTTCAATGAGTGGATGCAGAAATTAGTCTGGAAGATTTCTACATTAAAGATTTGTTGTAAAAGAAATTGGGGGGATCTTGAGGAATAATGTTGTTTTCTTATTCTGGTTTCATTTCCTCATTTGGTGTCAAAAGAAAGCAACTATGAATCATTTGTCATGGCAGAAGCTGCTTCAATGAGATTTTGGAGGTCTCTGCCCAGAACAGCACTAAACCAACATTGCAACAATCTAGGGTGCAGTATATCCTGTTAAATTCAAGTTAACCCACTAAGCTTTCATCCTGGTACTCTTAGCCACTTGCTGTCATTCAGAAACGTCCCTGGCTGATGGAAGCTCCCTGGGTCCTGCATGCACGTTCTGGGATTTCTCCCATACTGCAGGGCAGGAGATAGTCCAGTGAAGCAGAAAACATAATTTGCTTTGCTTAAAACCACCTGCTCCCTGATGATTTTTTTTTCTGTGAAGATTTTATTAGGGGAGAGGGATATGAAGAAGAGAGGAGGGGAAGAATGAAAGGCAAATTCCTGCCATTTCAGGACATCTGAACATTAAAGACAACTGTGATCTTCTTATGCATGCAATACTTTACAGAACCATCAGTGTTTCTGAACATGCCACTACCAATTAAGGGCAGAGCTATAAGCTCTGTACTTTGCGGTGCTATGCACAGAGTAGGAGAATGCCACCTGGACGGCTACTGCAAGAAAATGTAGCTACTGAAACAGGTCTAAAAGGAAAGTATTAAATGGCTGGGTTTTAATATCTGGATTATTTATATCAGGATCTCACTGGTTAGGATAAAAGCATCTTCCATTCTAAAGGTCAGGAAATGCCATCCAGCCTTAAATCAGCCCTGTTATGCTAGACAGAATATGCACATACTAGGATACCAGCTGATTACATGACCTTGTAGTATTTTCTTCCATGGGCACAGGAAGTGTTCAGAGAACAAATAAGCAGACTGATGGATGATGAGGCAAGATGCAAGGCAAGAAGGAGGAGCCCCTCAAGGAGTTTCTATTCCTATGTGTTTCCCAGATTTGTAATGAAATATTAGACAGCAAGGTTAGTCCAAAACTCCAGAAGTCTCACTGCCAAATGATTGAGCTTTCGTAATTTTTTTGCAATAGTTAAAAATTTAGAGGTGGGGGAGTTTTGTTTCTGTTATTTGTTGGGTTTTTTTTGGTTGGTTGGTTTTTGTTTGTTTGTTTGTTGGTTGGTTGGGTTTTTTTTTAAATTTCCACCTTGATTCTAGAGAGCACCAACTACTGAAAACAATCCTCTAGAGAAAAAATATCAATTTCCGCCCTGTTCTTCAGTCTGTTTGAACTCTACAAGTTCCCTAATTCCTCTAGGGAACAATTCTCTTCCCTACAGAGATACACTCAGTTTCAAAATTGACTTGAAAACAAGAAAACAAAAATCTGCCTTTCTTTTTCTTGTGTTCTAAAAGTTCTGACAAGGGCCTTTCTCCAGAGAGTCATCTTCTTCAATCTCTTTGTGTTTACTGTCACCTGCCAGCATTTTGTTCTGAGTTAAGGAGACAGTAAGCTAGCTATGCTACCTCCTTTTTGTGGCTTCTTCCACTCACAGGCTAGTTTCCTACTAGATGTATCTGTATCTGGTCTTCAGCCTGATCCCTACTGATTGCTTTTGTTACTTGTCTATGTCCATAACATTCATATAATTTCATGGATGTGTGTCTTTTTCTGTTTGTTCTGCACTGGGGAAAGATTAGAAGCCATGACTGTGTGCAGGGCGTCACACAGGAGCCTTCACTAGTGAGATACTCACTGTTAATCTGTAGTAGGAATCCCTTATTTCTGCTGGAGTTCTATATTAAATTACACGGATACTTAATTAGACAGTCTTAATTTGATTTTAAATATACACAGTACTTGTGCAATTATTATTCAGCCTCTTGTATCTTCCCTCTACCTATGATATACTCAGTCTGATGATGGTAGTGATACACACACAGACAAAAGATGTCTCTGTGTCATTCTAAACATCATGTCAGTGCTGTTTTACAAAATTTTTTTAGATCCTCTGACAATAGATATTTCACTGAAATAAAGAGCAATATCAAAATACGTCTTATTTCCATACCTATTATTGCTACACACTAGTCATGCTCCTTCACCTGCCATGGGGCCAGAATACTATTCAGAGCATGTACCTGGGTATCAAATCTTATGTGTAGCATACCTTTGTGAGGGCAGAGACCTCTGTTCAGCTGCCACTGCCCTGAAAGTTGGATTGCTTCTCACTGTGTCCACAGTAACTCACTTTCCCATACTGCAGCTTCAAAAGGATTCAGATAAACAGCTTGCTTCTTCTACAGCACATTATAGATGAAAGATCTAACATAAAGGTTTCAGAAGAATTTTTTCTAGTCAGCAGAAAAAAAATATAAATATCTGGGTTAAGAACATGCATGCTGTTTGTCACTTTTCTATCATGATATGTTTTTTTCTGGTGCTACAATACACTTTCATGATTGCGGTCAGTCACGACCTTCCCTCTGGAACATGGCATGTGTTGTCTCTTTTCCAGGCACCTTTTTTGCCCAATGTCAGATGGATATTAAATTTCTAAAAAGCTGGTGTCCTTCTCCTTGCTGTTTACCCAGCTTGCTTTCTTTGTCAAAAATCCAGCTCTGAGAGTGATGCCCTTATGTTTGGTTGTATAAGAATTTTCTTCTTTCCTGGGGATGATCTGGACAGAACTGTTTTCTGTCAAGGCAAGCATCATCCTTTTCAGAAACACGTCACAAGTTCTGCTAGAAAGCATTCAGTAAATTTGAGAAATCACACATAACAAGTTACAAGTTGTTCTACTAAACAGCCCTTTGCACAGAAGTGTTCCAACTGTAGCAGGTCGCAGCTGTAGAAATAATGGAGATAATTCTCCAGAGAATCCATGTGGTTGGTGATTTCTTGGGTTACAACAGTCTGAATAATTTCTCTCTTTATTAGCTCTGCTTCTAAACCTAGAGGACAATATGTCACTGAATAATCTCTGAGACCATGTCCCACATTCTCTTTGAAGCTGTTGTTAAAGAAGATAGCCATCTACTAACATCTATCTGATGGGGGAAAGCTTGTCACTTTCTCATAGCCAGAACCTAAAGCTTACTTTTGTGCCTTCCACAGACAAGATAACATACACCAGTAGTCATTTTTGCTTTAAGAAACATTTACATGAGACATGTCATGAAGCTAGGAGTCCTCAGTTGAAGAGCTTTTAGTACCAGTTTAACTTGTAGCTGGTTTAGTCATGTACTATTTTAAGATTTTTCTGCTTTGGAAAATCTCATTTCAGTGTTAAAATATTAGTGGTGCTGCAATGTTATTTCCATGGCACCCTGCTTAGCTCCAGGTCACTTATATTTTGTCAATCAGTCCTACAGTGTTAGTTATTTATCTATCACTTAATAACCATGCTGCAGAGAATAATTTATCTGGCATAGCATGGTAATTTGTACTATAATTTCACCCCTGCTGCTGCAGACTTGCATTCCGTTACAGCAATGATTGAGGAAAATTAAGATTCCTAGGTCACACTTTGGGCTCTATTTTTTCTGCCTTTCATAATTTCATTTCACTTCATCATCTTCGATTTAAGAAAGGGTTCATCTAGAAATGCGAGAAGTGGCAAAAGTCACCATGTTGTTCAGCCTACCAGTACACAGTTCATGAAGATAAAGGGAAAGGGATGGTGCAGTCTTGACATTGGCTCAGGAGACTCATGCACCACCAAAGTTGAACCCATTGTAAAGGCTCTGCAAACAAGCTCAAACTACCTTTTTTGTCTCTCACTTCTCTTAGGAAGGTAAATAAAACATATATGTAACACTGATGCAGCCTTTTCCCCAATTATTCCCACATTAATGCCAGTCAGGTATAAAATCCAACCTTATCAGACAGTCATCTGTGCTAATTTAGGAGCCATTTATTGCAATTAAATGTGAAACAAGAAAAGGGAGTAAATAGAAAGTAAAGAAGGCTGAAAGAGAAGGTAAAAAATGTTACTCATAGAATTGGCTTTACTCAGCCTCTTTCATAGAGCATAATAAACATACATTATTTTTTAAAACCATGAATTTGAATATCATGATTAGATGGTGGAACTTCGTGCAGTTCAAGTGGCCAGCCATCACAGAAATAGTCTATTTCAGGTATTCACTCTCAGACTGAGGAAAAGGTGGGGACTATAACATGCATTGGGCAATGGATTTTATCCATCGCCTGATATTAAGAGCTACTATTTTGGTTGTTCTTTCTGTGGAACAGAGGAACTTTCACATTCAAATTACCTTCAGATGTTGCATCCTTAAAGAAAAGTGTTAGGTATGGTCTTTCTTTTTGTTCAAGAAATAAGTGACTGATAACTGCTAAAATGAGGCTCTAGTCAGACTTCTAAGTGCTAAGGAAATTTAAATAGTAACAGTCGGCAATATCAGTTTTATGGAGATGAATTCAAATGCGAGCTCTCCTCCAAGAGATTCAGGCAGTCTTGCTACAGACCTTGTTCTGTATCCCCAGAATTTATTTATTTATTTAAAGGTGGTATTATTTTTCCTGGAGAAGAGCTTTTTCTGAAATTGCGGAGCAGCCAGTGAGTATCATCTGCTTACCCAGCACTGATGAGTTGCTCTTTTCTCTGGTTTTTGTTTTGTTTGTTTGTTTTTCAGTAAGATGTTCCTGTGTTTGCTGTTTTATTTACTTCAGCTGTTTCTATATTGAAGAACAAACTAGTAAGGAAAGGCTATTCTCATCATCAATCATTTCTTTCTGAATTGCACTTTATCTCCGTAGCACACTAAGCTTGGCTAATGGGTCCTTTAAACTGGTACCTCAATTCTAATTCTCAGAAGTTACTTATATAGGACCAGGGAGTTCATCTTGGACCTGTATTTCTTTGTTTAGCAAGAAACTTGAGAGGTAGATATGTGTTAACAAATACAGATGTTTTGAGGCTACAGTCTGAATTATGTTTTTGTTATTTTTAAGTAATAAATGACAATGTGCTGGTAAACCAGCTGACTATGTTTTTTTATTATGACTGTTTCAGACAATCTAGAAACAGTTCTGAGCACATACTGGTGAATTTTCTACAGGATAAATGAATCAATGAAAAATATTAGGTAGAAGAGGGACTCAGGAGAAACTGCTGCATGGATACCAATATATACAATTTCTTAGAGACTAGCTAACTCCATGGTATTTTGGAATTGTAGTTTCTGTTTTACCTGAACTGTTAGTGAAGGAGGAAATATTAATTAAATATTCCCCAGAAATAAGGAAAACAGCATCTGGAAGTAAACAGGGCAGCAAGAACTCATTCCTGCTGGTTTTCCATCTTCAGAAATGCTGATAAAATCCAAACATCAAGCTATCAGTCTGAGGAGAATCACAAGCAACCATCTTGATTGTCGTGTGGTTCCCCATCTTGATTTATCTCTAAGTAGCTTCTTGCTTGCTAAACTCTCATACATGTGTTTGAGGCTAATTTATTGGAAAGCATTGGTTCTCAGTATAGTCTCTTGCTGCTTCTTTATGTTATTTCCCTTTCAAGGATAACTTCCTCCTCCCCACCTCCTGGTCTTATTGCTTCCATTTCTAGCTCATACACTAGCAGGTGACTAGTCAACTTCAGCATGACTTTGGGTAATTAAGCTCATGCTCCGCTTTGGCAGGGAATCAAGACTTAAAAGTTTACACCTGAATTTTGTGCCTCTTTGTGCATTTAGCCTCTCCAGTTGGTGAGTGATAAGCATCCACCCTTCCTCTCCTGCTGTTCTCCACAGAAGATATATGCAAGCCTTCCTAATGGTATTTTTAAAATAATGAAGATTAAAAAAATAATTAAATGGTCCATTATTTATAAAAAATAAATAATGGTGACTGCATTATTATAGAGTGTGGATTAAGGTGCTGTAAAAAATGCCATTTGGCAGATCCTTCTCTCATTGCCTGTGCTGGCCTTGGCTGAAGATGATCGTATCAAAAGTTTACAAGAATTGCATTTGACTGTTTTTGGAAAGAAAGGCTGGAAACAATCAGAGCTGGCTCCAGAAAACTTCTTGAAGTCTCTATCTGGGCAAGGTGGGCATAAGGACAGGTGCAGCAGTTTGTGCATTAAAATTTGGTTTTCAGAGCTCAGCATTTGGCAAGAGTATGATCAGGAGAAACTCCACCCTAGTTCAAGTCTGAATCCACCCACGTGGGATGCTTTGGAAAGCCAGGAACTTACACCTGAGTCCTGGCACATCTGGAGTGCTAGGTTTCAGGTATTGCCCTCAAGTTTAAGCCAGCTAAAAAGCTTGCATATAGCCATATGTCTTTTTAAGACCTTTTCTGAAATTTGAGAGCAAGTTAAGCCCTCCATGCAAATACAGATCGAAATAGATACTAGTATACTGCAAGAAATGCTTTAAATGCAGAAATATTTTAGATACCAAGATATATATGAAAACTAAATCTTTGTATCTTCCTTGTGCTAGCTTTACACTGATGTAACAGCAGATTTTAATCTTAGAGGCATATCCATAGCATATTGCAGTGATATGGAAACTAGTCATAGTTGAACAAATTGCCACAGCTGACCAAATCCTTGGAGTACAGTAAATCCTGAAGGGGTTGTTCTCTTTATACTAACACCAATTTTCACTTGCAGGTCAGGAAAGACTATTCTGCATTTCTATAGCACCACATAAAGATTTTGGGCACAGAGCCTAGAAGATAATTTAGATACCAGGGCAACTGATAGGAGGAAAGTGAAGAACTCCTCTGCCATTCTTTCTTTTTTTTTTTTTTTAAGTCTTAAATTGCTTTCTAGTAGTGCAGAAGAATCTAAAACCTCTTATGGGGTCTCCATCCTTCTCACTCTGCAAGCCAAGTGAGACAATGGAGTGAGCAACCTTTTATCACTGGGCAGAGGTCACCTCAGCAGAGCCAGGAATAAGAACACTTCCACAGTGTCAACCCATAAGAAAACTGAGAAAAATACCTGGCAGTTTCCTCCTTTACTGGTAAAGGCCACTTTCAGGGAGTCTATTTTTCCCAGCTGCTGGTTTTTGGTCATCCCTGTGTTACTGCTAGTTTTTTACACATTCAGCTTTTCTACCCAGCCCTTTTTCATGTCCTTTTTCTCCTCATCCATCTTTTACTGTCTCTCTTATGGATTCCCTTACCAGAAAGAAAGGGTGTCTTCAGCAGTGGTTTGTCCATGTATCAGTTTTGCACAACTGATGTGGTTCCTCCCACCTCCTTTGCCTCATATACATGTGTTAGCACCCTCTTTTGATTTGAGAAATCTTTTCAGGTTTGCCTCTTTTAACTTGTGTCTGTATGTGAATATCACCTTTTGCAAAAGAAAATAATATGACTTCTCATCAACATTCTTCTTCGTCTCTACATTTAAACATTGCCCTTTATGAATGCAAATAAAAAGCTGAGATTATTGGAACTTCTAGTTTCTGTAAACTGCCTTGCATCGTCTTGGGAACTACTATAATATAAATAGCAATAAAACCAGTGATTCAGAAGCTCAGAGAAGGAGCATTTCCAGAATGGACAAAGAAAGGTAAAGTACTAGTACTGCTGTTTTTCCCTGTCCTATCATTACAAGGAGTAGAACATGCAGGTCTTGCTCTGACTGGCTTACCTGAGAATCAATAGAAGATAGCTGTCTTCACTAAGTAGCATTTGATTGCCTTTGTAACTACAGTTGTTCTGACTTTGAAATCTGCAATCTACATTATTCCCTGGCTGAATAATTTGAAGTTAATTATTTGTACATCTGCTTACAAAATCTAATGATTTTAAAAGGTTATTCCTCTCTCTGCTCAATCAGTTATTTAGATCATTTGAAAGGTTATGTCACTTGCTGGTTTCTTATCCATTGGTTATATCTGAAGATACAGTTTTTATAGTGTTGTTTGTTTCATCTGACCACTCAGTGGCATTGACAACTGTACACTAGGTTGCAAAGCCCTTTAGCACGCCATCAAAGTATCCCACTTAAACAAGAGTTGCAGTCTAACGTGTGTGTTCTGCAGTGGTAGCTGCACCTTCTTCCTGCAACCCCACTAGATCCTCTCTGGAGCAGCCAGCACAAACTTCGTCCACTGTTTCATTCCAGTTCTGATATATAGCCTAGATGAATGCTGTAGTATTGGCAGAAGATATTAACTGCAGTCTCAGAGAAAATAAAAAAAAAAAAAAAAAGAAAGAAAATCTATGTGAGAAACAGTGCTTTTTAATTATCGTTGTTGGTTTTGTAACTGGAAGGGAGGATGGGGTGGTTTGCCTGGCCAAACTTCCAGGGTGTTGTGTTGCACCAGGTCCTGCAGCAAACCTCTGAGAATTGAAAGGATGAAGCAGCTCTGTCAAGGCAGCCTCCTCCAAAGATGCAGGCTTCTTACTTCACAAGGAATAAGCTTTTAGGAGAAAATGGTCCTCTCGTTGTGTTTATTTATATTCCTGTGGAAGGAATGTAGCAGCACGGACCAAATGAATCAGGATCTAACAGCATTCTAACAACTTTTCATGTCAATGGAAAAGATCCATGTTTTATGCCCATCTAAACAGCTGCTGTGTGCATGTGTGTATGTGTGTGTATGTGTGTCTGTGTGTACGCATTTAAAAGGATGCTTTACTAAATGAATTGGATCTCCTAGAGAGACACCTGGGGATAATGTGTAGCTGTCTCCCACTGGTATGCCCAGTTACATCCATATTTATAAACAACTTTATTCTCAGAACAGGAGCCATTAAATCACTATCCCCGAGGCTGCTCTGGCTGTGGTAGATAAACATAAGTATATCTATGTATTTTTATGTCTAAGGATTGTAAGCCTGCATAGAGAGTTAGAAAGGGCAAAAGTTGAAAGCAGGATATGATTGAATGGACGGATGGTAGGAAATAGGATCAGATGAGAGTAAAGTGCCTTGTATGGAAGGAAGTCTGCTTGTTAGCAATGCAGAGATGCTTTAGCCAAGAGCCAGGCAAGTGTCTCTGAGGAGCAACATTTGAGAATTCTACAGGCACAGGATGACTGTGAACAGCAGGAAGATGACTGAGTGACTGCAAAAAACTCGGGAAGCTTTGAGAAGTTTCAAAGGGTTGCATTCTCCCCTGCATGGATATGCTAATCTGACCTGAATAGGGAGTGATGTAGCTTGCAAAAGTAATATACATCTACTTTTACATCTACTTTTGTTTTTACACGATGTCCATCCTGTACTGTCTTAAAATCCTGATGTTTAGCTGATCTTTTCTGATCTTCAATTCAGCTGGGATCTCTCCTACAGATTCAGAGTTCCATGGAAGGACACTGGCTTATACTGGGGACATTGTTCATTCCCAGCAAGATACAGGTATCCTATATCCTTGCCTGTTGTTTTAAGTTACTGTGGTTTTATTTCAGTTCCTCTACACTTGTGTTACCTCTCTTGCATACCTACCATTCTTGTGGAAGGTGTTTGCTAGACAGTTTTGGAGACTGAAAGCTGCTTTCAGTCAAGGTGAGTTGAATGGCCTGAAGTGAAATGCAAACTTCAGGATATATTCATATGGTCTGGATGTCATATTCAGAAACTCCAGAAGCTTCTTTGGTTTTCTTGCCACATTTCTTGTCTGTTTCTGACTGCAGTCATAGCTCAACATGATCAATATTCAACACATAGAGCAAGATCTTCCTGATCCTACAGACGGTCATAAACAGTGATCCAGAGATAGGCATTCATCTGGTTGGAGAAAGCTGCTTACAGCATCTGCTTTGAAGTAATAGAATCTTAGAATGGTTTGGGTTGGAAGGGATCTTAAAGATCATTTAGTTCCAACTAGATGGATCAAGTCTGTCAAGATCATCAAGTCCAGTCATGGCTGCTTCAATGCTGCTTTCACCTCAGTCTTTACTGGTTAGACCAGCCTTCAGAATGCCATACCCAAGACCAGAGGGAAGGTCTGAAGCAAGGAAGTGTTATCCTCTTGGTGGGTAAAGAGCAGGTTATGGAGCATATAAACAAAATAGACACACACACGTGTACAAGGCCTTATAGGTTGCACTCACAAGTACTGAGTGAGTCACTGAGAGGACACTTCCTATTATCTTTGAAAGGCTGTGGCAACTGGGAAAGATTCCTGAAGACTGGAGGACAGCAAATGCCACTCCTGTGTTCATGAAAGGCAAGTATGAGCATCTGGGGAACTAAATTCTGGTCAGCCTCATCTTGATTCCTGGGAAGGTGGTGGAGCAGCTAATCCTTGGAACCATTATCAGGCATGTAAAGAAGAAGGTGATCATGAGTAGTCAGCATGAAATGATGAAGGGGAAGTCACATTTAACCAACTCAGTAGTCTTCTGTAAAGAGTTAACTAACTCAGTGGAAAAGGGAAGAGAGATGGATACTGTTTACTGCAACTTTAGTAAGGCTTTTGACACTGTCTCTGATAACAATCTTATAGACCAGGTGACAAAGTATGGATTAGAGAAGTGGGCAGTAAGGTGGGTTGAAAAATGGTTGAAAAGCTGGGCTGAGAGGGTTGTAATGTTGTAATTATCAGCACAAAGTCCAGTGGGAGGCAAGTCACCTGTGGTGCGTCCCAGGGGTTGATACTAGGGTCAGTACTGTTTGACATCTTGATTAATGATGTGGATGATAGGACAGAGTGCACCCTCAGTTAGTGTGCTGATGATAGAAAACTGGGAGGAGTTGTTAATACAGTGGATGACTGTGCTGCCATTCAGAGTGATCTCAACAGGCTGAAGAAATGAGCACAGCGTAACCTCATGAAGTTCCACAAAGGGAAGTGCAAAGTCCTACTTCTGGGGAGGAATAACCCCACGCACCTGCACAGGATGGAGGCCAACTGGCTGGAAAGCAGCTCTGCAGAGAAAGATTCGAGGGTCCTGGTGAACAACAAGCTGACCATGAGCCACCAATGTGGCTTCAACTTCCTAGGCTCATTAGGAAGAGTAATGCCATCAGTTTGAGAGGGAGGATTCTTCCTCTCTACTCAGCCCCAGTGAGGCAGATCTGGAGTGTGGTGTCCCCTCAGGTTTGCCCATAGGCTTAAGTTCTCAGATCTTACACTGTTCTTTTCTTGGTAGAGTGAGTGTTGTATTGATGGCAGCTTGGCCACAGGGTCTGTTTTATGGTGAGAAGAGTTGAATTTTCATGCCTTTTGCATATAAAACCTCTTGTTTGAACTCAGCCTCAGAAGCATCTGCTTCAATCATACAACTGAGTACTACAATAGCTCTTTTTGGCAAAAGATTTCTGATTTTTCATAGGAAGGACCTCTTGTATGAGCTAAATGAAGTGGTGATTAGAAGGTGGAGATTAGGAGAGGGAACAGTGTCTGTGCAAGAAAACCCCTGCTATAATCCAGAGGGACTTAAAAACATGTGCCTTCTCCTTGACATGACCCCTACATCATGGTCCTTCTCTGAAATACATAAGAGAAACCTAATGTCTAATTTACTCTAATGCAAATAATTGAAATCCATTTTTCTTAAGCAAAGTGATGCTTATATTGATCTCTTTGTCAGGACATAAGATGAACATATATAAAAAGTGAAGGATAAACTTAAGGGCATTGCAGGCCTATTTGGTACAGACAGTAGCAATGTCATGGCTACTTTAGCTTCATTTTTCTGTTTTTTAGATCACAAAAGCTAGCTTCTTCTTTTTTAAAATATTTATTTATTTTTAACCATGGAGAACTGGGTACAATAGCAACATGCCTGCAGGCGGCAGACCAACATTATTGTACTCGTTAAAGTAAACCAGTAAAGCAGTACACGCCAAATATTGCTTTGTTATCCCTTTGCGACCTCCTTGAGTTCATGGGGGCTGTAAGGGGTAAAGAGCAGCTGTCTGACTTCATGTAACTGGCTGAAATAGAATGTGTAAACTTAATACTTACCATAGGGCAACGATCATTTATTTTGGATTCATGTTACTGACTGCTGCGCTGCCAACGCTGTGATGAGAGAACAGTATGAGAAAAAAATAATTAAGCTATTAAAAGAGAGCATCCTGAGATGATTTCAGAAATCAAAACCACTTGGGGCAAAGAAGATAGCTGACCCAAACTGAGACAAGCACAAGAGAGGGCTTATAGGGCAAACTCATCTCTGAAACAATTCCTTTCCCTTTTAGTAGAGCTACAATAGGTACAAAATTGACCTATATGGGTCACTTTGCTATAAAAGAGGGTTGTCCAGAGTCTTAAAATAAATTGTTCTTTGTTTTGGAACTGTTGCCTACATAGAACAGGAACTGGCCATGTATTGTGCTGACTGGCTCATCTGGGAATGCATGCTACAAACCGTGCAAGCTAAGTTAATGGAAATAATGAGTGTGGTTTGTTTTTTTTTTTTAGCCTGATTTCCCAAGAAGACACACCTTATACAAGCACTCTAGCTGAGTGTATTGTCTCAAAGGAGGTTGTTTCCTGATAACTTTGGAATCCATTGACTACTTTCAAGCAAATTTAACAAACAAATAGTGGTGAAGAAATTAGTTTATTTCTACAAATTTTGTGAAAATTGAGAGAGGTTCATCTTACTGCTTTTATCAGTGGAAAGACCAATAATATGACCTTTTATTAGCATAACAGATGACCTACACAGGAAAATATTTGGTTCATTAATTCTGCTACTCAAAGAATTATTTGTTTCATTTCTCATCTCTCCTCCTTTTTCAAATGGGATCTCCCTCCTGAAAGATTGAATTAACTGTCTGTGTACTTATGTTCTACTTTTAATTCAAAGAGTCACGTATAACCTTGCGTTCATAACGACTGGACATAGACTTCATCTTTGGTACATTTTGCCATACTGATCAATCGTTACTAAAGTGAGTACAAGGCTGAGATGTGTGAGAATGGAAGACTTGATCTGTCTTTCAGTTATGTATAGCTTCCAGGCTGGAGAAACCTGTCATTAAGCACTATACAAACTCTTAATGGGTTTATAGGCTAAACAGAGAGGAAGAGAAATTGAGGGCTTGCTCAGAGCTAGGCAGAAAGCTAGTGATGAGAACCTGTAATTGGAACTGTATCTTTTACCCCTACAAGCCTCTTCTTCTTAGCTGCAGTCTATTGCTGTTGAGAAACAGCTGATGTCAGAAGTGTATCTGTAGCGAGACTATCTTTCCTTTCTTTTTTTTTCCCCCTGCTGTTGAAATAATTTCCTGTCTTAGCTGGTTAACCTTTCCTACTCATTTCTATTTTCATGTAATTTCTTATTATAGTTGCAAGTTAATCACAAATCTATTGAGAGACTTCTCTTTAATCTAGCAGCCTTCGTTTACTTTCTGTGTCATTTAGAACAGTTGTGCTATGGTTAAGAGTGTCCAATTACATTCACTGCAGGAGAAAAAAACAAGAGATCAGCAGCCTACAATTCCAGCTGAAGATATCATCAAATGGGAAAACAAATTAGGTGCCTAAAAATAAAATTAAGGATAAGGATTCACATGCCAGATTTGCTTGTACTCAGTGACACAGAGTGACTGGTCAGATAATTGTTAACCTTTTCTCCCTAAAAAAGAAAAAATGGGGTGATAGTTTTTAAACCGTTCTAAACCAGAGAACGAGAGGCAGCCTTGTAGAATCTGTACAGACGAAGTATTTTAGAACATCTACCACTCCGATTTCTTAAATATCATTGTGCACTTACTGTCACATAGGAAAACACCAGAGATCTCTCTGACTCAATCAATAGATTTGTATCCTACTACAAAAATGATTTTTAAAATATCTTCTTTATGATGATGGTGGAGAAACTGGTGAAAATGGGGATGCAACACACATTGACTGGTGGGTTATTTGCAGCTTTGCTTGCTTCCTTCCTTCCTCCCTAGCTCCCTACTTTTCTTTCTTCCTCCTACTCTCCCTTCCTTCCTCCCTCCCTTTTTTTCCCTTCCTCCCATTCTCCCATACCTCCCTTCCTCATGCTCTTCCTTCCTCCCTCTCTTCATAGAGATTTCTCCCATCCTGCAGTTAAAGGGTCCAGCTTATTACCTGCACAGTCATGGTTTCAAATGCAGACTTGGATATTCAATGCTTACTCATACTTTTCCGCATTTCTAGAATACACAGAAAGCGGTAAACACTGATTCCATCATGCACACTATAACTAGACCCTGGCACTGCCTCACATCTGCCTCAGAACCTTCCAATAACTACACTGTGAATGATCTGTAGCACCAAGGACCCTCTGTCCTGAGCAGGCCAATAGATTATTAAAGCAGTAGGCAACTAAAGCAAGCAATTCTGCAGGTAGAGAGAAAATGAATAAAAGTATTTGTCTAGTTGTTGAAATAATTAAACTTCTTCTAGAAAAATCAGAGATGATATCCCACTCAAGAATGCTTGATAGAATGAATTTGACAGAAAAGCAGCTCTTTATAGCTAAACTCCAGATATTCGTAATCTATCAAGCTCTTCAAAAAGCCCGGGAATCACATACTTCCCAGAATAACTCCATGTTCTCCAATAGGAAAAACCAGGCAGGAATCTGAACCATGTTGTCAAATATCACTCCTTATAACCTGTCTGTCATAAATGTTCTTCAAGAGTAAATACAATAGACTAGTTTTCCAGGCACCAGATTGATTAAAATTGCAAACTACAATTCAGAGCTTGAAATTCAGCACATGAAACAGCCTAAGCTCGAATTCATTGCCCAAGTTACCATGGCATTTTCTGAAATCATAAAAAGCAAACAAGCTCAGCAATATAATTGAGCCTTTAAAGGAGAAATCTGTCCTCGATTCAGAAGTAATAAAAGGTCAATCTGTTTCAGGTCTGTGTGGCTTAAAATTCTCCTGGATGAACTGAAGATAGGTTGCTGGTCTGTGCATGCATGTTTGTGTTTCTTTCTTTAACATGCCCATGCCTCATTTCTCAGCTTTCAGCACATAAATTGGTGTTTGCCAGCACTTCTGTGAAAGTGTAAATAAAAGGGGCTTGATGACTCATTGCACAATAGCAACAGCTATAGTATTTCACAGGCAGGACCACAGCTGCTATCCACCTACCCTTGAATTGGCTCAATATATCCTGTCTGGGTGGATGTTACTAGCTTGCTTCATTTGTCTGTGCTAATGGGCTCTCTTTGGAGAAGGAAATGGGGGAACTGAGACAAACTGTTCTGAAACTGCCCTTGCAAGATGCAAAGATAAGTACTCCAAAGCTCAGTCATTGCAAGTGTCTCTAATTTATTCATCACACAATGTATGCTTGTCCTGGTTTTGGTAGCTTGCCGATGACCTGCATGGGAACAGGGGGTAGCATGGGCAAGCCCTCTTCCACAAACATGGGGAGACGCTGGGAGCTGCAGAAAAGTGAATGGTATTAGGCAGATGGAGGAGAGGCTCCAAGGAGTGCCTCCCTGATGTAGTGTCTGGCTCTGGGAGACAGTGGCAACCCTTGAATAGCTGGCTTTGCAACACTTGTTCATGTGCCTTGTATGTATATGTACAGAGATGTATATACGTATCACTGCCTATTGAAGCATTATTAGCCGTAAACAAATAGAAGCGGAATCCAAATGTGGAAGAACACTATTTCCAGATCATCTGATTTCATGAAGCAGAGAAAATTTGTTCATTACCAGAGAGTGGAACAGGAGGAAAGTACAATTGCAGTCTTTTCAAGATAATGTATAGGATGCTGTTGTGTAGAGCTCTGTTTCTTACCTCCATGGAAGAAAGCGTGGCTGTATATGAAGAAACGATGTGGAGCATTGTATTCTGGGTATTCCACTTTTCTGTTAAAGTAGCAGTTAAGTCAGAGTAATTTATGCCCAGTTGCCCTAATATATCCTGACAGTGAAGAATTTACTTCTGGGCCCAGGTTACTGCTTTCATCACCAGATATTTGTTCCCTCAGTGTGCGTGCTTACACACACCATTAAGATTTTTTTTATGTTTGTGCATTTTTCAGTAGTTGGATATACTTACATTAAGATTGGCTCTTCATTGATTCCTGCAAGCTGGAACCAAAGAATTCATGATAAGACTCCTATAATTCCTGCCTAGCCTAATAAATATGGGCTATGAGGCAATGCAATCTGCTGAAACATTGGTGTACATTTTAAACAGTCGTCATGGTGTAAATATTCCTAAATAGAAGTCCATGGTAATCTAATACAATACTGTGATCTGCAATATGGTAATTACAACTGTGACTTGACTCATTAATTTTGGTAACAGTTGTTAAGCAGCTCATTAGGTGGGTATCGAACAGCAGATGTCAATCTGGGGAGCCTCTCAAAACCTTCCAATATTTTTCTTTTCACAGCAAGGAGCATGGCAGAGGAGGGGGGAGGCTGGACTTAGGGACTTCTGAGATGTTAAGTTCTGGGCATTTCATGATCTTGGCAAACACTGTAATAGCTCTGTGAGCCAGAATTAGCAAAGATATGATTGTGTAGTACATTTCAACTTCTGGCCTTGAAAAATTCCCCTCAGTCTCACATCACTTGTATGCCAGCAGATCCCTCAGTTTCTACTGACAAACAATGGGGCTAACAGAGTACATGCCTATACAAGACTACACAAAACTTGTCTGTGCTTCCACTTGCTCATTTCATGTCACACGTGTTCTAATGGAACAATTTTTGGTGCTTACTCCTATTAATTCAGCTATAGTACATCAACTGACAATAAACATGCATTAGTTCCTCTTCATAACTCTGTATGCTGGTTATGGTGAACAAGATCACCAAACCTTACAGACATGAAAATTAGAGCCGTCAATGGCAAGTACATGATGTATAATATCTTTAATATATACTTTAATCTCCCTGCTTCTGCATATTTCAATTCACCCTTAGGCACTTAAAGAAATGGTGTGACAATGACCAAGGCTGACCAAAAATGGGCAGTGCTGGCCACATAGCCACCCTGCATAGTGGGATTTAGATTTGACTTTTTCCCCTTGTTCTGAGGTGTTTCTTGAGCAGATTCCTCAAGGGAGTTGGAATAGACTGCTCTGAAGCTGGCTGACTACAAACAGCAATGCCAATACACACACACACACACGGGGTCAGGTTCAGCCACAGTGTCCTTAGATTTGCACATAGTTTAATCTTTGAACTGTACGAAATCTTAAAGTTGTCAAACTTGTCTCCTCCCCATTCCCCTAAAACCTGTCCAGCCAGGCACAGAAGTGACAAGACTACTATCAGATTGCAGTATGGAGGGAAAAGCTAGAGCTATTCAAAATTTTTAGCAAAATGTATCAGCCCAACTCTGCAATGCTTTGGCAGGAATAGAGTTGGGAGCACAGCATTTAAATAGGGTCTCCTGCCCATTATATCACAGGGTGCTTTCTGTTGGTGCATTACCCCTCCTGTCTGCAACCATGAGTGAAGCCTGAGTCTCCAGAAGACTACGACCAGTATGGTCTTTTGCAGCTGGCAGCCAGTTTTGGGATTGCAAAAGCTTAAACTGCTTTCTCATTCTCTGTCCACTTTCTTGTGGCTCTTCCTTACACCTTTCTTTCTCCACACCATCAGCCTGAGACATGTCCTGCTTCAGATGTATAAACACTTCCCTGCTAAGTAAATGACAGTTTTCTGATATGTAGACCAATTAAACCAATGGTGCAATATATCTGACTTCTGGACATTTAGATATTTTTATCCCCTGAGTGACTGATTATATTAAATAGTGCTTTTAATCCACTTTTTTTCCTTTCCTATCCTTTAATCATCCTCATTTCATTCTTGATAAACAGTGATACAAAATAATACCATAGATTCTATAGTACTAGGAGAAGCACTACTAATGGCCAAACTTGAACGACAAATGCTGGTATCTTTATGCCAGACTTAAGTTTGGCTCAGAGATGAGAGATGTAAACTCCTTACTGTGAATCTGTCCAATATGTAGTTTGCTGAATCTTTGCACATTGGTCTTAAAAAAGGTTCCCAGTGTCTCACTGAGTCAGCCACATAAGGTAAAATATCTCCTATCCACAGCAACACTGCTTCTCTTCAAATTCTGTTAACAGCTTTCCCTCCCTCCCAGCCTCCATGCTGGCTCATAAATAATGATATTGCAAATGACACAATCAAAATGGTAGGTTTTTTTTTCCTGACATACTTTCTACTATTTAGTCACATACAGAATAAGACTTTTTAAAGTCTGTTTNTCTATTTTAAAATGTTACTGCCAAAATTCTCCTCCTCTGCTCTTTAAATTTAATTCTGAAAAGTAAGTTTTAGTAAGGTACTGATTATATATGAAAGATACTACAGGTCGGTTCCACCTCCCCTAATGTAACATATAGAAAAATTTATTGTTTATTCCAAGTTAGCTGTCCAGGTTCCTTTTGTAGTCAGTGGAGAGGTAAATGATTTTGCCCATCCTAGATAAGTATTAGAGGACAAACTGCAAGTTATAGATGGGCTGGTTAATACTGTGAAGAAGTCTGCTTTCTGTCTGACTTAATTGTATAACCAAGGTCCCAATACAACTCAAAGTCAGTCTGGATCTAAATTCTGACAGCCCACTTGGTTTCTCAGAGCACTAGCACTCTTGGATTGTGCTAAGGAAGTTTTATTTAATGCCAGACTCAGCCAGCATTTCTTCTGGGCAATAAGCAATTTATTTTTCCCCTTTTTGTTTTTTTTTTTAATGCATCCCTCCAAAGAGGAGCTGATGGATTTTATAAGCGCTTCAACAAACAGTTGTCTAAAGTCCTGGAAGAGTTGCACCACAGTTCAAATGATAGCAAAAAAGGCAACCACTTGATGGATCCTCGAAAATGTTACTAGCACTCATTTCCCTGCATCACTCACTGTGACATATTTTAAAGCAGAGTACTGTTGTTCCTCCAGCTCGGTTGTGTGCTTTCTTTTTGCTGCACTGAGCTATTTGCCAGAGGTGGGAATTGCGGAGAAAAAGCCCTTTGCCAGATCTTCGCTTCTTTGCCTTGCAATTGCCCACTGCCTGGAAACAAAAAGCTACACTAAATAAAAGTTCTGTTTAGCTGTTAGGCAAGCATTAAACCCCAAAAGTCTGCAAAAGGTTGCTCCCCTCAAACCCTCAGAGATTCAAACTGTTTCAAGCCTGGACCAACACAAAGCTCTTGACTCCTGTTTGGAGCTGGACTAGTCTGTCATGATCTTGTACTGGTGGCATCTTTGGTGTACCTCTGCATGTGTCAAGGCTGCTGCTTTGGAGGGGGTGAGCCCTGGAGGGAGCTACTAAATATCTCATAGCATTAAAAAGGCAGATAGAAAGGGAAGAGGAAGAATGATGTGAGTACTTTGAAATGTTTGTTTTGCCTCAGATCTTACATTTAATGTTTATATTCCTCTCCAATGAGGCAGATAACTGCCTAGTGAGCAAAGGAAACTAAGTAATGTTGCTTTCCTTCTTCTTTAGCTGAACTCAGTCCCCAAAGTACCTGTCATAGCAGCTTTTATTTTGGAATTTCATTTTCTTCCTTTCTTTTTCTCTTACAAAATCCTACATGAGATACAGAATTTTTCTCCCCTTCAGATTTGGTTGCACCCCAGAGGAGAATTTTCTGAAAAATGTTTCTGACTATCAGTAAGTTATCGGAGAAAGTGGATAAGGACAAAAAAAGATAAAGAATAAATCCTACTTTGAGGAAGGAGATTTTGTCAGGTATTCCTTATTTTTAAATAGTTTCAAAATATAGAAATTCTAGTAAGCTGCTTCTTCATATAAAGAAAAATAAATTGCCACACACTGTAAAGCAGTTGAATTAGTTCATAAACTGGATATGCTGTGTGTGGTTACTCAGTTACGAGCCACTAGATACAATCAATAATTCTGCCCTATTATTGTACCATAACAATATTGCCTAGGCATAAAGGGCTAACAAAATCCACATCTATCATGAGCTACTGACTCAGTTTTTCTATTGCAATTCCTCATAAGCTATTTTTTATGTGTGTCAAGTCTCATCTGTGGGGGAAGAATAATTTAGAGGATCAGTAATGGGATGTGGAACATTTCACCTCCAGGTGACTTGTTTGAATCTAACCCTGAACCAGCAGTGATTGAAAATCATTGTCATCTGATTGCTTTCTTTTTCTGGTCTAATAGATGTGAACCAGTGGTCCTAGTCTAGAGCATAAAGGACATGTGTCCACATCAAAAATATTCCTTCAGATTGCAGTTAGCCTCTTTACACTCCCAGTAGAGAGAGGACCAGGGTGGAATTGGTGATACTTAATGAATTGCGTTACACCCATGATCTGGAGGTAGCCTTTTGTGGTGAACCGACCACACGATTTTTTTGCCTTATTAAAACACGGAGCAAAAAACTCTATTTCCCATAAATCAATTCTGCAAATTCTCCAGAAACCGGAAGTATAATAACACAGGACATAAATATTGGAAAAGTAAACAATCTTTCTCTTTTCCACTTCACTGCACAAAGGGAGCACATCGCTCCTTCCAAGTGTGCCCCACCCCCCTCCCTCCGCTGCTGCTGGAGAGGAGTGAGGAGGAGGGGGGGGACAGAACTGAACTGAGCTGTCAGCACAACCCCCTGAAAAAACCAAACAGCCAGAAAGGAGGGAGCAACCGCCGCGGAGAGGCGCGGGGCAGAACTGCTGACTCCCACCACTCTAGAAATCTGGGGGGAGAAAAAAAAGCTGCAGCCGCTGCTGGCCATAAGTTGCGCAATCGCTGCCACCGCCGTGAGCTGCCGCCGCGAGCCAAAACTGAAAAAATCCAGAAAAAAAGCTGCAAGCTGCAGCAAGAGAAATTGCGACAAGAGGCCTCTGGAAGACGTTGTGCTACAGAAAGCCGCCGCTGAAAGCTGCGTCGCCAGAAAAAACCACTCCAAGCTAGGAGCACCATACTGAAGAAAAAATTGCGACAAGAAGCCGCTGAAAGCTGTGTCACCAAACAAGCTATACTGAAAAAACTGCACTGAAAAACTATAAGCTACTGACGTCATCGAAACCACCCAGGTCTGTCAGTTGTACATTGTCGCTGTTCCACAGAAACCATCGCCAGATGCCGAAAGGACACATGCACGCACACACACACGTCATATTTTGACATAATTAAGTCCTTATTTGCCCTTATCTCTCCGTGGGTGAGAGGGGGAGTGAATGGATGAACATGGTGTTCTTTAATATCATAATATTTCCATAGAGTAAGAGGTTTTATTGGAATATATTTAGTAATAAACTTGTTAAATACTCATTCGATCTCCGTATTTGCTTGCGAGCCTAGTAAGGAGATATTCCACTTTGCCCTCAACCCTTCTCCCTTTGGGAGGTGGTCAGACCTCTGCGCGCCCGACCGCGACACCTTTTCACAAGTGAGTTATTTTGGTAGAGCTATGGAGAAACTTTTACTGCCTGCATGATACTCTGCAGAGAGATTGCAAACCAAGACTCCAAGTCAGCTGATGTCACACATGTTTTGAATGCTAAACTTTCCAAGCAACATGAAGTATTTTGGGAGTTACTCCCTAACCTGCGCTACCAGTCAAGGAAAACTTTTAGCAAACATTTAGGGATCCTGAAAAAAATTAGAAAGTGAGTGTGAGGAGTGAAGGGGAGTGTGAGAAAACAAAGGTAAAGGTGAAGGTCATACAGAAACAATAAATAACTGAAGCCACTATGTTATTGGTCAAGAATTCATAGCTTGGCTAATCTACCACATATCACAAATTGTACAGCAACAACAGCCCTTTTATGATGACTTTTTAGTGTTGAATTTCAGTTTCTCTAACTGATGCAATTTAACTATGATCCTTGCTTTGGCATCCCTTCTCTTAATTCTTTAGGATTGAACTACATGGTTGCCTGTTAGACACTGTCTCACTGTCTGTAACTCAAGAGGAGTGTGCCTGGAGAAGAGGGTCCATATTTACACCAGGGGGAGGAATTGCTATTTTTAGAAGACAGTATACAGCTGTTTGGATCTATGGGGTTGTTCCGAGAATAAAACATCTTGTTTACTGTTACCTGAACTGGTTAACAGCGGTCCACAAGAGGCATATGGGCATGACTGTATGCAAATGCTACCTTTCCTCTGTCTCATCAGGCATGAGGCAAGCTAAAAAGCTGTATTTCTCAGCGCTGCCACAACTCATCTGTAGTTCTCCTTTTACGAACCTGTTTGTTTTCTCAGGACAGTAGATCAATCAGACAGCATGAGGAATACTCTTATTATTTTATACCACAAGACCAGAAAAAGAAAAATCAGATTAACTCTGTGAAGCACAAGTGGAGTAACAGAGGGTTTGTTATTACTCTAGCTATAAAGCCCTGCCTTAATCTTAGAGCTTTTCTTAATTCTTAGTATGATCTACTTCGGCAAAATCAATTTTGAAATAGTATGAGTAATGACAAAGCTAAAAGGTACAAGATTTGACCCCATATGATTTTGGATGGTTTGGGGTTTTGTTTGTTTGTTTGTTTGTTTGTTTTGTAATGCAGATCCTTGCATCTCAGTACAAAGCACTGTTCAATACCAATTCAGGAGGAAAAAAAAACAAAAAAAAGAAAGAAAAAATAGGACGATACTGCTGCCTCCTGCAAGCCAGTAAGAATAATGTCTTGGATTATAAGAAAGGGCAGTAGCAATATCACTAGTGCAAAGAACAAGTAGCAACTTCTGGCTGCTTTATCACTGACTTTTTTTTTGCCAATTTAAGATCAAGATCTTGGAAAGAATTACATTCTGTCTTAGGAGGAACTGACAGAAACACATTTTCAATTACCAGTGGCTGACAACAGAACAACAATGTTGGTACTTTTTTAAACAAGGTTATTTCTTGGTTTACAGAGGTGACTATTTATAAATGACTGAACAAGATTCTCTTACAAATGATCTAATTTTTTAAAAAATAAATACCCTCATTGTGGGAACGGAGATGTTCAATTTATATCATACACTCTGTTTTAAAGGGCAAGGGGTCTTTGTGCACAGAAAAGTGGCATTAAAAATATTTTGAATTGATCAGTTCTTTAAATAAAATCTACCTGTATGATGGGGTTTCTTCTGCCAGCCCTTTGCATGGACACAATCCTGCCAGACATCAGTGACCCCTATCTGGGTTCTGTCGTGTGCAAACAGGCCCTTAAAAGAGAGTGTGGTACTGTCTTTAAATCCCCACCTCTCTGAAGGTAGAGCAATGCTTTACTGCACAGCCACGCAAACCAGCAGGGCCATGAACCTGTTTACAGATAACAGACATTAGTGTGGTATCGTTAAGGAGAATAAAGAAATTATGCAGGTTTTCAGTGTGCTGAAATGTATGCTTTTAGTGAGCTAAACAGGAGCGAAAAAAGGTAAAGTTCTTGTTTCTATGTGATCATAATGAAGAAAGAGGTGTTGCTACACTATTCCTGCTTAAATATTTATCTAATTTGAGCTCTGTCAATACAAAAACTGAATTGTACAATACAATGACCTGAAACAAGCAACGTTGTGATGGCTAATCTCAGTTCGACAGTGCTGGAAAGGAATATATCACACAGATGTACATGAGTCAGAAAATGATCCAAGTGCAAGGCAGCATGACTCCCACCTAATGGGGCACTTTGTGAGGTTGTAAAACAGATGATATATAAATTACAGCAGAGTAACAGCCTTTGGTATGTAAAGGAGTCACATAAACATGGCAGGCCGTGTGGTGCCTGGGAGATGGAAGCTGGATAGTAAAGCAGCAAACAAGAGTTTGTGACAGATGCATCCTATTTTGACTTATGTTGTTACAATCCCAAACCTGGTTGGCGTCAATACTGCAGCTACCTCCATTTATGTTAGGATGATATCCCTGACAAGCTGTTCTTTTCTGGTGCTAGTTTAGTGTGTTTTTACAAATCTGACAGTGTCATGGTCATGCATGTATGCTCTGAAGTCCAAAATGAAAGGGATGACAGACCCGTTGAAATCTCTGGGCAATGACAGAAGGTTGGAAGGAGTGATCTGATGCTGAAGTCTGCCATTGAACACCCAGCCTGGGAGATCAGGTGTGATAAGGGACTTGGTGTTGATGGAGTACTTTAAATACCCAAGCATCTTTTGGAAAACTGGTATGGCAACAAACAGCCTGTCAAGCTGATCCTACCCTACCTTCAAAGAACTTATCATCAGCTCTTTGCAGAGAAGCTGTTTGTGTGAGAACAGTTGTGAAATAACAAAGGGCACAATTCTTAGGAATAAAAAGTGAGACAAAGCAGAATAAACCTAAAAAACTACAAAAACCCCCACAACCTTGGGAAAATATTTAAGCTGTGGTTCAAATAATCTAGAAAAGACGGGTCTCTCTGGGAACTGAGAATATGTGCAAAAGACATTTTTATGAAGGAGAATAAATAGTGCTTCATATCCTTTTTGAGCAGTACAAGGAAAAATTAGTTTAAATGGCACAAAAGATTAAAATTATGAAATTATTAAAATGTAGCGGAGAAATTGTATTTCTGAAGACAGTTAGGCCTTCAAATGGACTGCTTATGGAGGAGGTGGAATTTCGCTCTTGGGGTAGCTTCCAGGGACAGGTTAGACAAAGCTTCATGAACAGTTCAGGTACAACTGATTGTACGTGGGGGGCATGGAGTGGGCCAGGCTTTCTCTATAATGAGGGAAATCACTTAGTCTTCTAAGAATAAAGCTGAAATTTGAGAATAAGGTTCAAAAACCAGCCTTCATGTGAAAAAAAAAAGTTATTGACATTAAAGATATTTTCCTTCAAAAAATCTCCCAGCTCCCTCAATGTTTGGATTGCAAATTTTACCTGTACAAAATTGTCAAGCCTTTTATTTGTCTTCCACTAATAAAAATGTTTCAAAGACATGTGCTCATTCTGGAGGTCATCTCT
>VZZY01015462.1:0-62433 GCA_013400335.1 Eurystomus gularis
CGTCAGGCTGGTAATCACTTTCAGCTTTCCAGTAGAGCATGCACTTTATTACCTCTTTTCCATCCAGGAGAGCAATCCTTATCAAAGTCCACTTTATCTCTTTGCCAAGATTAGTTCTACTCATGACTGTCCCCAACTCCTTTGTGGTTACAGTATCTTCCACTGTCACAGTCTTAACAATCTTCTTTTACGCAAGTGCTTCACATTCCATTCCATTATTAACATTTTTCTTCAAACAAGCGTTTTCATACATTGTTAGTTGTCCTACCATCATCCAAGCCAAAGATTTGGACCATACCAGGCATTCAGGCCCAAGATCCAGAGATCGTTTTGGGCAATTTCTCATTAGTTGTCCTACCACTATCATATGTTCAGCCAAACCAGGCATTTGGAGACGTTTTTTGGACATAATTGCCCCACCAAAATCCAGACTGGGGTCTGGAGAACTATCATCATCCAGACCCAGGATTTTGGGAAACTTTACAGGCAATAATTGTCCTACCTGCATTCAGGCCAGGGTCCAGAGAACTACCGTCATCCAGACCACTTTTCAGGCAATTCCTTACACACATTATTAATTGTCCTACCTTTCAGGTGATAATTACTCTACCATCATCCAGGCCACAGATATGGAAACTTTACGGGCAATAATTACCCTACCATCATTGAGGCTAAGGACTTGGAAAACTTTACAGGCAGTATTAACCCACCAACTCCTAGTCTCAATGTCCAGAGAACCACCATCATCCAGACCAGAGACCCAGAGAACTATTGTCATCCAGACCCAAGTTACAGGCATCACCCCACCACTTAGGCCAGGGTCCGGAGAACCTTTCAGGCAATAATTACCCTACCATTATCCAAGCTCGGGAGCACTGCCATCATCCAGACTCAAGTTATGGGCATTGTCCCACCATTCAGACCAGAGTCCAGAGAACCTTTTGGGCAATTCTTCACACAGGCACTTTCAGCCATCATATTTCCATACCTTCTTGGCACAAGCACATTCAATTCACAGTCTGTTATATGAAAATTGAGGTTCTTCACATTTGTCTTTTACACCCACTTTCTAACCTTTTCTGCTCATTTCTGTCTGCTCATTTTGTCTCTTTCTGCTTGCTTTCTACTCAGAAAATTACTTTCTCAAAGTCCAAGGTTTCTGCTCACTTTCTACTCACAAATACTCTTTACTACTTTAATCACTGTCATCACTTTGTCTCTTTATCTCTGCTCACAGGCACTTTCCTACTTTCAAATGCTTTCTGCTCAAGCTGGTCCCACCTTGTCTCTTTCTGCTCACCTTCATTTTCTCGTAACTTTGGCAGCGGCACACAGGATCTCCTTGAGGGGGTTCCCAGTCTCATTTAATCCAGTTTCATATGATATTCCTTCAGATCAAGCTGCGAACTATGCCAATTTTGTTTTGCCAATTACCTGGCCCAGCACAAAGAACGCCACCATTACCGGGAGACAGATGCATAAGCAGATATAGATTTTATTATCTATCCCCATGGGGCACAGAAATGATATTACATGGCCAGTAACAGAAGAAATAAACCCACTCACTGTGGATGATATAACAAAAGGAAAAACAAACTTAACTACAAACTCAATAACGGAAGGGAAAAGGAACCAGGCAATCACCTCAACAATCGAGGGAGAGACCAACCATACCCCAAATATCACTATAGCCATGCACAAACCATCCCGGCAAATAGCAGAGAGGTGTACCAGCAGTATGTGATACATTCCACAAAGGTACATGGCTAAACTACGGCAGACACCAAAAGGATAAACAATTAAATCCATTACCCGTATTCCTATGAACTCCGTTACCCTTGTCTTGTCTAAGATACTCATTCTGTCCTGCCGTTGCTGGGAAGTCCTGGTTGCAGCGAGCAGTTGGGGGGCCTCTCTGGTAATGGGGGCAAAACCCTGTGTGGTGCATCCACCTGCAGGTCGGCTTCCCAAGTTCGCTGCAAGCGGGGCCAGCTTTTATATCTTCAAAAGCAGGACACCTGCTATTTTTGCTCCCTATTGGGTTCCATCCAAGGTCAGTCAAGTCTGGGAAGAAACCCAAAGAGGGGAAAGCACTTCTATGTCCTTTGGTCTGTCTCTCAGGATAGCTGTGTGTCCATTCCCACAGCTGATTTCCTAACAAAGAAAAATCCTCTGAGATTCATCCATATGTCAACTTTAATTCAGGGCCTATTGCTCAGGTCCTAACACTTCAGCGTACATGATGGAAATGAATGTTTCCTCACCTCCATTTCAAGCTTGGTGTTCAGGAGGGTTGGTCAGTCCTTGCGTGTGCCCTGACTCCCTGCTCAGTAGTGCAAGGCATTGCTCCTGACCCACACTAGGATGGCTACTGGGGCATTTTCCCAATTTACCTGGACACATGGCCCCTTCTCATTTAGTTGCCCCATGCTCTACAGCCTGTTGCTTAGAGGTGACTTGCCTGAATAGGCTTCCCTTTCTTCCTGTCTGGATCTGCCAGGGCAGATGTGCTTTCCACTTCGTATTCACACTCCTGTAATGAAAAGAAGTTTGATTTTCCACCTTGAGGAACCATCTTGTACAGAATAATTTCTGATCTTTTGTGAGATAGTAGAGAAATTCTGTATTGATCCAGACCTGAAACCTGTGTGATCTGAAATTTCACCTAAAGCATTCTTTCACACATGATCTACCTTTGTAAAATATCCAGGAGGGAGGGGGGAACGGGGCCTATTTCATGCCTTAGGATCCTGCCTGGAACATTACTTTGTAACTCTGATAAAATGCGTAGTCTTTTGCTGCCCCGTAGGTTGGGTTTTTGACACCCTTCACTCCTCTATGACTGCCTTGCTTCTGTAAGCGTGTAATCCATTGCAGGTGGTCAGCCTTGGAGACTACAGCTGTGGTTTGGTTTGTACATAGCTTCCCAGGACAGCCCTCTGTGAGAAATCATCTGAGATGATAGGAAATCTTTAAGGTCTTCAATCTGACATTGTGTGGCAGCATGATTTTTCTAGCATACCAAATATGCACTTTAGACCATCAGGATCCCTTAAGGGAAAGATGGTATTTAGGAAGTTCAGACTTCAGTAGCGTGTGTGCTTCCAGTAAGACTAGGTATATGCCAAGATCCTAGTGTTGGTTATGGTACTTTGGTCATGATTTAATGCCAAGCCAGGAAACAGAGAGGTAGGCAAATGAATTGGCTGTAAGAAAACTGTTTTAAATCTTAAAAATAGTTTCATGTGAATATATGGCAAGCTTAGATCTATTATTTTATTTAATCATCTGTGATGGAAATGTTCAGTGCCCCTCTGTTCTAAAAATATGCATCCTGTGTATTTTAATGTGCCATGGCATAAAAAGTCTGCTGTTTACAGTAGATGGATGCAAAATATATTTCTGCAAAAGCTCTAGGATGTTCATTTTAACGTATGTACATTAGTGCTATTAGCAGCGTGGTGAGAGTTTACTTGGTAAAATTATTACTTGTTTTTGTCATTGTGCTTATAAGGCTGGTTTTATTTTGTCATAAATTCAAATGCAGGCAGAGAAGCATAAGAGGCTGAGGCAGTTGTTGGAGGCAAAACAGTCCCTCCTCAGGGAATTTTTATTTAATCTAATTTGTTGCCAGTTAACAAAACTTCTGATCACCCCTGTTCTGATGTTGAGAAAAAGAGGATAAAACCAATCAAATAAACATTTCAGTAGACAACTTTCCTTCTCCTTTCCCAGGCTCAGCTAAAGGCAAAGACCTATTGTCCCTCCTTTTTCCAGTCTCACCTTCCTATATTTTCACTGTGGGTTACACTCAACCCACCCCAGTCCCTGCAGCAAGGCACTGGGCATTGTAGGAGGGCTGGGGCCACGTGTATAACCATTTCTTTTGGCTGCTCTTTTGCTTCTAAGGGTTTTCTTGCTGCTGTCCTTCTTAGTGTCCCTGCCTGGTGTGGGTCACCCATGGGCTGCAGTTCCTCAGGGGTGACGCTGATAAAGGTAGGGAGGAAGTAAGGTACATAACTCTTACTGATCAGCATTCATGGAAACAAATGCCTGGATATCATGACTGAGAGGCAGAGAATTGAAACTGTTGTAAGAGGACTTGGTGGGCCACCTACTTTCCTGGATGTCTATTTTCAATAAAAGCAACCACTTTCTGCAATCTAATATATGTCTATAAAGAATGGTTTATTTATCTGGGAAAAGGAAAAGAGGCTAATTTTAAGTGGAAAAGTCCACACTGGGCAAGTATGTACACTGAATATCCCGAAAGGAACTATAGAGAGGAAACCAAATTCCAAATTCAACTCAATGAGGATTTTAGGGGCCCTCATGAAAATCGCAAAGCAATTAGCCAGAAAAGACTTTGTCAGGAAAATCTGATGAATTTTCTATGTGGAAATTTGCCCACGTAGAAGTTTTTTCAAGAAATCTCATTAAGAATTTAAAAAACATATTTACATTTCAGAAAATGTTTCAAACAAAAATACGCAAAAAGAAATTACATATTTTGCCTGAAATTTGGTTTATTCTTTTACATATGCTCTGTTAGTAAAAATGTGATGAAACTTTCAGCACAGTTAAAGAAGTTTAAGTAGAAAGGAGAGCAAAATCTTCAGTGTGTATTGAATTGCTATGGTTGTTATTGATTTTCAAAACAGAATATAAAGTTAAATGTTTTATGAATTAATGTAAGTTATAGTGGTTTTGACATATAATGAAACAATATAGGAATAGTACATTAATTAAGCAATATAGAATTTCTAAAAAATACTTGAAAATTCCTAGGTATTCTCTTTTAAAGAAACAAATTTCAAAGTTTTTATTCCACAGGAAAATTTGGAAATCCTTTTTTCCTTTCCCTCTTAGAATAAAGTTTAATTGAAGAAGATAGAATTTCCTATTAAATAAATGCTAAATTTTGAGAAACTTCAGCTCAGAGTTTGAAGGAGAGCTACTGAAGGGTTTAGTTTCCTGCTGAAAAACAGGAGATGACTTCTGAAATCTCTGGGCATTAACAAGAGAATTCTTTTCTGGCTGAAAAAGAAAGAAGAAAAGTGCCACTGTTGAGAAGTGGAATATCTCTGAAGGTATCTCTCAATGTGCCCTCTGAAATGCTCATCCCATTGTTCAGGTTTGGAGCCCAGAACTTTTGGTTAGGTGTTTGGGGCAAATGAAGGCTATAATAACCGTGTCTAAGTCCTGCTAGCTTGAGAGAAGGTGCTTGCATGGGAACATTGCTATCCCAGCTGATTTAGGTCCCTCTCAACTTCTCCTGCCATGGCATCTCCTTCACGGGAGTCTTAAAAGAAGATTTGGCAAACATCTGCCAGATGTATTTTGAGAGTATGGGATCCTTCATCAGTGGAGGGAGAAGACACTAGATGGCCTGTGCATGTCTGCCCTAGCCCTGCCTTTCTACAACTTTATTACACATACATGGTGGCATGGCAAGCAGATGATCTGTGACTCCTCAATGACATGTTGTTACTGTGGCTGAGTTTGACCCCCAGGGACCCCTGCCAGTCCTGTATTGCTGTATTTTTGTTGGAAACTTGTTCCTTCAGACTGTCATCAGACTTCATCAGTATTCTGGGATGTTGTGTCCAGTCCTGCTCGTGTCTTCTCCCTCAGGAATTTTTCCCCTGGCATGCCCTCCCCATATGCAGAGCTTTCTCATGTATACCTGGTCTCTGGCAGCACCTGCTGTCAGTGGTTTCTGTTCTTTCAACAAACTGCCTCCTGGAGCTGGAGCATGAGACTGTCTAGAAAACAAGCCACAAAACAAATAACCTGCAGGATAAGCTGAACACAAAGCTAAAGTGGTGGTAGTTACTAGGTAGCAGTGTGCTGTTAAATTCAGATGGTGGGTTAGAGCAACAGTGAGAGGAATGCCGTTTTAAAAAGAGTTAGTCTACCTGGTGTGGTGGAAGGTACGTTGCTATTCATGTGCTGCTGGAGTGGTAACATGGAGTGTAAGGTGTGGAGTTACACAGAAGCTCAGATGGTTTTCCATGCAATTTAGGTAAATGCTCACTGAAACTATTTTGCAATCACATGAACATTTGTATTCCTGGCTGAAAAGTCTGGAAACAGCCACTGTCAGCTCCACCAAGTTCTACTGGTTGCAGTGCAGGTACAGTCCCGATCTTCAGTAGATTAAGAGAACCAATTTTATTTGCATCATAGCAGGAACCATCCTGCAATCAATTGCTGCCTCTCACCTGAGGCACGGCAACTTCTAGCTTAGGAAAAGTGACGTTTGAAACCTCTGTAACAGTGTCACGACAGGTAGGCTGTCTGTGCCCTGACTTTTGCAGTTTAGCTGTTAGTGAATAATGTGATAAACGAATACTATAAATTCTGACTTTGTGGTGCTGTCCTTCCTTACAATCTGCCCTTCAGGTGTTCCTAGGCAGTAATTTGTGCAAGTCTGAGGAGGTGTCTTGCTTTTCTAAGCAATACATTTTTCTTGCACTTCTTATCATTTCTATAATGGCTTTTTATGACACCCAACTTCTTTGTCAAACTGGAAATGGGGCTATTCTAGATGTAATTTTGAGAAATACAACTTAAAAATTTTTAACTGACGCTACACTGTAGTATACATTCAGTGTTGACAGTATTTGATTTATCACAAAATACTCTTTTGGTGAATTTCACTCAGTCTGACTAAAGTCTGTGTTGCTGTCCCAGCCCCTGTGCCATCAGTCACAGTGATTTAATGAGTTTAGAAAGCAGGAGAGTGCTGGAGGAGTCAAACCAAGCAAAAGTGAAAGTGGAGCTCCAAACTGGATACAACATCTATAAAGATCTTCTACGTTATAGCTAATGGCTTTTCATGATCCTTGTTAATTCAGTGATATTGGCAGTTGAGTTTGCACTTACTAAAATTTAAGAAGCAATGTGACCTAATTTGTCTAGCTTGAGACATTTCTGAAAGAAGAAATGTAAGTATCAACTAATGATCTTGGATTATTTTGTTTATGTAAGGAGCATCCTGTTGTGTACTGCATAGATGCTACACTTTGTAATACTATTTTTTATACTAATACCAGTATTTTTTGCGGCTCATTGCTGTTACTCCCATGTCTCTCTTTTCTACCAAGAAAGCTATGCTTGACTTAATGTAGAAGATGGCTCCAGAGAAATGTGTTTCAGGTGATCTCAGTATTAAGCTTTTTGCACTGGTACAAAATGGAGCGAGTGACAATGTTTTATCTAGAGGTAAATGTATGAAGGCAAGTTTAATTTAAATTGGCTGGATGTTATTATGGATGCGAACATCCAAAAGGTCCCAACTGAATTAAATAAATCACCTCAGCACATCTTTTGATTTAAAGCCTAAATGATCATCATTCCTAGATTGCTCCCCAGCCATCACCTCCTTTAAGGACTGCAGAGCAAATGTGACCCTGCCAGCAGTGGTGGCAATCCAAAACCTGGGGAATTACATGCAGTTGAGAAAGTGTTCCCTAATATGCATAACTAAAAAGAAAGTTGCCTTTTTTTTTTTGCTAGAGGGTGTATGTGTTTGAATTTACTCAAATCTCTTCTATTTTGCTGCAAGTTGTAATTGCTACTGGTTATGTCCTCTGGAGTGTAATCCAGCAATCTGTGTAGTTTAGGGAATAGAGGGGTGATTTATATGCCATAATGAAAATGAAACTCTCTTTAAAAGCCAGTAAAGGGAACCTTCAAGCGGTGCTTCCACTGTATGAACAAAGATGGTCCTGCCCCAGGAAGAAAATGTAGTTGAATAAGAGTATGCAACTGAGTAAGTGATTTCTACCTTTATTTACCAGCTGGTGATAAAATGCTTGAAAAACTTATAAAAAGGAATGGTAAGAGTGCTTTTAGGACTGAAATTTTAGAATTGGTGAGAACCACATCACTTTGCCATTCTGGCAAAACACAATGCAGCTGAATTTTTTTCTTCCTTAACCAAGGAAATCTTACTTGTTTGATAGCTCACAAGTGGAATGGGTTTGTCTTACATGAGGAAAAAATAAATGTATCTAGGGGATGGCGGTGTTTCTCTTTAATTTGTGTAAGGTTAAAAGCAGGTGTTTTGGAATTTGTTTATTGTCATTTAGAAGGTGTTACAGTGAGCCCTTAAACAAGCAAAGGACAAAAAGAAGGTTGTATTTCTTTGAACGAAGCCTTTATTTATAGGGGCAACCAGAAGGGTTAAACAAAGGCTAGGATTTATTCACATAGGAAAGTAAATTATGCACGTTAGGATGTATAAAAGAAAAGGAGGAGAGCCATTGTGGCAGTGAAAATGTGAGACATCTCTGTAAAAGGCTATTAATTTTTTTACAAACATGGCACAATGCTGACAGCTCTCATGACTTCATGTGATATATATGATGTCAGAGACTTGGTGTCATGTAATTGTATATTTTAGCTTGCATTTATACAAGGAAAAGATAAACACTCAGGTTTTCTTGAAAGTATGAAGCATAGGGTTCCAAATTAAATAGCAAACAAAAATAGCCCACATTCCCCTCCAAACTGTCTTGCTTTGCAGTCCATGCTCTAGCCTAGGGGAAGCTGGTCTCTATCACCCAGCCTGGGGCGGCAGTTGTAGATACCAAGAGATGGAGGCTCTTCTATTTTTTTTGTGCTGGGGCAATTCCTCTGGTTCTAATGACATTTCTCTTTCTCCTGACCAGTGAGGTCAGAACTGGAACCCCGATATCCAGCTGTAGAATGGTGACACATTGAGGAAGCTGCAGCCTGATTTCTGTAGTTAATCAATAAAGTAGATCTGTATCTCACACATTCATCTCTTCTGCAGTACTGACCAGTGTTGGGGGAAAACCCCTTGGCTAAGAAAGTGATGTTTCGCATTTCACACTGCTTCTGAAGAGCTTCCTGGTGCTCTGCTGGCAACAGAATGATAATTTGCTACTCTGCTACTTCTAAATGTAAGACTAAAAATGCTATTAATGGTGAGCTGTTACATTAAATAGTTGATTATTGAGTTGTTTCTAATAGCTGTTTCTACTGGTGCAAGATAAAGAGATTTGTACCAGCTATGCATATTTATTTATAAATCTGGAAGAGAGGAGGGTTTCCACCTGGATGCATGTTTCTAATTGGATGGATTTTCTAAGAACCTGATTTACAGAGAAAAGATGATGACAACAGACTCCTTTAAGCTTTTTCTTTTGGGGAACACAAAATCACTAACTACTTTTCAATCCTGCATGTTGATTTCTTTATTTCTGTTGGCCTTTTTCTGAAAAGAACATAAAATAACTTGATTACACTGTGCTTTAGTGTCTCTAACTGATTATACTTTTACACTTAATTCATGAGAAATTAGGGTAAATAGCTCTTACTGATCAGCATTCATTTAAAAAAATTCCTGGCAATAATGGAGGCCAGGTGAGGGAGAGGGAGAAAATTGTTAACTACCTGAAAAGTGGCTTGCAGGGGCAGATGCTTTCCCAGAATTGTGTAAAAAGCAGCAATGTTCTATAACCTAATATATGCTTCTTACAGGTTATTTCTTTGAGAAGTAAAAAACAGGTTAATTTTAAAAGTAAAAGCCTGTACCAAGGAAGTTAAAATCTGCTCTTATATCCCTATTGTATGTGACAACTGCACCTTTTGACCTTCAAAATTTGGCTGATCTTGCAACGTGTTTTGCAAATGTGCAGCTTGAATTCATGGGGGTGGAAGAATTCCTACGCAGTTCAGGTGATCACAGTCGGTTTTTTGAGTCCTAGACATGGGGATACAGGGTAGCTGTATGCTGAAGAAGCACAGAAAAGTATGAAGGTAGCTAAGAATTTTTACAGATTGCAGGTAGAGGAATAATGTTAAGTTCTTAAAAATACTGAAGGTAGTTCAGGTACCTCAGTTCAACTAGCTGGCGCTAAACACCAGCATATGATGCTCTGTATATGTTAGAAGAAAAAATACTGGCACCAAAGTAAGCTACTACGGTCCTTTAGTGTTTTAAATTTCACTGTTGTGTTTTTCGTAAGGTTCTGTTGAACCATGCTGTATCTTTGAACAGCAGAGCTAATTAAGTTATACCTGAAGTGTAATTAAGTTATACCTGAAGTGTATTCTGGATCCAGGTATTTGCTACATTCAATAAGCTCCCAGTGTTTTCTTTCAATCTCCCAAATGCATGTTGATATGCAAGAAAATTTAGGAGAGAAAACAACACAAGTGGGCATTTTAGAAAACTCACTGTTGTTGTATCATTTAATCAAATCAGTTTGATGTCTCTAATGAAATGAGAAATCCTGAAGGCAGAGAATAGCTTGTGTGTTTATACTGCAGGGTCATTGGAGAAGCTATCTGTTCCAAAATTCAGGGCACAAACTGTTTCACAGTTAAGGGTCAAGAAGAAAATACCCTTTTTCCCCTCTCCATATCCTGCAGGATGCTAAAGAACAATTAAGTTCATTGGGGGGGGTGGGGGATGTTAATACTCTCACGGAAACATCTGGAATTGGTAAATATCTGAGGCAGGAGACCCTCTTAGAACAGAGCATGATGGATTTCCACAGTGGAACAACCAGATTTTATTCTTTCCTTTCTCCTGTTTTCAGCTTTTTGTTAAGAGAAATATTTTAAGACCTGAAACATAGGAAAAGTGTGTCTGTGCTTAAGGGGAGACTTGAAGTGAACTTCAGCCAGAAGAAATACTCTAGACCAGACAAAGGATTTGCTTATTCAGGGTGGGATGGAAGAAGAAAATCTGTGTGAAGGGGCATGAGGCCATTTGATAGTTCAGATACTTGGGACTAATATTAATAATAGCCAAATAGAGTGGAAGTTTCTTCTAGAGGGTAGAAAAACAGCTGAAGGAGAGAAGGGGTTGGTGAGTCTCAGAAGGATGTTTCCCTAAACACAAGTTAAAAATTATGACTAAATGATAGATGCTGCTTACTTGGAACTAACACTTCTTTTTGTCTTTATTTGCCTGTAATGGATTTAAAAATGCAGGTAACATGCATTCAAAAGTGCTGAGTTTTATATGCCCTCATATTTCCTAGCTGAGAAGTTAATTTAGAGCAGAAACCCTGAAATTTCTCAAGTCTCAAGCAAATCGGGATCATATATGAGAAAATACTCCAGTATGGTAATTTTACATGGATTACTTGGCTTGTGCTTCTTATGATTTCTGCATGGTTTTCTGATGAGTCCAAACAGAAGAGGTTGATTGTGTGGCAACACTCTTTTCTAGCAGAGAGTAATCAGTCTTTGTAGAGATATACCAATATGATAATTTTCCTTCACAGAAATGGTTTGACTTCATTGTTTTCATTAAGGCTAAATGGGAAGAAGCAAACTGAGTCTGTGTCAGCTGACATTCTGAACTGACTGAAACTTGCATACCAGACTTAAGGAATTTATTAAATGCAACTTGTGTGGTATATACTATACTTTCAAGCTTCCTGCCTATCTTCTGCCAAAAGCAATTTCAGTTTGAGCACTTTATTTCAAAGACTACCCCTCCCACCCCCCCACCAACCTTTCACTTTAAGTATCTGTAGTCAACAGTGTTATTATTTTGTAAATATATGTATGTATTTAGCGCAGACTAAAGCAGAACTGGCTGTGCTGAAGAAGGTAGAATTCTCATTATACATCTATTAAGAGCCTTCTTTTTCCCCAAAAAAGTTAGGAATTTGTTTTCTGCTGAAACTCACCATATGTGGCTTCGGTGGTAAATTGACTTGATTTACTTTAGGTTCGTTAAATAACATTTTATTTCTATTGAAATTGGACTGTTGTATGCAACATGATTCTTTCTGTGAATATCCTGTTCTCAAACTTCTATCAGCATGTTTATTATAAACTGCTATTATCAAATTAAGCTGTTACCATTTGAAAATGTCAAAAGAGTTTTTTTCTTTCATATGTAAAGTAAGTATTGTGACAGCTGTCTTTCTCCAGCCGTCTTCATAATCCATCTTGTGGGATTTCACATTAGTGAGATTTTTCTGCCTATAGGCTTGATTTCATGGACATAGGGCTGCCTGAGTGTTTGACTGCTGCTGACTCCCTGGGTTTATTACTATTAGCTTGAGCACAACACCAGCCTATAAACATGTCACCTCAGTGTGGGAGCTGACTGGGGACAGGACAAGAAAGCTGGTGCCTGTCTTCTAAAGACCATGAGGCTACAAACACAATCTTCTCACAAACTTCTGGACCAGAGCGCAGCTGTACCCTTTGCACTGGGCCCAGGGATTATTGACATAGCTTTTGTGAGCCACTTCGGCCAAATTTTCCATTTGTGAGCTTGAGATACGGATGTAAGACCTGACTCATACCAAGCCACGTTAGACTACAGTTTGCCTCTTTCTCCTAGAAGCTTTGCTTAAAGTATTCCAGGAAAGAGAACTAATTTTCTAAAGGGTTATCTGATCCTCCAGACACCAACTGGTGTGATATCAAGAAAGGGCAGTTAGCTGTAATTAGTCCTTACCAGTTCAGGAGAGGGTGAAGTCAAATCTCTGTTTATTAATCACTTTCAAAATTGCAGTGAAGTTTGTTCTTCTTTTGATGCCTATGAGAAGTGCTATAGAAATTGAAGAGTATTTTATGTTCTCAGAGATATTGTAAGTCTCCATACACACGTATAGAAACAATTTATCTGTTTCCAGGTATGATCCCATTAGATGGGATGAAGACTTATGAACACCTATTGTAAGGAAAGTGGTTATTTCAAAACCACTGAAGAAACAGGAAAGGAGTTCAAAATAAAGCCAACAAAACAAAAGAATACAGCAACTATCCCAAAAATGCAGCTAAAACTAAATTCCTGCTCTGACAGAAGTATCCAACCTAGTTGGTCTCGATCTGTGGGGCAAAGAAGGATGCTGAGAACTAAAAGCTAGAGTGGTGGGAAACCAGCGGTAGCCAATAAAGTACAGTTATTGGCTGTGGTTTATTTACAATGCTTTAGTGCAAAAAAAAGACTGACCTGACAAGCTAACATACCTTTAGAAACCATCTATAATTTTTTCACGTTACCGCTAACACTTTGCAGCACTTAGCTAATAATTAGAAATTCCTCTGTTTTTTCACCATCTGTGTATGAATCATCTAGTTTAAATGCAGATACCTTAAGTAGGTCTGAGTGATTCTGCTGGAATAAGCAAATTAACTAGACCGTTTATTCTTCTCAGCTACATTTACATGGCCATAGGAACTGTGGCACAGACAGTTTGAACATTAATCGGAGACTTGTAAAAGTGACGGTTCCTCTTACTTTGGTAAAGGTCAGCAGAATGAATGGCACAATTCACATCACTCGAAAAAATGAAAACCATTTTACAAAGTGTCAGAAATTAAAAAATAATATTGAAATGAATAAACATGTCAAGGAATTAAGTCAACCAGCAGTTTTAATGAGTAACAGTATACATTACACACTTTAAAGAATCAGTTTTGAGACACAAATAAAGAAAACCCTATGACTGTCCTCTAAAGGTAAAATATGTTATAACTACTAGGTGTTGCAAATCCCACCACTTTTCCATTGGTAATAAAATAGGCGGGCTTGGCAACTGCATAAAATAATAATTCAATACATCTTACATTTCGTTAAGTATCTACTTTGAAGTAGTTACTATTCTTTCCCTTAAAAGGAAAAAAGAACTTTTTCTGCTTATCTTCTGACAGGTTCCTTTGAATGTTGCATTTCCCACCATTTTTCTGTTTAATATTTTTTTAATTTTTTGCTTGAAATGTTTGTTTCTGTTTTCTTCTTTTTTGCTTTTATTTCATGCAACTGCTTCAGTGCCACTTTCCTCCCTCCTTGGCCCCCAGACTCGGCAGCATCTATAGATCAGCTGTGCTTTGTGCAGACTAGTAAGGAACCACTACAGGCAGCAGAACTGGTTGCTTTCTGTAGAAGGAAATGCTGCAACCACTTTAAGGCAACAGCTTACCTTTCTCACCTGAGGGTCTACCAGTCGTTAAATCAGTTCTGTCGAGCTGCCTGTGGATTAAGAGTCCTGCATTTTTGTCAAAGTACTCTTAACCAGAACGAATGTTTAACTTTCTTGCTTATTTGAAGCCTAAGACTTTGAAACCATCTGCTCTAAATGAATCTTCAGATATCATTATTAAAATATCAGTAAGGGATATCACTCAAGACTGGAGTGCCCTTGCTCTAGTTTCTATGAAAACACAGACAAGGAAATAATCCCTGCCCAAAGAATGAAATGGGTAAGACAAAGCAAACACTAACACCTGGAAGGGAAGGAACTTGGTTGTAGTCACACAGCGAACATATCCTTGGCAGACCTCGAGGTCTCTTGAGTTTTGTGTGGTTGATTTTTTAAAAAATAAATGCAACAGTGATTTGAAATGGTATCCACAATGTCAGAAATCCCCTTTTTATTTCTAGTTATTGGGCCATAGCTGGAAATACCCTTTCTGATATATCAAGGGATCTTATTGACCATAATCCCCCATCAGCTGTCTCTCTTCCTTCACCTATGCTGTGAGCTAAGCAAGGCGTTAAAGAATAAAGCATTCAGTACTTTGCATCAATAGTCATTTATCACAGACAAATGAACTCCAAAGTGGTGAAAAAAGTGAGATACGTTACAGTGGCCTAATATATAGAGATGGTAACTCTTTTGCAGACCAGGAATTTGATCAATTATCTTCAATAATGAAGAGATCCAACTATAAATCAGTTTACCTAGTGTCACAGATAGGCAAAGGGAATAGAAACAGTGGAGACCATAGACAAACTGTGTTTTTATATTGCTTTTTCATCTGGTTTCCAGTTACATTTTTTATTATTATTTGTTTCCTCACCCATCTTCCTGTCTCCCGTGGTGGTATTTTGAAGTGCTGCTGTACAGCTTTATGTAGGAGGTCTCCAATGAGCCAAGTGAGTGGAGCTGTAGAAGAAATACCACACAATCTGCCTTCTGGTGAAACATGCAGATCCCACTGCCTTCAGCCAGGCTGCTTTCCGTTATCTTTCATAGTTGTCACCTGCTCTCCTACAATTAGTTGGAAAAATAATGCTAGCACTGTAAGGAATAAATCTTATTTTTTAAGATTTGGGCTAAGATTTGCACATGTAAATTTAGATTTTTAAAAGCAATTTGCTTTATAGTCATAAAGTCCCTGTGTCAAAAGGTACTTTGGAACTTCATTCATGCAGAAAGCCATGGGAAAGCAACCATAGCCTGAAACGACAGCAGCCACTGGCAAAGCACAAGGACATAGCTCAGATTCAGGAACTGAATATGTGTTCATACACCATGCAACCAGTTCGGTAACACAGACAGCGAATGGTGCCCTGGATGCAGTATCAGCCTGGCACTGCCCTAGGGCTTTCGGCAGGACTAATGAGACCATGGCCAGTGCCACAATGAGATGGATATGCTGGTGCCTTGAAGTGCTGGGGCCTGAGTTGTGGGCCCCAGGTTGGAGTTGACCTTTGAATGAGTCATAACCTAGCATAAGGTTTTGTTTTTCTTATTGCCTTCATGTTCCAGAGGCAGAACTTGGCCCACCTGTGGTTCTGTGGCTCCACCCTCACCCAGGTGGTCATGGTTGGGGTGATGGGCAAGGCCAGGATTATGTTAACCAGGAGCCAATTAGTTGGAGGAGCTTCCTCTTGGATGTGGCTTCTGGTGGGGCTGATTGTGTCTTGCTGAGCTCTCTCAGTGGTGTCTTCCCATGTGAAGGACCACTGAGGGAGCCATCTCTGTCTGTTGTGTCCAACAGGTGATGCTGGCACCACAGTGGGCAGCAGAGGAGTTGGGCCCACAGGACCCTGTGGCAGGAGTGTTTGAAAGAATACTTCTGAGGGGATGTTGTTGAGTTCATTGTTGGCCTATGTGATCAGGCAACTGATGGCAGTATAAAATGATGATGGCTGAACCAGTACAACATGCCTGTCCCATGCATTGTGCAGAGTCTGCCAGGCTGAGGCCCTATGCATGTTCCCACACTGTGCAGCAGAGCCATGCTGTCAGCCTCGCTCTGTGTGTCACTGGCTTTGTATGAAGTGTGAAAAGGGCTTCCTGGCATCTCCAGAGGTCCCCGTGGCCCAGCAGGAATGTGAAGCTCCTTATCCTCCTTACAGCTCAGCCATTATAAGCTAAAACCAACAGTTTCCATTCTGCAGTCAAAACATACTTTAGGGATCACTTTATGTAAGTGGAAATCTTAGTACAGTCTACAATACATAGGTTATACTATTGCCATGAGCAAGTTAGCAAAATTCTGGAAACAGTTGAGTACTAATAACAAATTAACCCTTAATCAAACACAATTTTGCATTGTCTGGGCTTATCAGCTCAGGGTGAACAAAGCAGAATAAAACATCTCCTTCTAGTTTCTTTCCTAAATCTGTAACAACATTCTTTTCAGCATGGAGATTTCTGACTGCCCATCCTTTTCTTCCTGATGGGGGAACTGACTGCTGTTTCATTCAAGGATGCACATTCATCAGGACTTCCATGTTGCGGATGCATCCTGCTTCTTTTGATGCTTCCAGCTCAGAGCAGCTGGGGTGCTTTTCCCTGGCCTTAACAGTTTCCACAGACTGCCTGCCTATGTGCTCAAGCTTGGTGGTTTCCACTTCCCAGCTAGCCTCACTTCTAACCTTGTTGATGTGACTGCCTGCCTGCTGCAACCTGCATTTTGCTGCAGACTCACCTGGCACCTTTTCCATCAGATGCTTGCTGATCTCAGAGTTGGACCCAGTTTTTTGCAGTGTCTAGGGGCTGGGCCTCCTTTGCTGTAGAGAGGTGTTTGTGTCTGGGGCTCAGCTGGTGTTCGATCATGGCCATTGCTTACACATGAGACTGCTGATGACAAATGACAAAATCCTAATATTGCAGTCCCAGGGTTTTGTTGCCCCAGACACCCCAAAGAAGCAGCCACAGCCCAGGAATGCTGAGTTAATAAATCCTTCCAATAAATTATAGTTGGTTAAGGATTACTCTCCTATGGCTTTATGTTTGCTTCTGACGAGAGAAGTTCATTTAGGCTCCTTCCCCCTGTTGCTCACAGGCAGGTTATTTTTAACCTTGCTTTTTGTATCACTTTGTGTAGATGGTGCTTTGGATTGTGACGTATCCATTCTCAGCCATCCACCGGTCCTTTACCTTGTTATATGCAAGTGTCTGCACATAACATGTTTTTTTTCCTGCAGTTCAGCTCCTCTTGCTGTCCGTGTGCCTTTCTCTTGGGTTGGATCTGCCTGCAAACTATAACCTCTCCTGTTGGCTGGAATAAGTGAGCCACAATTGTGCCTTTCCTTAATGAAGGAGACTTTACCATCTCCAAGTTATGTGTTGGTGTGTGAGTTCTTGAGTCAATAACATGAGTATGCAACTTATATTTTGCTGTTTAACTTCTAGTTCAAGGCCTCTTCACAGCCCTATTTTTTCACAGGAGCCACAGCAGTTCATTGTTGGCTTTGTGTTAATTCTTGGAAAGAGCATGTGTCTTTTATGTCCTCCACAAAATATTGGAATGAAAAGATAGGCCATTTGTAAGTCTGATCACATGTTTTTATTTTATTTAGAGTAAGTGCATGGATGTTTTCATAAAATGACTGGAATTACAGGCATTCTGTTAAACACCACTTGTTTGCTTCATTAAATGCCCCAAAGTTTTCCCATTGCACAGTATGATTGGCTTTGTGTTGCAGCCATGTTGTGCTACACTGCTCCTCAGACAAGTGAAGTCTTTGGGAAATGACACTGCCAACATCTTCTTCACTGAGTAGATGCAAGTGTTGTAAAGAAAGATCTCTGCTGTGCAGTTGGTTTGTTGGGTGGTTTTTTTGTTGTGTTTGAGGTTTTTTGCTTGTTTGTTCGTTTAAGGCTGACTGAAGCCCAAGACAGGTTCTGCTTTGCTGCTTTCCCATCTAGGAACCTCAAACATATTTCTAGTCAATGTGCTCCTTTGTTGTACCCACTTCTGTCTGATTGTCTGCCTGTGCTCGCTGAGCACGGTGAGGATATCTCTTTTTTGGCAACAAGTGGTGACAGATCCCTACAAGACCGGTGCAGTACAGATATCTGGTGTGGTCAGCCCTAAGGAAAATAATCTCAATATCTGCCCTGGGCATGCTCTGACAACTCACCTCACTGAGAAGTCCCTGGAGTGGCTGGCCTGAGCTCTGAGACAGCTCCTCTTCAAGTGCCACTGGATCAAGGCAGGGTGCAGGGAGATACGAGATCTCTGTAGCTTTTCTTCCTGGCATAGATTGAAGCCTAGGCTTCTTTACTGCCTCTTCGTAAGAGCCCGTAAAATACTGCTGATGTCCTACCCAGCATGGCTGTCATAAGTACCTATGTGGTAAGACACAGCTGATCAGAATCAAAGGAAATAAATAGTCTACTGGAAATGGCCTAAGAATAGGTTTCCCTTGTGTCCTCAACAGCCCTCAGCTGAAGAGGGTGTTTGCAGAGATGAGTGTGTTTTGCTGTTGCATGCTGTGCTCACATGCTCCCAGGGAATGGGAATGCTCACCTGAGGGTTTTCTGAAACAGAACTGTAATTGGCCTAAAGAAATGTAAGAGGCAGTTGGTAACATTACCAAGCAAACCCAAAGTGTAATTGCTGTGACTCTGACATTGCCAATGGTGAAGACAAGTGTGTTCTGTGACACGATGTGTGTTCTTGCATGGCTTCAAGAATAAGTACAAAAGATGGTGTGGTTTCACAAACTGAAAGGAAAGGGATCTCTATAAAAAGCAGACAAGCCAAGCACAAAGGTTAAATCTGAGCTTTGAGGGGTAAATCAGGTGAGAGGGCAGCCAAGGCTGAGGTTTTTGGCTTGCAGCACTGGCAGCACAGTTGCACACTAACAAAACATTTTTTCTCTGTGTATTATGCTGGTTATGTCAGGCTCTGCATCTCATACTGGTTCCCCAGAGCAGCAGAAGCCCCTCCCTGTCATTGCCTTGGCACCAGCCAGGCTCCCAGCAGCGATGAGGAGCAGGAGCATGGGTTGTCCACGTGAGGGTACAGAAGGATGCAGTTATCCTAGTTCAGGATATATACAATCTCAGAAGTAAATAGAAAAGTCTGCATTGTTTACTGTCCTTTTTCATTTTTCTTTCTTTTCTTTTTTTTTTCTTTTTTTTTAATATGCAGTTTACATCTCCTTTGGAGTCAGTCCCAAATGATGGGTGTTTAGTCATTTCATGTCATGTCCACCTACTATTTTCAGACATTTCAGAAAATGACTGGTTTCACAATAGGATTGCAACATATGTCAGAGAAGAACAGGGACATTAGGATAAAATTGGAGAGGGAGGAAAACATAAATGCATCTAGAGCTGTTATTTCATGTTAATATGCAGATGTTTTTTATTGCATAAATACATAGAGAACTGTGCTGAACTTGCTCTCCTCTCATTTTATCCTGCTCTTATTCACCAGTTTTGTTTTTTGTTTGATTGTTGCATCTCCATATAACTAAGAGTGCGTATTATCCTTGAGGCACCATCTGTTTACCTTGTATTTGTATGGCACACCACCATGAGACCTGGCACTCATGGCCTCTGAATGGTCCAATGACACACATTAATAGTCTGATAAAATAGGGTAGTTCTGCAGTTCCTTAATACTTCTGGATGCAGAGCATGAATAAAACAAGCTCCAATATGGGGAGCTTGATTGGTGATACCAATTGCTCTTTAGCAACAGGACTTGGTGCTGGTTTGGAAAAACAGGTGAAGATTATAATAAGGCTTTTGAATTGCTACAAAAGGTTTCTGTTTGGAGTTTATTTGGAAAGAGTATATTTTCTCATGTAATGCAGACTGAAAATGCAATTCTTATCGCTCATTTCAGCTGAGTTAGAATCTGCTTCAGCTGTCTTTGAGCTGCAGATGGATTAGCTCCTAAATCAGTTATATTCCCACCTTTGCAGTGTGACAGGAATCCCATTTTCCCTGATGCTTTTATCTCTTTGTCAGTAATTCAACATGATCTTCTATAAAGATATGGCAAACTCAAATTTCCCCCATTACAATTTAGAAGTGACCTCTTTAAGCAAGAACATTTTTCTCACACCGTATTTCTTGGTTTGTTTTGCATAGCCCAAAACTCAAAGCCACAAAAGAATAATCAACATAATTTATATTTTTTTAAGCCCACAATTTCTGTGGTCATATATGTCAGCATCCTTTTCTACCACACAGTAGAGAAGAGATGAAACATATCCAAAATCAGGCTTATCAAAGATCTTGTTAGTATTTAAAGAGAAATAGAGATACATTTTGAAGTTTATGTTTTGTGAATGAAAGCTGAATTCTGTGTGTTCCAAGATTTCCATTTTCTTTCAAAAACCCCCATGAACTTAAGCTATAAAAAGGATGAAGCAGCATTGTGAATGCCTGTAGAAAGAAAAAAATAGGACACCACTTGAGGGCAGCAAATACTCAGCTTCTCTCTTTGACAATCTAACAAAGTATCATAAAGAGATAGGAAACTGTACTTTCATTTCCTATTTATTTATCTTCTAATTTTTGACTTGTCCTGAAAAGAGTATTGTTTCCAAATAATTGCACTGACAGAAATAAAAGGGTTTTTTTTTTTGTAACTGCAAAAAGAAAAAAGGGAATTTTATTCTGGGTTTTACTTTTGCTTTGGAATTCAGCAAAAATACAAAGGTGTATGGAATTTTTTTCGAAGGGGGCAGAGAAGGGGTCCAGCAGCAGGAGCTCTTTTTCACCAAATATGTCCTTGGAATGTTATATGACAACACTTGTGCAAAATCTTTACACTAGAAAATGCAGAAAAGGACTATGAGCTTGAAAAAAAAAAAAGCATTTTCAGTCAGTATAAATGATAGTGAGAGATCATGTAACTTTCAGATACGTAAAGAATGAAGATACTGTCAAAATACATGCTTGAGTATGTCAGATTAAATCTGCGCAAGAACCTTTAATCCTAGCATAGAATATATTTTTATAGCACTTCATTTCACAACCATATCTTTTTCTTAAAAATGCTCAATTATAAAATGCAGCAAAATGATAAAACAAAATCCATCATCTGGAACTAAATTTATGCCTTAACATTCCATTAGCAGCTTTAAAATTTAGATGTAAAGCAGAGAACTTCACTAATAAGGGTAATGGAGTGATCACCCATGAGGTTATTTGGGAACTTGTTGGATAAGCCCCTGTTTTGTTGTTGTGCTTCACAGTCTGATGATGATGATGATGATGATGATGATGATGATGATGATGATGATGATGATGATGATGGAGAAATACCAGGTTTCAGCCTAAATTTTAACTTCCTAGTACCATCTTTCCTCAGCTGAATCATTTTGCACCTTGTCTTGTGCCAATTGCTGCCTTCCCTGTAGTGCTTTCATCCTCATTGAATGTCTCCATTTTTCCATTCTGCAGTTTGGGCTGATCCCCTCAGCATCTTGCTCTCCTCTTGTCTCTAAGACTCATCCTAGCTCCTTCTCTGTGCCAGCTGTACTTCTCCTCCACCTTGCTGAAGCACCAGCACAGGAACAGCCAGAGTGCATTGGGATGCACTTTTGTCCTTGGTTCCTCTGTTTGGTCCTGCAGCATCCTCAGCTTGTTGAAAGATGTCATGAGCAGGGAAGTCATGAGCAGGGAAGTTCTGCTCAGCGCCATCAGCTGAGAGTGTGGGTGTGGATATCTTGGGACCTAAGAGCCTTGTACAGAAGAATCTGAATGGATTTTCATATGGGTTGTAAATACAAGCACTGGTTTCACCCACATCATTTCTGAACTTTTAATCTCTAGTCAAAAGCACAGAGTTACTGAAGATATTTCGTTTTATGGTGGTATTTATTTTGATGTTGAGGTTAGAGAACAAGTGAAGTCAATGTACCATTTTCAGAAGTGTATAAGCTAACTAAAAATATATCTGCATACAGAAATAAAATTCAAATTCAGCTTAATGCAATTCAGCACCATAATAGGAAATTTCAGTGCCTGTGAACAAGAGATTTAATTGAAGGCTGTCTTATGTAATGGAACATGTAAAAGGTGTCTTTCCTGCAGGTCTTGTTATTGGTGTTATGTCTGCTCTGTTTTTCTTGTCTGAGGTTGTGTTGTCCTGAGAACATACAGGAATATTGGTAGGGGTTAAACAGAAGAATATCTCTGTTTCACAGATAGGAAAACTACCACTTGGAAACACTGTCGGTCAGAGTTTTCAAGATTTGGCATCACTTTTAAATTTTCAGCTTTTGTTATCCTATCTGAGAGAAAGAAGCAGTCTTTTCAGAGTGGTTTTGTCCCTGAAAGTAAACTGGGGCTCCCAGTCCACTTTTCTAAAAATCAGGTCTTGGGTGTTTCAGATGAGGTCTACAAAAGCTGGCTGTTGCTGAAATGTGATTTTTTTTTACCCTATCTTGCACAGGAAATCTTTTTCAGAGCCAGAAATACAGATTGAATCTCAGGACTTCTACACCTTTGGTTCAGCAACAAGACCATCTGTCACTTCTAATTCCTGCTATGAAAAAGACAATCTACTTGTCTTTGATGGTATAATTCTGAATTTGCAATCTACGTTCTTCTCTGTTTCCCCAATCAGCTTTTCCTCCCTTCATACATACTGAAACCTCTATTTGAAGGTTCCGCCTTGGATAAAGCTAAATCCAAAAAGAATGGTGCATTTTTAATCAGTCTTTTCATTGGATGTGATATAAACTTATAAAACATGCTAACTCCTCTCACCAAAGCGATCTTGACTCGGTTTTAAAAGGGGGACCAATTTGAAAACAGGTGAATTCCATGTCACCTGAGATTTCACTAAGGATGTGCAGAACTTCCGCTCCATTTTAAGTTTGATATATGTTTTTGAAGGTAGAAGGTATATAAGGAGAGTATGGATATTTTTTCAGACATGTCTACATCTTAACTAGCATCTGCATATCATTCCAAGACTGCTTTTTAATCTACAGAGTTCTCACTCAGCTTTGTTTAACTCTCCAAGGCAAAGTACTCTTTCTCACAATACCATTAAAAACATGACCATATTCTTTTTCATACTGAGGAAACATAAAGTTTCTTATTTGGAGAGAACCATCCTCATCCATGTAAAGATACAGTTCCTGAGATTATGATGTGTTCAATCTTTCACATACACGTTTTCATGGTGTAAACTACAGATAAAAAGCACATGATATAATTCCATCATAAGTGGTCTTATTTTTCATGACTCTAGGTGAGGGAATGTCTCAGGCATCTCCTTTCATCCAGCTATTGTTTTTTCCACCCATGTTTACATGAATACATTCCTGAAGCACAAACTCAGCTTGTGTTTGTATAGTTCAGGGCATGTCTCTGCTGTTAAATTTTACTGAGAAAGTGACTGAAATTTTGGGGATTAATGACCACTTGGCAAATATTCAGCTGATATCTACTTTGTCTGCACCAGTTCTTCCAACCTTCTTTCTGCAATGAATAACTAAAAAGAACCAAGGAACTGATGCTGTTTCTAGGATACAATGTGCAGCACTTCCTACTCTTGGCTCACTCTAACTTCAACCTCTCAGCTCTGTCATTTTTTTCTGTCTATGAATTTAAAATAGTTTTTGCCACCAGACAGTGAAGTGAAAGCAATAGCATTTGTCTCAGCTGTTGGTGGGATCACCTTGCTACCATGGTGAAATTGAAGGGGCTGATCTTCATGAGGATTTTGCGGTAGGGTAATTTCCACACATTACTTCTCCTGCTGTTTGGGAAAAAACCTTTCCTGCAGTGAGTTCAGAGGCTTTGTGTATGTATGTGAGCACACATATGTCCCCATGCAAAGCATGGCTTCTCCACGTTGGCGTTCCAGCTGACAGTTCCTGGAAAGCTGTCTGTCACTATGAAAAGTCACCGTGTAGCTCCAAAAGCTACTGCAAAAGGGAAGTCATGAATGATATGGCCTCCATCCTGCCATTTGTACCTGTACCAGTCTTTCTGCACTGTAGTGATCACACATGGGCAGAATGAGAAAGAGATTGCTGCTTTTTTGTAACCCTTTTTTGAGGAGAGAACAAATTCCTTACAGGACTGTTTTCTTTGGGCAGTCCAACTGAGGAAAGAAAAGGTCTTTAAACTATGTCAGTGCAGGTTGAGCTGGGTATGAACACTTTGGGTACATTGATCCATTGTAAACTTCTGGAACAGGAACAGGATGCAGGTATAGTGGACAATTATTATAAAACAATTGCTGCTCTATATACAGCCAGTTTACAGCTTTCTTGTGTCCCCGAGATATAGGTGTTGGTTTAATGTTCTTGGCAGCCCTCCACTCTGTAAGTCAAGGTCCCTCCTTTTGACCAGGAGCTTGCAAGAAGCTCACAGGTCAGCGGTAAAAGGCGGCTGGGGAAAAGCTACCCTAAAACTGAAAAACTGAAGAGATTTTTTGTGTCATTTAGGTTTGGGAGACAAGCACCCTTGCCAGCATTTTGCATTTGCAATGCATGATTACTCTGGGATTTAGAAAGCAAACAAACAGTAATCATTAAGAGCAGTTTATTAAATGAAATAAATTTCTCCTTGTGCCATTGACTAAAGAAAGAGCTGTCAATTTAGCAGTTCCTAATTATGGGTTACATCTAGATTTTTCTAAACTGAAATGACAGTTCCATTACACTTTTTGGTTTGAGGTATGCATGCACTTTTTGAGGGTTTTATGCAAACGAGTTCTTTTACTTCTGCTCTGTCCATAAGTACCACCATGTGCAAGCGATTGAAGATGGTGGTGTAAATCTTGGTGCTGTTTCTAGCCCATTACAGAGTCTTGAATACATGGCACATACCCACTGGCAATGATCTGCCCTGGTGTTTAGCAGGGGGGTGTTTTTTCTCAGCCAATTTAGACAGTGCAGATACACACATTCACCCCAGGCCCATGTTTGAGATGGTGAAATAAAATAGTTCCCATAGTTATTCCTAGAAGTTAATTGGCTGTGACAGTGGGAAAGTGACAACCTCATGATTCTTGGATATTTATAACGAGCCTGTCACTTGCTAGGTTAGTCAGGTCATAGAGGAGACAAGTGTGTGAAGTCAGGTTTCTGGCAGGACACAGAGCCAAACCTGCATTGTCGTGCTTCCTTGCCATCACTTACATGTTGGCAGAAAAGATCTGTTGGTGCAGCGTTTGTAACACTACACCAGCATGTGATCTGTATCTTTGGGAAAGGTGGCTTCACTGTGCTGCAGAGCTCTGTAGGTGCACATGCGTTGTCTTCATCACATGCCTTTAGAGTTTGATCTGGGATTATAGAAATCAAGGCATCTTTTCTGCTCATGCTTTTATGAGCACAAGGTCAGACTTAAAGGGCAAAGCAGAGCTGTGGCATAGGAAGGTCGTGGAAGACGTGGAGAAATACTGTGGTGCACTTGGTGTGCATGGTCTGCTGAGGTGGGTGCTACGGCGTTCACCGTGCTTGCACCATAGTGCCCTTCTGCACCCTGCACTGATTGCTCCGAGTGACATAGACCACTGTTTTGGAGACTTTTGCCTCTCCTTTGTGTATTTAGTAAGCAGCACTGCTACTATTGTGCTTCAGGACTTACCACAGGTATGAAGTTTCCAAATGCAGGAGTTGATGCTAGAGTTTGTTTGACTCTATTTTTACCATGTAATCAAGGCTTAATGTGCTAAATGTGTTCACTGTAGACTGGTAACAGCACAGCTGAACATGACTTTTTATTAATACCTAGAGAGCTGCTCAGGTCTAAAAAGGCTGTTGGGAATATTTCTGAAAGCAATTTTTTGTATTTTTGAGAGTTAAAAGAGCAAAAGTCTTACACCAGTGGAAAAAAAGCTTTGGAATTACACATTTTGTGAAAATCACAAGTATTTTATTGGTAATGATGGGCCAACCTGGAATAGATTATTTAAAAAATCTCTCTCGTTCAGAGTTCCATTTATTAATGATGCTACTGCTCAGAAGAAGAGATATCTCACACTGAGAAATATATGAGTTACTATCATGATAAGGAGAGAGCACAGAACTTGGTTCATTTTTGTCTGTCTGTCATTCCAGTTCTTCAGTTTTAGCAGGAAAAAAAATACCATACAGCTTCAGCATGATCTCTAGAGTTCAATTTCTCCCTGAAAATTTCCTGCTCATAAATACTGTGCCAAGTTTTGTAGTGGGTTTGTCATCTTCCCAATATTCCTCAGAAAAAGCAGCTGACTGTTGGCTTCCCTAGTTCTTCTTCTAACATTGTTTCCTCAGAGCTAGCTTGAAGGGGGAACAAACCCCAACTATATATAAATAATCAACTAAACCTAGACATTTCTGCCCAAAGAAATGTAAAGCCTTGGAACAAACAAAAATAGTTTCATGCACATTTATCTCTCTTAAAACTGGCAGGATTTCAATAAGCATTTTCTGAGAAATATTTTATTTCACTGAAAGGTGGGTGGGACATTGCTTTTTTGCATTGCTACAAGCCCCAATTGGAGCACAAAGCTGGGAAACCGCCAAACATCTCCTACCTGCTGTGACAATGGGTAGCCATATCAACACACACAAACCCATATTTAACTAAACTGTTCAATTGAATTCTAATCTCCAGCTAATCACTAAGCTTTAAAAAATATCTCCCTATTCATGTTTTATTTCTAAAAAATACCTTTACAATGTAATGCAAGTGAATGAATGGATGAGAGACTCAAGCACAATATGTTGTCTACAAAGTTAAATGAGCTACAGGGCCCACATTCTATTAAATATTTCACCCATGAAACTCTCAGTTAAGAAGAACCTTTAAATTGAGATTGGGAAGTCAGTGAAGGGCCCTTTTACGGCTCCTCAGGATAGACAATGATACAGATGTGGTTTTGTTTTGTGCTATGACATCCCAGGGAGAAAGCGCTTCCAAGCCTCCATAGGCCATACAACTCAATGAGAAGATTACAAAAGGAGAAGTACCAGTACCTGGTTCATGTATAGTAGGTATACTTCATGTTAAGAACAGAACTACAACCTCCTGAATGAAATGCATGCGTGTGTTGTAAGGGATAGGGAGAGCTTTCATCTTTGCTACCTCAAGACTATATGCAGAAGAAAGCATGCTGTCTCTGAGTCTGTACATCAGACTTTGCACCTTGTGTGTGATGGGCAGTATTCAAATTAATTTCTTCTCAGTATTTCTTAATGGGAGATATTACAACAGTGAAGAGGTGCTCCTCCCTTGACTTCTTTGGGGGTATAATTTGAAGTTAATAATGGGTGAAATGCGGGTTTAAAACACAGTCTCTAAGTCAAGACTTATAACACAACACCTCATCATTCTTTACCTGAATGGGTACCCTGCTCCAGTTTTACCAAGGAAGCACTGGTGTTCCTGATAAAAGCCACATCTGTGGAGAAGGTGCCTATCTGTTACAGAAGCGAAACATAATTTTATATGAGGATGCTGGCGAGCAAGTGTGAAGAACAAGACATTTGTGTGCAGCTGGTTCTCAAGCACAGCCCATCACGTCTCTCATACATGACAAAAGCGTATGAAAAACAGAAATGTCTTCCCTGGACCTCTTCACTTATTTCCAAGTGCTTACCTTCTATCTGGGCCTCAGTTTCCATCTTTTTTGCAGACCTGAACACAAGTGGAATCTGATCTGTTCTAGTGTTTGTTTGGGGCATCCAGCAAAACTCTGGCTCCTCTCTGTTAATTCTAAGAAATTCCTTGCAAGAGGTTCATTCTCCTGTTTTTCCACCCTGCACAGCAAGGTTGGGTGTATCTTTAATGTAACCTGGCAGTGAGAAGTACTGGCATGTACTTTTAACTGAAGTGACTCTCCCTGACCCAGGTTTTATGCTTGCATGGAAACCCTGTCAGTGTAAATAATTTTCCGATGTCTTGCCATTTGTTCTGTTATTGTACTGTGTCTTCAAATCTCTACCTTTTGAGAGCAACTAGGCCAATGTGACCTTCTTACCAAAAGATTATTGAAGACTACAGCTAACAAAGTGTTCTAGGGGGCTATCAAATGTCTCTGAGGTAAGGCATGCATAAAACATGAGCACATAGTCGTAAATAACCGGGCTCCTCTTCATTTATTTTAAAATAATGAAGGTTGTTTAACTGGCTTGAAAGGGTTACTCTTTCACCCCTAGCTTGTTCTGAGCACCGTGGGAAAATGACATGAGCACTGTTTCGTTTAAGGGATGTAGTCATGCAAAACCTTTGCTGTACTGGTGGAGGAAGCTGGAGTGTTTCAAGAAATAATGAAGGTGTGAATCATCACAATTCTGAATTGTCTGATAAGAAAATCTTTTAATCTCTTGTAGTAATGTAAGGACTCCAATTGCTGCAATCCTCTTCATAAATTGTGCAATAAAATATAATAAAATATGGAATAAAACATTGCAAAAGAATCCAGGATTATCAGCAGTATCTTCCTTTGATATCAGTATTTCTGAACGGTGTTTTTTAAAGGCTTTTGCTTGTTAATATAGTTTTAGGAGACAAGTAAACTAATTAGTTCATTTTTTTTTCACTTTATGGTGTGTTCTTGGCATGCTTAGAAAACACTTGAGCTCAAATAGTTCATTTTCAGTTGTGCCCGTTTAGCAGGAAGGATTTCCATTTTTTAAAAACAGCTTAAGAAAACAACCAGGACGAGGTACTGCTTTCATTAAAAGTATATGCAAAGCATGAGGAGTTTGGCTGCTTACTTTAAAAAAATTATTATTATTACTTCCAATATATTTTAAATGTCATTAAAAATGTACCAAATGATCTTCAATTTTATATGTGTGTGTTCAGTCAAAAAGCGCTCAAGAGTTCTCTTTTGAAAAATATTGTCGTTTCTGATTGTTTCTGGAATTTGGCTCCATGTGCTCTGTGAAATTTTACAGGATGACATCTATGGTCATTTACTAAGGCTTTTTGTTTTTATTTATTCAAAAATCACACGATGCAGCAAGATGTTAGAAAGTGAACAGCTTGGTAAGATTTAGGCTGTTGAGGTTCCTTTTATGATCAAGAAAGAAATAAAATCATGTAAATCACTCAAATTGGAAACCCCAGAAACTTGCTTTGATATATGGCTCTTCTCATAATATACAATAAGACTTTGATTACAGCTTTATCATTTCATTTATCACTTCCTAGGTAGCAGTTGCCCATTGGCTAGAGAGGAAATCAAACGTTTATCCGCTGTTACCTTTGCCTGTGGACAGTAAAAAGGTATCTATAATATATGACAAAGTCCTGCCATAAAAGATGAGAATAGTAGAGCTAGACAGGAAGAAAGAACTGCAGCCATAAAAAATAAAGTTTAAAATGTTTGGATTGGATTCTGTTGTGATTTATCCGCCATCTCCTTGCTCAGGCTGTGGTATGTCCTAGCTGCCTGCCCTGGGTAAGAGCTACAGAGCAAGGTACAGCTCTTTGGCGGGTGCCTGTGAGCATCCTCTGTGCACACTCTTTCCAAAAGGCTGCAAGAAAGTGGCAAAGTAGTTTTTACAAACAGCACGTGCACTTGCATTTAGGACTTTTTTTTTTTAATCACTGGAATACAACTGTTTACAGCCAGTAATTGCGTGGGAAACAACATATAGTACAGCCACTGTTCGTGTGTCAATCATGAGTGATTACTTTCCACAAATAATTGCCAAACTGGCTTATGAAAGAACCAAAATAAAGCTACTTGAGTGCTTGTTTAGCCCAAATTGCTTCACCTGTTGGGTTTCATATGCTGACTGTGAGCTGCCAAGGGGTGAGTGAAGAGCAAGTGAGCTGGTAGTGGCATGGGGAGGCCACCTCTGCCCAAGGTCCCGGGCATGTTTATGTCTCCTGGGGAGACAGGACCTGTGGCAGGCTGATAGTATAGAGTCCCTGGGAGGATGAGAGAGGTCCTTAAGGTGAGCTGAGACTACTTTGTAGCTGAATAAGGGGACCTCGGTAGATAGCAAAGGCACACCTGCAGGGAGAGGTAAGAAGACAAGAGGATACAACAAGAAGTGTGTGAAAGATAGCGTCTAGTTCTTTTATATGCAGTTCAGAGACTGGAGGATTTGATGGGCCTGAACTCTTCTCTCAGATCCTGAAGTGTTGAGATGGGGAGCATGGTGATGGACCTAGGAGGTGAAGGGGGCTGCTCAGGGTTATCCTTCACATAGATCGGCCTTGTGGTGAGGCCAGCTGGCCCTGTCTGAAGATCTGTGATGTAGTAGTGAGGTCATCTTGCTGTTCTTTTACTCTGAATGCATTCATGAGCTTTTGGTGCTTGTCATGTGGAGCTGTGTGACTGCAAAAATGCTACGGATGCCTGTGCATGTGTGGGATCATATTCTAGCTAAAATGGGCTTTAAATACCATCTGATTCAAATATAATGTAATACAGCATTTTGGGCTGTGTGTGAACTGCTTGATTTCCCCTTAGGTTTCTTTAAATATGGGGCAATTGCACAGCAATCTAGGGATAACCTAGTGTAGAAAAATAAGAGATGCTTCTGTTGCTCCCTTGCCTTTTTTACTTCCTTTCTTTTTCTTTGAAACCCCCAGTTATTTCCCTGTAGAGCTGTGCAGTAACAGGAAACAAGAAACACCCAGCCAAGAAAAGTCTCTTCTGCAGAACTACAGAAGATCACATCCTGTAGAAAGGTTAATGAGGAAGTGAGACTTTTGTGTGTCGGGATAAATGGTTTTTTTTTCTTCCTAGTGCACTGGAAGCTGGAAGCATTGGTGAAACCTTTAAAGAAATGGCATAATGTATTTTTAGTGTAAAATGGATCTAGAGAAAGGTTGCAAGAAGCTGTACCATCAGTCCTGGATTTGACTATCGAAAATAGATGCAGAGGACTTCAGACAATATCCTTCTTTTCTCATTTCCTCATCAGACTCTCCCTAGAAAATGCACGTCAGCCAATGTGTGTGAGCCAAGCTGGTGCTGGACACCCGTCCTGCTGGACACCAGGCAGAGAGCACAGCATGGCCCTCTCTTACCCATCTCTGAGAGGACTTTTATGGCTCAGTGCCTCTTGCCATTTCCCTGCCTCCCTCTCCTGGCCCACAGCAGCTGCTTTGAGGGCTGCTACTATGCACATGCAGAGATTTTTTTTTTCATTTTCTACATTTTAATTACACATTTCAAAAGGCTGGATATTTTGAGATAACAAAATGTTTCCACAGGTCATGCTGCTTTCTCTTCCTCTGGATTCCTCTATTAACAGAAAGCCACTGGGTTCCAGACTGAAATTGTCTTGATTTCTTTATAGCCTCAATCTGTTCTTACGGAAGCCACTGGCAAACCTTCTGTTTATTTTTCAGGGATACAAAACCAAGCCAAATGCCATCAGGAAGAAATCAGTGCTTATATTGAGCCATTAGCAAGGCCTGGGGAGCCCAGTTAAGTCATTTATTACAGCTACTTTGACTTTCCTTACTAAATAGGTTTGAGTTTGGTTTTTGCCAGAAATACTAGCTCTTCTACAAGGCTCTGAAGGAGTCAGTGAGGAAAAAAATGATAAATAGAGATGTGAGAAGGCTGCAACAAGACTAAATACCCATTGACATTCCACCGCTTCTGATCCATCACTGACAGTGAACTGAACTCAGGGGTCCACATTATTAAAGGCATTCAAATATCTAAAGCTCACCAAAATTTCTGGAAGTAAAGTACCTTTTTTATAATTTTTATAATCTGGGTCATAATAAAGCTGATGAATAGTGTTTGTGTGAAATCAGAGGCATGATCTTGTTAACATTCAGGCCTCATGGGAATACAGGAAAGCCATAGTTAGTTTAAAAGTGTTTTAAAGTACACATGGTTATCTTGCATTTGAAACATCACTATCACTTTATCTCACTGTTGTGTTGCATTGTGTTGATGTCGCAGGCAGTACACAAGCATAAAAATGAAGTAACTAATGATGAATGCTTCCATGATTCTTGTATTCCAGCAAAAACCAGAGCAACATTTGCCTTGTACTTTGATTAGTTTTCTTTATAAGCAGGACATATTCTAAATATTATTTAAGTTAAGACTATTAAGCTAGTCTGTCCAACAGTATAAATATGAAGTTCCAGGGTTTTTGCTTAAATCGTGAGTCCGGTTCAGTTGTCTCCATGGTGATAGTAAAACTCTTGTTCTGATTGCTTTTCAAGTCAGTGTTGTGATTCTTAGTGATTTTGAAACTGCTTTTCAGTAATTTTAAAAATTAATGGTTAGACAAATAGTCTCAGCTTTGGCTTAGCCTTCAGTGTTTATGTACCCATTATTAAGTAACAATCTGCAGCAGCAAGCCCTTTCATTGTGGTTTGCGTTCTCATGTTGTGTCTATAGGGATAGGATAATCTATTTCGACAAAATCTGGTGATATTGCACCAAAGCTTGCTACATGCTTTATTAGGAAATAAAAAGGTCAAGCTCTTTCTTTGAGGAGATTGCTGGCTTGGTATAGCTTTACTAGTAGGAGTGAGCAATAGGAATGAGGTAGTGAGGTGATAAATCAGAGGAACACTTGCTTCAATAGATATCTCTCTTACAGTAATTTGCTCTTGGTAAGATATTTAAGGTTTGTTTATCATTCTATCTTTTCTGTGGGTGTGCAGCCTGGAAAATTTGGGGAGAAAAAAACATAAATGGGACTAAAGGGAGAGGGCAGATTATATAGGTAGGGATCCCCATGTGTATATTGCAGGGGGAAGGAGTGAGGAAGGCAGGTGATGGTAGTGTAGGAGGTACAGCAGGGTGTGCAGAAGCAATACCACGGAAAGCAAGTCAGAAATATTCTCCATTTTGACAGCTGTGGAGTCGGCAAAATTTGATTGGCTACCCCATGCAAGGGAGGACATGGAGCATTACACCAGTGGGACTGGCAAGAGCGTTGGTTTCACCCAAAGTGTTGGACAGGCCAGTGGGAAAACTGGTGTGTGATAGCTATAGCTCTTCCTCTTGGTGCCTAGAAACTTTTCACAAAGCTTGGACTGAATCAAATTAATATGTCTGATAGGAAACTTGAAAATCCTCCTGGTAGTCATCAGAAACTGTAGGTTTCCAGAAACCTTGTATTGCTAAGCTCAACCTGAACAAAATGAGGAAGTGCTCCAGAGATTTGCTGTACTGTGTCCTTGAACAAAAGTGAGTATTAAAAAAGGTTCACAAACATTCATTCTTTTCAAATGCTTCTCTGGAGCTCTCCCCTCCCACTTAGCTATATAGACTGCAGATGAAGAGCAAGGAGCCTGCACGGTGATTATTCCACCTGACAAGGACACCTGGATAAAATGGTTCTCAACTGGGAGAGCCCAATGAAGGGTTTGCACCAATGCTACACGTGTGGTTTGTATTTAGTATACATTAACATTGACTTACAGTTAACCTGAAGTCTTGTTTCTGTGATTGTGTAGGGCTTTTAAGGTTTCAAGTATACAACTAAATGTTTTCTCTGTTTCCTTTTCCAGTGAATGTGCAAAATGTTTGGCTCTGGCCATTCCTCACACTTCCAGTGAGTGAGTTCTCCCCTGAGTCAGTGATGACAGAGCACGGTCCAGTTTTTAAACTAGGGATTTGCAAACTAAAACACGTTCACAAATCAAATTCAGTTAGGAGCTTTTCACATTCTTGCCCTGAATGGTGTCCAGACTCTATGAAAAATACAACTGGTCTGCACTCCACATGACCATGATTTTTTAATTCACTCTTGGGAATGTCAAACAGTAATCACTGTCAGCCAGTTTCACAAATGGCTAGAAAGTATTCTCAAAGAAGAGAGTCAGTGCTACTAAGCTAGAAGGCATCTAATACATTTTATACTACCACTGATGTACAATGAGATACAAAATATCTGCCTTTTTTACAGTTTGACTGATGGAGGAGATGCTTTCAAAATTTGACACTTCAGTTGGTGGTGTTGCAAGATCTTCTGGAGGACGTGATCAGAGTTCAAAATGAACTTGGCCAGACAGAGAGATGAATAGGTGAATCAGCAAAAGGGTGTTCAATGTACCAACTGTGACATTTAGGAAGGGGAATACAAATGCCAGGGGGGTCATGTCTGCTAAGCAGCAGTATGGCAAAGGAAGATTTAGGGATGCAAATAGAACAACAGTATGTATTAGTCAGCAACATGGTATTGCAAAAAATGGAAATGTCACCCCAGGCAGAAGTAGAGTTTTAAATAATTTGGTAGTCTTAGAAGTCCTTTAGCAGTAATTCTGCAATAAATGCCTCATTTAGCCCTGATGACCATTTATTCTTTACATAGCTGTTCCATTTATTTTTACAAAGCTAACTCATTCATTATAGCTAGCTCTCAGTAAAGTGAAGCATTCATCTAGGTAGGTTGGCTTATGACAGTCAACTTAAAGATATCTCCAAATTTGTTTTGAGTTAGTTGATACAGACCCAGTGTAACCACTCAGCCCATGTGTAGCATGGAGTTCCTAATCTCCTAGAACTTTCTGTGAGAGTGGATTGTTAAGTGGAGAGAGACACAGTGCTGCAGAGGACATCCCAAGGAGTCTTCCTAGAACTCTCATAGTCTATGGAGGAGCCCAAGGAAACCCACCCAGGCTAAGGTGATATTTTTTGTGGCTGCATCTATCCAAATTCCTTGACTGACGTAGACTGGTGTTGAACACATAGTTTGTATATTGAATTGACCTGAATTCTGCAATTTGCTTGTTTTTCTTAGAGCACAAGGAATACAGATGTCTTCCTTAGTTTCATAGGGCTTTCCTAATCTGTACATGACTCTTTAGCTGCTACACACTTAAAAATAAAAAGCTTCTTCCCTGTGCACTGTGCACAAATTTGCCAATTGTTTAGCTTTCCATTTTAGCTTCTCAAAGCTTGGTTTAAGCCCTTCCATATTAGCACCACAATCTACTAAAAACAACAAATGCCATAACAGTTATGGATACACAGCCATGCCACATTTAAGATGTGATGGTGTATCATTTGCCTGAATTGGTGCTGTATACCTAGCTGGAGTTATACTACTTCAAGCAAATTAAAAAGGAGAGGAGAACAAGAAGACTAATGGCTGGATTAGCTAACGTGAGCTGTGAAGAAGGCTGAAGGAACTAGGGTTGTTCACTCTCAAGAAGAGAAAGCGAAGAGGGAGCAGGAGAAGTTTTAAAATGTGCAGACCTTTTTATAAAGGAGATAGTGATCAGTGGTTGTCCACAACTGCTGGAGAAAGGACAGTACAATAGCAGCTTGCTTTACAGGAAAATGAAATTTAAGGTAGATTTCAGTGGAAACAGAACAGTCTGTATGATGAAAAAGTGGAATGAGTTTAACTGGACAGCCTGGGGTCCACTCTCAAGGCTAACCTCTTCCTTTAGGAGTTTCACAAACTTATTTTAGATATAACCTATGAATATTTAGTCCTTTCTCATCAAGAGAGTGCTGGCCTACATGACATCCCTGAAGTCCCTCACAGCCTTTAATTTCTATGTTTCTACCTCATTTCTGTTACTTACAATATTCCTGTATACCTTGAAACCCCTTGCAGATTTGTGCACACTGGAAAATGTTTTGTTTGCTAATCAGAATGCATCATCAAAATTAAGCAAAGCATCGAAAAGCAAAGCATGGACTGAAACATCCGAAATGTAGCGGCTACTACATCTTGTCTATCCATCAACACCCTCTATATAGCAGCTTCTGCTCACTACTTTGCTGCACAGATAGGTCCGTCTCATCTGGAAATATCTCTGTACTTGAAGTTTATAAGCAAAGCAGATGTACACACCTCCTCGTACTACAAAGTAATCTGTAAGGTTAGACTATCTGGTCTCACAAACTAGAATCTGTCATCAACAGTCTCCTTTTGAAGTTGCTGCATGGGTTAACTGTAGAATGGTGTCTCCCTCTGAAGACAAAATCCGAGACTGGACCTTTTCTGCAGCTGTAGCTAAATGTGCTCGGCAATGTTTTCTACCTTTTTTTCCTCCTCTCTCTCATACAAACACATACATAGCTAAAGAACACATGAGAAAACAAGTGGAAATAAATGAGATAAAACAATCTAATATAAAATCATTATCAACATCCTTGGCCTCTGCAAAGCTTTAAAAGCATTTCTGACTGACTTAGCTGACAAACCCCCATCACTCCAAATCTTGTTCCTGGTGTTTTTACCTTAGCAACCAGGAAGATATCTCCCAGAGAGACTGTTGTGCTTGTTTTTTCCTACCAGTAGTGTACAAATTACTTAGCTCTACAGAACTTCTGTTCTAAACCATTGCCTGAAGTCAGAAACAGGACTTAATGCGCAGTCCCTAAGGAAAGTCAGAGGCAGTATTTTGAAATATGTTGGGTTCATGGGCAGTTCCAGCACCGATGTTACGCCTGGGCTGTGACACGTGACTGTCAGCAAGGTTGTGCTGCATGGGGGGCTACAGGGTGAAACCCATGCCCAGCTGTAGGGACAAGTGAGCCAAGCGGAGCAGCTGAGGTCGATGTCAGTGGTCTGTCCTTGAGCCCCATCTCACAATGTAACAGAAACCCCCACCCCACCCCCAGAAGCTGCTGTTGTTTCCTGCCTCCAAGCTGTTCCCAGGGTTTCCTAGGCTCACCAAGGTATAAGAAGTGTATCTCGTGGCTTTGCTTCCTTACAAGAGAAATGTGAGATTTCTGTGACCTTTGGAGGAAATTATGGCTTCTCCACAGAGTGTAGCTGGTTGGAATATTCTTAGGGTCTGTCTTTTGGATTGATCTCCCCAAGATCAATCAAATCTCTTCTCTGGAATTCAGTCCTTCCAGTCTGCAAGATTTCCGGCCAATTAATTCTTGAGCACTTTATTATTACACTCGTTTGAACTCAACAGCTATGGAAAATTCTCTTGGTATTTTGGATAAATTGCAAATACTTTTTCCTTATACTCTGGAATAATCATGCTTTATCCTTAAACCCAAGATTTCTTATATTTTCCCTAAATGCAAGTTTAACATTGAAATCTTCTGTTGATTAAATCCTTTGAATAGTGTATCCAGAAGACTAATCAATATTTAAAATGCACTCAGACATATTAGCTGCTTACTGGTTACACAGAGAAATAATGAACTTCCTATATGAGAAGGTAAAATCCATGAATAATTCATAGTCATTAATTTATTGAGTTTTGTCTTTTGAATTGATTTGGTAATTATTCTTGTACTGCGCATAATTTACAAATGCTTAGATATAAATATTTACAGTTGCAAATTTGTGGTCAAATAACTTCTATTCTCTGATTGAATGGCCTCTGTAGCACACCAAGCAGTACAAATTGTGAATTTTACTGTTAAATATACAACTTGGTAGAATGTGGGTGCTTGAATGATCAAATAAAGTGGATACATACTGACTGTAAATATGGTCAAACTAATGTATTTCAAATATGAATAAATATTTGCAGGCAGGATTTTCTTCATCACTTATTGCAGTAAGAATGAGGGGAAGATTGTGTGTGTCGTGCTGCCACAGACAACAAAGACCAATGTCCTTTGGCACTGACATTTTTATTGTTTATGCAACTCTTCTCTCTTTTTCCTTTGTTTGCAAGTTTTGTTGTTGGTTTTGGTTTTTTTTTTACCTGCTGATTGTGTTCTACATTTTTCAAGAATGATTGCAACATTCAGGAAAATGAGAACTTGCTCTAGATGGGGATAACTGGCAAAAAGCCCTCTATTTCCCTTAACCCCATGATGAAGCTTTGTAGAAGCAGAATATTATGGATCTGTGAGGGAACTGGTGGTCTGAGTGAAAGGACTAATTCACAGTGGCTTACTTCAGCTGAAGGAGACTTGCCTCCTAAACTCCCGTTGTACTTATTGGAGAAAAAGACACTTCTATAGGGGATGATTCAGAACAGGAGCCTAATTTTAAGTGTTCTGAATCACCCAGCTAGTCTGGGGTTTTTTAACAGTGCAGTTTGTCTTCCCTGCATTTCCTACTTTTTGCCCTGATTGATGAGTCAGCATTTATGTAGAATGAATGAGTTTCACCCTTTATGAATAAAGCATAGCATTGTAATAAATTAGAGCACTTGATTTGAGACTAAAGAACAAGTGAAAACATTAAGGTGTATTATGTTATATATATCTCTCTCTGAACAGTTAGAAGAACCTTGAAAAATTCCAGCTTTAAGCATTTAAGTCATTTAATACATTGCAATAACTCAAAGTAACTTTATGTGATTTCCAGTTTTCTTGAAGCACTCCAGAAAATTATTTTTCTAAAGTTCCTGCACTTTGAAATCCTTCCACAGAAGCACTTGAGGCTGAAAGTAAGGCAAATCCACTTGCAGATAGCGTGTTCAGAAAAGAACAAGACCTATGAAACTACCAAGAGCTTGCTCTAAAGGAATAAAGATTCATGCATTAGCATCCAAAGCAATCCTAAAATAAAAACAGGTATTTGGTTGTAAACACATTTGAGAAATGAGAATGGATGCTCAAGTAGTCTTAAGGCCAGGACGGTGGTAGCCTCAGGGCTCCTGTGTAGGGATATATGGAATGCTTAAAGGAAATGTGCTCATCATGTGCAGCTCATGAAAGAGCATGAAACCACGTCCAAACTTTTTGTGACTGTTCCTATCCTGGGATGAAGTGCTGTTGCTCAAAGCAGACCTTCACAACCACAGCAAAACTGCCGAAGCTGCTGCTCTCAACTTTGCACTGCTAGTCTCAGGGGAGCTGCATCATGAGCCTGTGTGAGCATCTCACATCTGAGTAAGTGCTGGGTCACCCTGCTGAGCTGCAGCTGACACCCAGGAAGGAAAGTCCTGACCAGCAGCCTCAGTGTAGACACAGAGCCTGCTGTAAGTGTTGTCCACTGCCTTGCTCTTCTTGGTGGACTTTCTGTGCCATTTTCTGTGTGGCATTGGTGGCACATGGTGCTGTGGATGGCATATTTCTAGCACACCAACATCTTGCAACAACCGCTGCTAATGCCTCAGAATTGAAACTAGATGGTTAACAAAATCTTCTACAGGTGTTGCATAGTGCATCGATGTATGGTGACCCCCAACAGGACGCTCAGGATGGATGTCCCACTCAGGACATTCAGCTACCGGAGGCTGCTCCACGGGGACCTCTTGCCCCAGGCACCTGCAGGTGGTCCCACTTCCTATGCTAGTTGCCTGCTGCCATCTGCCGGCTTTTTTCGGATGCCTTTGGTCATCCCTGTACTATCTGGGGGCTTAGTAGGACCGTCAAGCACACTCCTGAATGGCCTATCATAAAATGACTTTCAAATATGATTTCCATCATGGGCAAGTCGTATATGGGGTTTGCTACAGTTCAGAAATGCCATAGCTGGGGAGCAAGGAGTGAGCTCCTTAGGGCTGTGTCAGGTGCTTGTAGTGTGTGTGTGCTCCCCTTGGTTCACGAACATGAACTGAGAAGAGGGGACGCCAAAGGAACATTGGACTGAGGTGAGAAACTCTGTGCTGGTGGGTACGGTGACAGTATAAATGATGCTTGAACTTGGCTTGCTGCTCATGATGTGGTACATTGTGGTGTTGGGTGCCTGTGAGTAACTCTTCCTCCCCTGGGTGAACAGACAGAAATGATATTTACTTCTTAGTGTAGTGCTAAAACACTTCTGCAGTCTCTTCACATTTTTATCTCAAAAGTAGGAACAAAATTCTGCTGTCAGTAAAACGAATGTCAGAACAACTGCATGTACTAAGTTTAATTTCATTTAATATTTAATGACTAGCTAGCTTTTCCTGAGATAATGATTTCACAAGAAGAGAAAGATCAGAGCAGACCTCCTGCTACTGTAGCACAGCTACAGCAGGAACTGCAGAAATTCAGGGTCAATCCAGAAAAATGAGATTCTGCCATCTGCACTCATCATGGATAGCACTTCACTCCTCAAGGGTCTGCCCTTGGGTCAGTAGGACTGCTGTAGAGGAAAGGATACATTCAGTATGCATTGAGACACAGAGTTTGACCCTAACTGCAAAATGCTCTCTCCCTTGGAAAGAATAAACTGGACATGGTTTAAGGCAGTCCTCTCTATCTCCTGCTTTTTATGAGAGAGGAGTGGAATGTCTCCTCCCATATCTCATATGTCACAAGACTGTGCTATCCAGCCTTTTCTACAGTGAAATAAATTCCTCGCTCAACCATGTTATGGTGATATGATTTTGTATAAAGAGGACTTTTTATACAGTAATTTCCACAACATGTCTGGAACAGCAATCTGCCTACATTTCTGTATGGTAAACAATGCTAGAAAAACTTGACCATCAAAAAGTATCTCTGTGGTTTTGACATCAATGTCAAAAGTAATGTTTCTACACTCAGTGGGTTAGCAGATGTAGGTGGTGGTCCACACAGCAGAACAGGCACTGATTTGTTTTCTCTCAGTTGTATTGGCTCTGCAGTGCTAACAGTCTTGTTCGTTCTCGTCTTTGGCATCCTGAGATGCATTCCTCTGAATTTGGAGAGTTAGAAGAACCATTAGATACAAGGAAGGAACAAGAAGACCCACAGCAATATGTTCTGTCTGCAGGCGAACAGTACTGCCTGTGCTAACCCTAATCCATGTGCATAAAGATGGTCTGGGAAGCTAATTATGACAGGCAAAAAAAAAAAAAAAAAAAACAGAAAGAAAGAAAGTAAGAAAGAACTGTAGGAATTTGCTCCAAATGACAGCAAATGCAGATGGCAGAATGACTGAAACTTGGTCCCTGAAGAACCCCTCCAGGATATGTAGCTTTCCTGACACAAAGTGAGTGGGCTTATTAGGTGGATTCAATGACTTTAGAGTCACTTTCTACCCATAGCCAGACTAACACCTGTAATTCTTCCTCATTCTATTTTTTTTTCCTGCCATTGGATAGGGACCAGCTCCATAGATCAATTTGTTTATTTGTGGTTTTTTTCTGATGATGGATAAATTGACTGATAGTGTCATCACCTCCTTGTGAACTCAAGGATAAATTCACAGGCTGTTAGCAAAAGCACTGCCTGATGCCTGTCATCTCTACTGAGCAGGCATTTCTCCCTCCTCCCCAAACTCTCAAGATGGCTTGAGGCTCCTTTTCCTTTAATGTTTTATTTTTCACTGAACTGCACCCTGTGGCTAATTTTCCTCCTTTCTTTGCAGCTTCTCCTCACCAGCCTGCACTGTTATGTGGGTATATTCCACTTTCAGATCTCACAGTCTGCCAAGCATGAGGTGCAGTGAGAAGCAGTGGCACAGATTTTAGAGGATCTGGATACTTTCCCTCCTGGCTGGCATTAAGGAGCAAATAATTGAAGATTTGTACCTGTTCATTTGAAATAAATCCCAAAAGATTTGTGAAGACATAGGAAAGATGGTTTTCAGGTATTGCCCTTGCTTGCCTACCAGATGCCAACAGGGGGAGTTTCAGCTCTGTCTCAGATTTATGCTTCTGACAGTATCCTTGCCTTTAGTGATATTGATCATGAGGGATAAAAGTTATTTATTTTCCCACATTTCAATAACATTTTGTAACGCCTCTTTCCTTTAAAGAAACACTTCTGTAGCTCTTCTATAGATTGGAAATGAAGGCACAGCTCGTATCTCTTGTTGAAATCCTTTTAAAAAGAGACTGGTGATGGAATGGTTCTACACCTTGCTTTGCTAGAATGAAAGAAAACTAATTGCCTCTGAGATGAATCAAAACCCGATATTAGAAAACTATTTCCATTTCTCTCTTCCCCCCTGAAACCCCTGATGACTGAGGCATAGTTGACTTCTCTTGCTCATCTTGTATAAACTAAGATTTGAATGATAAGATCTTAGAAAACCAAAAATCTGCCTCTGGCTTATCGGTTTAAATCAATTAATTCATAGCTAGACAGAAAACAAATGGAGAAAAAAATATCTCCCTTTGATTTGTTTGTTTGTTTGTTTAAGGGAGAAGTAAATGGGGAAGAACTTCACTTGTGAGGAGGTAAAACAACATCTTAGGGAAATGAGGCTCTGTCCTTTGAAGGGAGATATAAGCCATGCTTGTGTAGAAATGGATGGAGGAAGACTTTTTGGAGACACATTTTGTCTCTGTATAAATAGGGCGAATATGTCTGTGCAGTGCTGCAGTCAATTCTGCCAGCTCCCAGAAAATTGCAGTTTCTTTTCTTTTCACAGAATTTCTTATTTATTTCTTATGTGAAAAATTGTTTTTTGAATTGTCTTCAAAGAACAAGGGCTACATCTTTTCTGTAAAATAAGCATGATATTTTCAGTTGCTACTGAAGAAGGTACCTTCCATATATTGAACCTCTAGGGCTCACTCAAGTTGCATTTCAAGCATTTTTTTTGTGCCATCCAGACCAGATTTCATCTTCTGAATCTGCTTCATTTTGGGGTGTGAAAACATGAAGAGATTAAATCCAAAGCTCTTTGTGAGAAAACTGGAATGTCCTGAGTCATGCAGTGAGAGTTGACACTAGCTACTCTTTTCAAAATCTTATTACCTCTGGCTCTGAGCTTCAAAACTACAGCTACTTCAACTATGATGTCTCAGCTGACAGGGTCCAGAGCCATGATCTTGTCAACAGAGGCTTAGACAGTCTGTTCTCTTTGGGGGAATCCTGCAAAATAGACTTCTTCCTAGTTTGTGGAAGGAGCATTTTTAAGGGATTGAAGATTATTCAGATTCCACTTGGTATCTGAATTTTGAATTTACAAACTGTGTCTTTCCATAGTCCCACACAGTAGGGCCATGCTCTGTGTAATGTACAAAAACATGTAAGTAGAGATGTGTGTATATAAATATACATGTAGAAACTGTGATTGCCTACTTCAGAAATCCAAATTAAAATTCATGTCTCTAGCAGTGATGCTCATCATTTCACTCAGTCCAGTTTCACAGTCAGATGAAAACCTTTTTAATTAGTAGCTACCAGCAATTCGGTGAGTGGGTTGCTAGAGTGGAGAAGGTTAATGCTGTATCTGGAGGGGGAAGGGAGTCAACTTACTGCTGTAGGAAGTAGGACATTTTTCTTGATTTGATGAAATTATGTGGAAAGAAATCCACTGTGTCTTGATATTGACATAATTGCTTTGCATATGCTGAAACAACCCTCTGCAATGGGCTGATCCTGCGCATGTACCAAAGGGCAAGGATGACCTGGTGCGGCTTGCCGTGATGCTCTGTCTATTCCCATGCCAGCAGCCCAGACAGAAGGGGTGAACGGTTCCGGGGGTATTAGGAGGGGTGCCAAGATCAGTAGGGCTGGAAGATTTTACTGGGACAGTTGCAATATTGCAGTATTACATCTGCCTGGGCCTGGCTCTTGAGTAAGAAATGGAGAGTAAAAGTAATTCCCAAGGATACTGAAGTAGGTCATCTTCATCGCTGACAGTGACCCAAATATCTCCCCCGAGAATGAAGCCTCGTTTCACACCTTAGCCAAACAGTGTGAAGACAGAGCTGGAAACCCTTCCACTTCTCCTGTGTATGAACTTCTGGCTAAAGCCCAGACTGGTTGTTCAGACTGCTGGCAGAGAGTGAAAGAGAGGAAAGACGTGTGGATGCAAGGAGAGTGTTTAGATCAAGAACTGAGAGGCTGTGACACAGGATTAAGGCAGCTGTGCAAGCTTGCACAGGTATTTCACTTGCGCTGTCCTCACACCTTCTCTGAAGGAAGATTTTTGTCCTAAATACAAGGACTGTGTGTACATTGCAGGATACATTGCAGTATACCATACAGCCATAGCTTCTGGCCACACACATGCTTGTGTGGACATGTCGGTTTGCACCATGCCAGCGTGTACCATGCTTTCCTTGAGAAGGAAACCCAGGTGCACACAGGCAGGGAAGGAGCTGAGGTGTAGCAAGTACACTGGTTGGAATGTCTATGAGACCAGGCCCAAAAGGTTCACTGGGGATTTCACCATCCCATAGGCAACACACAGCCAGAGGTCGTGCCAGGAGATCAGAGCTGCAAGTGCATCGGTGTCCAGTGAATGTGACTTTGAGGCAGTACGAATGGGGCTCCCAAGGCTATAATTTGCAATTATGGGATCTGGGATATGTTCAGGAAGTGTACAAAATGTTACGGCAGCAGTAGGACATGGGATACATTTTCTGTGCCTTTGCCCAAGAAGACAAAACTGATGGTGTTGCATTAGCAAACACCATATACAGCACAGAAGGTCATGAGGTGTAGGCTGCTGGGTGCACCATATGCACAACTATCTTTGTACATAATAAAATCAAAGGCTTTGTGGAAGAGTAAGTAGGAAAACCTAAGTTAACTTATAGTATGGAGGTGGACATTTGAGATACGTAAATTAAAAACTTTTTACTGGTAAATGAAAAATTAATGGAAGATGACTTTTGTCTCTATCTGTGACTTCCAGACAGGCTTACATGCACATTATATAAAACAGTGTGCTTTTCTGGAGTAAGGCCAAGATGCCGTCAAGGATCATATATCTTTCAATCAAAAGTGGTATAAGATCTCACTGTTTCTAAAGAGGAAAGGGATGTCTATGAAGGCAAGTGGAAATATCTTTAGAATAATTGTTAATTCTGAGAGCTGTGTGTTTAAAACACAATATCCCATGAAACATTGCCAGGAATGGGAGAGGAATGAGAGGCAATGCAAAACAAAACAAAACAAAAGCAAGTAAGAGTTGTGTCTACCATGTGCTTAAGAACAATAGCACTGAGTTAAATCCTGCTGGACCCAGTTGGGAATGCCATGGTTTAGCTAGCCCAGCTGAGCTGAACTGGAATGCTCTTTCTGTCTATCAATAAGCCTGGGAAAGTTGGCAGAGATCTGATCAGCTGTTCAAGCCCTTCTGAACAGCCCTCATAGTTTTATATCTGGTTAGCAGCCCAGCAGAGACATTAAGGGTCAAGCAGGTTGTAGGCTTAGTTGGTGGTTGTGTTTTAGAGGTGTGTGGAATAAGATGTTTTTTTCTGCATGGAAGAAAAATATTGGTTGCCTCTTGAAGATGTCTCCTCATGCACTCTTCTTTTCTGAAGCTGTGTAAATAAAAACATGAGCTTACTTGGGAATTATTTTATGCTTGTGATGTTGCACAGACTATCTTAGCTCTTTGTATGTAGGGGTGCATGTCCAAGGCAATTTAGGTCTACCTAAGACAGAGCTATCACTGTTTGGTCCTGCACCTTGCTCCCTCTCTCCTTGCCAGCACTGATATTTGTCTGATCTTGTCCTGACCCAGTTCAGGGAGCTAAACTGATTCAATACTACTACTTTTTCCTTTTGTGAACCAGCTCATGGCAGGATCATAGCAAGGCCTAATACTGGCACACAAGAACTAGCTGGAATTTGTGGCTGGGGGTGAGAAGGAAATTACAGGACAAGTTCTTGAGGAATATCAACCTACAGCAGTTTACCCTTCCTCCTGCTCCACAGCATCTACTTACAGACCTTCAGTCCCCCTATGTATTTTATATCCACATTTATCCCAGTAGCGGCTGTTTAGCTAAAACCATTTTGTAGTGTATCTGCATACTTCTGGATCTGCTTTCTCCTTCACAGTTAGACTGTGCTCAGAAAGGCTGGACTTTGCACTCAGTAGCAAAATGTGTCCACCTGGGTTTGTGAAATGCTGTGGGTCTAAGCTTGGAAGGCTTAAATCCTATTGCCTCGATGGCTCCCACTCAGGTCAAGGCAATGAAGGAAGGTAGAGAGGTACTAAGACACCCTACAGTGCAGCTGGGGTGATGCTAACATAATTTGGGCATGTCTTGGGAAGACAAATGTGTTGATGTCAATGTTTCAGCCTCATCCTATGCTGGCCGGAACTAAGGAGAGAAGATCTCATCATCTGCTACCTCATGGGCTTTCTTCTGTGCCCTTCTCTCAGCTGTTTTGTATCCTTATATGTACTACACATTAAGTGTTGGTGGAGGCAAGATTGACAGAGTCATGGAGAATTTGACCACGCGTGCTAAAAGTGCTTGTGGTGAAAATAACATTCATCCTCTGAGCATAGGTAGGCTATGCAGCCACTTCCATTTTATGTTAGGAAGATGGCTATGTTAAAAAAGCAACAGAGCTTAGTGTGGTAATGATTTAGCCCTTTCTTCTCCTTTAAGGGGTCCAGAAGTATGAATAAAAATGAGAACTTTGGGGTTACTAGTAGGGAGCGGTGCTTTAGAGCATGGTCTCAAATGGTGTACCCTGGGAACTTGCCTTACCAAGAGATGCTGACTCCTTCAGTTCAAAGAAAGTAAAAGTGTTTTCAAAATCTGGCATGTAAGTAATAGTTGCAGTTGCAGAGATATTGAGCAATTGTAGCTGAGCGTGGGAAGTGGCCTGTGAAATCATGAAAGGTAGGGAGAAGTCCCAACAAACAATTTCTCTCCTAAGTGTGGGTTCTACATTTTGTGAAGGCCTGAGAGCCCGCCTGTAATTTTATATTTTCTGACAGTTTGACTTCTATTTCCTCTTGCCAGCCATTGTCATGATTTTAAGCCTCCATCCCTCATCTGTTTGCCTTAGCAATTTCTCTTAACTCTAGCCCAGCCTACATGTTTTAGCTACTAACAGTTTCAGATGGAGGGACTTGACCTTCCTTAATGTTTTCTCAGTGGTCCTTTGTTGCTGGGTATCAGATGCAGAAATTTTTTTTCCCTCAAAATGAGGCTGTAGTTACCTGAGGCTTGAAAAAATGAATATTGTAATTCAAGGCAATAGCACATAGCAGTGAAGAATGTAAATGGTGCTTTTCACTTAGCCTGGTTTCTTGCAATCCCTTTTTCACCAGAAGCAGACAAATGACTATTCCAATAATTAAAAGGAATACACCTGGAGAATTAGCTGTATAATGAATGCCCCAGAAGTTGAAACTTCAGCTCTCTGATTGTGCATTCAGTCCCCACAGGCCTAAAATGCAGAAGCCAAATTCCATTTTAGAGCTGCTGCTTTCAGATAGCAGCATGAACTTGGTGCCAGCACCATTTAAAGAACATATTCTTCTTATATTAATTATCCTTATCCAGTGCACACCTTAAAGTGACATTTAATGGGAGCAAGAATAGGGCAGAAATAAATGCTGGAAAGTGATAGCATTCATTTTATGTGAATTATCTGTGGTCAGAAGAGGAAGTAATGATCTGATAAGGGTTTCAAGTTCTAATATACCTGAAAAGAGGGAGAGAATAACTCTCACGATGGAGTTATCTATGGCTGTTCTTGATCATATGGGAAATAGGTAGCTTCTATATCCACGGATGATAGGACAAAATTTAGAGTAGCTGTACTCCTTCATGTATGAGTAAACTGGCTGTATTTCTCACTTATTCAGAAGATAATCATCTCACTTTTTAATCTTAGAATATAATCAGTGCTGAATCTCAGAGAAAAGGGTTGAAAAACAGTAAGTTTCTTTTTCATATTATACAGATCTGGACACCCTTTTATGAATAAAATGACACAGCAAACTGTGAAGTAACAAAGGAATTGTAAGCAGTGGCCAGCATGTGGAAAGTCAAAACTATCTACAGCTGAATAATGTTCTTATTAGAAATGAAGGGCAAACAGGAGTATAATTTATTATTGCCTCTCTATGTGGCTTCAGAGACCACATAATCCAAAGTAAAAAATGGCATGCATGTGTTCCCTAAGATATTCTTCAGAATGGAGGGGCTATATATCAAAACCTTATTTCCTGGTAATGAATTTTAAATAAGTGCCCAGGGCATCAGGTCACTGATGTTTCTACTTTGCAGACTGGGTGGGCTATGAAAGCCCCTAGAGCCCTTCAAAGGCGCCTTAAAAAAGATCCCTAGCTTTAACTGACCAAACTTTTCAAGAAAAATACCTGAAACAATTAGGAGAATGAAAACCAGGAGGTCAGATTACTTGGCCCATGGCTGAGGATTTACATAAATAGGCCTAACCTTTGACTTGAAAATAAAAGGTAAGTACAGAGCCCTGACAGAACAGCAGGTCATTGGTATTTACTCTGTAAAGTACTGCCTGTGATGCTATGACAAAAATGCCAGGAATTCCACTGATCACTGTGTGCTGATAGGGCTCAAAGGTATGCAGCCAGCTAACAGAAACCCAGCCTACCTGCCTGATCGAAACTGCATTACTCCCACGCATTTATAACGTGCAATCTATGAGCGTGGGAAAGTGTGCAAGGCCTTAGACTAATTCCTGGGGAAAAAAAATGGAGAAAGTTGCTACCTTTAACAGTTTTTCAAGTTTTTTGTGGTTTGTGCAACATATAATAAAATTAACAAAAATTCTCCAAGTGAGCATCTTAAGATGTTTTTTTCACTATGTGCCATGCTTTCAAGAGACTCCGGAATTAGTGTTGCATGTGCAGGCTGAGATTGGTGCCACAATCAGCACTGTGGGACTTTGTCAAGGATAGTCTGTGCTTACAAGCAGTCTTCAAGTGTCAAAATGGTAACAAGCTCCAGGGAGCCAGTCCCTGGCTCAATTTTTAACCAACAAAACTCTAGCCAATAAACCTACAGGAGAAATTGTGTGCTGTGCATTGCGCTACGTTTTGTTGAGCAATGGCTCTGCATTCATAGACCAGAAAGGGAAAGATGAGCCAAAAAGGGTTTTTCGCATTATTATGTCTAGCACAGTACAGATATCTTTTAGATATTTTTTATTTTCTACATGGGTAGCAGAGAAAAAAGTACCCCTGTGAAAGTGGAAACAATAAGTGTAAAGTTTTTATGTTCATGTTTTATAGAGAGAGATTTAGTTTCCTGTTCCAGTTTGAGACACAAACACACACCAAGTATCCTGCAGGCTGTTTCAAACTTGTTTCTCTAATTAATCAGAAGTGATCCATTACAGAAAACCTGCAGGAATGTCAGAGATGGATGCTTTTGCTGCACTGTTTTTGACTTGCTTGTTGCAACAGAGGGGGAAGCTGTTAGTGCCTGCCTAGTAAATTATTGAAGGATGGTGTAAGAGGGCCTGCCACCTTCCTCTTGAAGGGCCAAGAGGCCTGGGGCTAGCCAGCCCCATGCTGCTTTCCCTGTCTGCTAGACTGCTGTGGAGTTTTGGAGGGAGGTGGAGGAACACCCCACAGCTGGGGATTGATCAGGGTAGTAGATGGGCTGGCTCTATGCCCTGGGTGCTGCCTGGCCAAGTCTTGTGGTTGGAAAGCTGGGTAGGTGGTTATGAAGCAGGATGAGCTAGTGGCCACTGAAGGATGGTCAAGCAGGATGTCCTGATGAGAAGCCAGTTGTTGGTCCCCCTGTGCTCAGTGAGTTTGAGTGCTGTGTGAGGAGATGCCCAGTTCAACACCCATCTCTGACCAGCATGGCCTTCACAGGGTACCACTGGGCACATCTCCCTTCCTCCTCTGGTCAACAAGCATGAACCCAAGGTATAATTTTGGAGGGAAATTAAATGCGTTTGAAGGACATCCAGTCTCTGGACGGTATTCATGGTGACCTAGAACCCCTTTGGAGTTAGTTCTGGTGCACCTCCTTGCCAGGCTCAGCTGCCTCCTCCTATGGACCCAGCCTGCCCTAGATCTTCCTGGGCAGAGTGATGGCCAAGTGTCCCCTCTTCTGAGTCAATTCTGTGATCCCCACATGCAAAGTGTAAGCCAGTCTGCTTTTGCCTCTGTGCATAGTGGTGTTGTGTTGTTCTGGCACTGTTTTACTGATGCACTGGACTCAGAGGCAATGGGGTAGAGTCATTACCTGTCAAGTCCCATACTGCACTACAAACTGCTTGATATCTTGCATGCTGAGCTGTAGCAATTTGCCCTGCTCTGTCAGACTGACTGCATCTGGCAGAAATGGATTTGCTATGTGTAACTATGGCTAGCAGTAGCGAGGCTGTCTCAGGGAATTGAGGACAAAAGTTCATAAGCAAGCCATTTCCAAGACATATGGAGTCCAGGACAAGGAGCTGTCACTGATGATAACACCACCTTGGAAAATGATGTGAGTGAATACTTGATTCAGGGTAAACAAGGAGTACTTCTGTCTTGCTTGGGGGTGATGAAAGGAGAGTTGGAGATCTAGACAATTTCCCATGGCCTTTTCTGCTCATCTCAATCAGCATTTTGGTATCTGCTGTGAACCTTAAGAGCATCTTCAGTGCTGGTCTTCATATGAGCTTGCTCTAAAACACCTCTGGACCTTCTTGATTTTTCAAGTTGGACTAGATGATCCTAGAGGTCTTTTCCAACCTGAATGATTCTGTGATTCTATGGTTCAACTCCTAATCACTGTAACTGCTATTTAACCAATTTTTCTCTTACTCATTGTCCCATATCTTTGAACACAGCTCTGTCTACTACTAAGTGCTCCGCCTTACCTGGGCAGCAGTGCCAGGAGCACTCTGTCACAGCCTCTGTACTAAGAGCCTGGAAAGACTTTGTAGGTGGTCTCATCCTCAGCTGGCTCTCTAATAAACATTTTCCATATTTCATTCTGAGGGTGGACGACCTTTTTCTTTCTTCCCTTTAAAATTGATAAGTATATAGTTTGGGATTCAAAGTTTGCTTTGCTTTTGACGAAGCAGTTTCCCACATGTAGTTTGCTTAAAGACTTCCTTAGTAGGCAAAGAATGATGCAGATCTTATCAGCATGGTGATGCAGATCTATGTCCATTTATATGCAAAAGAGGAACAGTGCATGCAGTCCCTTTGCCTCAAGAGAAATTATATATTGACAGATATTTTTCCTTTTACTAAATGATTTTGAGATGGTTTCAAAGTTGTGCATTTGGGAACTCTGTACTTTGAAGAAAGTGACCAGGCTTTTCCTGAGCTCATATTTCATTTCTGGTCCCTAACTTGTAGCTATAGGAGAATACAACCTTAGAAGCAGGTGATTTTCTGGGGCCATTTCAGCAATGGCAACAAGTTGCGTATAGGCAGTCTGTAGACTAAGACCGATGCCCTCTCTTCTCCTTGACCATGTTGTTTCTGAGGTTTTTAGTATGCATGGTGTAAACAATGTCACCTCCTAACTGGAGCTGTGAAATTGTGGGAGGACAGGATTAATCCTTGGGGAACGTCTGTGGAAAAAATAATTTTATCCATATTGTCACCTCATTCTCCATCTTCAATTTCTTGTCAACAACTTCTGTTTCTCAGGCAGTCTGTTAAGATCTACATCCTTTGTGGACTGGCTAACCCTACACAGTTTGCTCACAGACTGCTTTTGAATACTCTCAGACTAAAATTTTGGGCAGTGAGATAGATTTTGTGGAATTATGAACTTTGTACCCCTGCCTAGACCAGTAGGGCAGCAGCCTTTGGCTGCTTCTTCTGTTTCTCTTTTTATTAAAATGTCCTGTATGTAAATCCTCTTAGCCACTGTACCACCAAAAATGTGTTCTGGCTTCCTGTGAAATACCTAAGGGCAGTATTGAACTCATCCTTAGATGATCTCTGATGGCAGGAAGCTTTTTATGAATGGCACTTGTGCCACTGCGTTCTTGTAGAAACAGGAAAATACCTAGTATGAGAGGACTTACAAAACACTACACGGTAATTTGTTTCCTTTGCATATTTATTTGCTTGTTTTTCTGCTGGGTCTGTACCTAACAGGGCAACCCTCTCTGTTAGGGGAGAGGGCAACACCTCTCCAGCCCCTCTTCTAACTTCTGCCTTGAAGGGAGAGCTAAATTTCCACTCTTGCAAGAGCTGAATTGAATTTCTTTGGGGAGACTGTGTTGGAGGTGGACTCTTTTACTTTTATTCCCTTCCCTGCTGGTGCTTCTCTCCATCCTGGAAAACCATCTTCAGTCCCTTCAGTCTCCTCTAACATTGTTTTTTCTCCAGCCAATAAGTTCTGTGCCTCTTTCCCTAGATAAAACAAAAAATTATACACAATTTTAACCCATAGGAGTTTATTTTCTTTCCCAGTTCTCTGTTGTTAAAAACGTATTATTTATTCCTTTATTCATCCACTTCCTGTAGTAGAGTAAGACCACACCTGTAAATCCCAGATCAGACCAGTTTACATTCTTTCACCTATAGGTTCTACCTCAGACCTAGTAAGACCACAGCTGAAACCACAGGTTTGGGTACCTACTTCCAGGTGAAAGTTAAGGTGTCCCTTTTGCTTGGATTGGTTGCCTGTTCTTCTCCAGACACAGTGCTCTCTCTGGTGTGGTACTATCCACCTGAGTTGCTCTTGCACATGCTCTACAAGCACTTGTAAACCCGCTCCCAGTGGCCTCATGGAGCTCAGGCTTGTTACTTTGCTTCCTACTGCACAGAAGAGCTGTTGCGTGTATTCACTGATAGCTGGGAAACATAAACATTCAGAAGCAAAACATTACTCAAAGTCATAAGGAAGGAAGGCTGCGTTTGTAAAATCTTGTGTGGAGAAGCTCATTTTCTCCCGTGAAGAGCTCTCAGGCACCATATCAAGCTTGTGTTTTGCTAGAGGAGGCATCAGCTGAAGCAGCGGCAGCCAAAAGGCTTTGATTCGTTTCATTTATTTTTAACTTGCCCATTGAAATGCCTGAGGGGAAAAAAATAAAAGAAATCACTTCCTTAGAGAGCCCTTATGCTCTGAGAAAGATATCGGCTGCAATCTAGACACAGGCTGTTCTGGGAATAGCCTGGCCAAGAACTGCTCAGGGGCCTGTGGTTTGCGATTTATTTCTTTATCTATTTATTTATTTATTTATTTAGACCCTGAACACAGCCACCTCTTTCAACGGCTGCTGTTGTGGATTGGGGTTTTTTTTTTGGTTTGGTTTTTTTCGTTGGTTTTTTTTTTTTGTGAAGAGCTGAGCAGACTCCAGCTCATGGGAGCATAGCAAGAGCCAGGAGAGCCCAAGTGACGGCAGCCTAGGCTGCGTCAGTCAGCCAGTCACAAGGATGCCTGTCATGTGCTGCTGCTCAGACAAAGATCCCTTTCTTTCCATGCCTGGTGGATTCTCCATCAATGAGAGGACCTTGTCCTAGAAACGGAAATCAAACCTCTGTAATTGCGGTGTCACCGATAAAACATGACTTCTTTACCAATTTGTACAAGCACTTTGACCTCTTGGTCCAACAGACTTAGAAGATTTTTTGTCTCTTTTAATGCTCTTTTAATGCTTTTGAAGGAAATACTGTAGGAAAGTTTATTTTGAGAGTATTTTTGATCTATCTCAAGCAAGAAGCTAAGCTTGTGCCCTTACAGTCAAAACTGCTATGAATTGTCTAGAGTGATTGTTTACTCTCAATACCATTTTTTTCAGGTTATGGTTTACTTTTCATTTAAGTTTAGAACTTCTTTTGCGTGAATAATTAGTGTTATGTGTTTTCAACAAAGATGAAAACAAAATTTCTGCTCCACACAACTTCCATTCCTAAAAAAAGGAAAAAATTGAAGAAGGCTGAAAAAGGAAAAAAAGAGTAGTGCTGAATAGCGTGGCTAAGCAGCTGTGTTATTCTTTTCTTCCCCCAATTGAATTATTGCTATAACTGTTCTTTCTAAGTTAAGATCTCACTGGGGGAAGGAAGAAAGTTTCTAGGTTTCACAGCAGGGAAGTCTTTAACAAGAAGTTAATGTAGGATAATGAAGGGGTCAGGAAAACTGTAAGCACAAAGGGATTGTCCAGAAGACTGCATAGAGATAAGAGTGCAAATAATGATACTAAACAAGCGAAAAAACGTGCAGCAACTATTTGAATTTTAACATAGCTGTTCAGTGACAAATATATACCATATCCGCTATGGCATATTACCCTAGGCACAGTAGTCAGCAGCAGTCACGGTCACCATCCCAAGTTATCAGAGAGAATGAAAATTCCTTGTTTGTACACGTCATCTTCTTTACAGGGAAATATCTTACACGTGACAGGATTTAAAGACAACAAGATACACGGGAGGAAAATAATGTTTAAAGCCAAAGCCTAACTGAAAATGGAAAGAAGCAGGTATTTGTGGGATTCTAGGATTGTATTGAAGTTTCTAATGTTTAACTCCTACAAAAGGGAAGTAAATCAGAGAAATTAACTGAGCTAGCAGACCAGTTAGCTCTGCTGTTGCTTTTTAGTCCATAGGTCACTTCCCTGTGTTAGGGGTTGTGCTCTGCCAAACAGAAGGATTTTTTAGTGGGTCCTCTATCAATGAGAAAATAATTCTCTGTTTCTGTGTTGCCATAGGATATCAATAAAATAAGAAGTGATTATATTCTTCAATACTGCAAAATTGCTGCCTTTACTATTTATTTTAAAAATAAACTAGATCTTTTTCAAGTATGTTAAAAACTCACCTCAGCAATGTATTCTTGAAAGATGTTTTATGTAAGCTGGCTTCTGAATTACGTATGAGATGATGTGTACTAACTGTGCTGGTAGTTAATTCAGATTTAGTAACTAGCGTGTGATTTTGCCAGCTCCCTTTAGACTCAGGTTGGGACACTGAAGTATTACGGCCACAGAGACTCTTTCATCATACAGACATAGGTACTTCTCTGATCTATGTAGCTGTGTTTGCATTGATATCCCTAACAGTGAAATATCTTGTCAGCTTTAAACACTCCATACGATGGACAAGTCAGCATTAGTAGCGCTGAGTTCCATGAATATATCTGTATTGTTGCCATGAATTAAATGAATTAAATGAATTATTAGCAACGGAAAAATGCTATTTTCTCTTCTAATTTCTGGAGATTTTATTATTCCCTCATAGGATAAGAAGATACTATGTTCCTTATTTCAGAAAGAAACAAAATGTTTTTGTATGTGAAATGTCCTCACTTCTCCAGAAGTAGCTATCACAGGCTAAAATACCTAAACGCTAAGGAAAATGACAGGTCTCCCCTTCCCTTTTGCCCTCAGCAGAAACAAAATTTTGGCTTGCTACTGCTGTTTTGTAGGAATTATGCCTGCTTAGTTATTTATTTTTATATTGCTGCAACTTTTTATCCTGATTCCTGCAGAAATGAGGCTTATGCAATCCTGCTGCATACGCTTGTATCTCCGTCACTTCCACACCCCCAAAATCTTTTGAAACTATTGACAAATTTCAAGCAATTGATCTCTGAAAGAAAATCAAGTTCTTACAAGCTTTGTGAAAATAACCTGCCAGATAGTGCTTTCATGGAGGGGTAGGCTGCAGTGCAAACAGGCACCATTTCAGACAGTGAGGAATCCACTTGCAAAAATGTGTTTATTTATAAATGTCTGTCCATGGGGAGCATTTCAGGTAAAGCTTGTTCTTTCTTTGATCTGAAGTCAATCAAGTCTGAGGCTCAGGTCTTTCAGGAGCCAGGCCTCACAGTACCGATCTCCACAACACATGGGGATACTGCTTTGCAGTAATGATTTACCACCCTAACTATATTTAAAACAAATGATTTTTTAAAACCACTTCATTATCCGTTTCTTTTCCTTTTCTTGTTTTTTCTTCTTCTTCTTTTTCTGTTTTTTTTTTTTCTGTAAAGGACCAACAACTGGCCAACAACCTGCCTCTTAAGACCAAGGCTTTATGTTGTCCATCACCCTAGAATTCAACTCTTGACCTTTATCACTGTCACTTTTCCCCACGGATTCTCTGAGTTTAAAGTTACAGAATTGCTGAAATAGATAACAGAGTGCAGAAGGCTGGAAAGTGGCTAGGACGAACCTCCAGGGACAAAGTTTATCTGCGGAGCATTTCCTGTGTGTACTTTGAAACCTCGCAATTTAACTTGATCAAAGCATGAGCCGACACGTTTCAGCTCCCTACTGAACAAACAAATTTACTGCTTATCATTGTTGCCACCTCAGTCTGTAATTTACTTTACTCAGTAAGCCAGTACATGTTAAATGAACAACCTGGTTATTACAAATGTTAGGTTCTGGTCTTAAAAATAGGCCTGACAGTTTGTGTGACATTAAATTACACAGCACATCACAGACCCTCTCATTCCCCACAGTCCCTATATAAAAGGAAGCTAAAGCCATATATAGCCAGTGTGGACAACAGTGACCTCTTTGGGACCACTATATCCATCAGCATCTGTTGGGGTTTTTAAAATATCTTTGGCTTTCTCCTTTCTTTTTCATTAACTCCTGTAGGACATACATGGACTGAGAAAATAAAGGGTGGTGTTTTCAAAATGCATTAGTTAACTCAAATTCATACATTTTCAAAGCCCAGCTTAGCACATATGGATTAACAGATCATTTTAAACATCACCTTTTGTGTCAACAGTAGTAACTAATACTTTTAAAAATATTCTGCTAACTGGGAATTTTTTTTTCATGAAAAAAGCTATTTACTTAATTATAACAGTAGTAGAGACTATTGTGAGGTGTTGCATGAATGGAGCATGGCCAGACAGCCTGGCTTGTGGAGGATAATGAGGTACAGTGGCAGCCTTTTTATTTTTAAATCAAAACAATTTGGTGAGTGTTTTTAAACCATGTCTAAAATTTTTTCATTGTTTTCCACTTACTTAAAACTGCTAGCCCATATTTTCCAGCATATGTGGTCTTCCTTATTCTCAGGGAAATTGAGTCCAAATGCTTTAATTACCTCATTAACTGTTGTTCATCAACAGCACATCCTCCTGGAATAAGAGCCAGTGTGGTGCTTGAGGGGAGGCTGCTCCTCTTTCAGGAGGCACCTGCAAGGGCAGGGACGAGTGCCACACATTTGATGACATTCATCCTCAGCTCTTGAATGCTTTTCTTGTGTGACTGCAGAACCCCTGAAGTAGGAAATTGCACGAATCCCTCCTAGGTGTGTGTTTCTGGGTCCATAATGCAAACATTGAAATAGACCAGGTTAGAGAAAATAATCAGCCAACAAACCAGCCTCCCAAACCAGCCTTCCTCCCAGAACAACACCAAAAAGTATCTTGATATAGATAGGTATAGATATAAGCTATTCTTCAGCGCTCCAAGTCATGGTTGCCTTGGTGGACAGACAGGTTCTTTCCTTCCTTCAAGCAAAAATAACTTCTTCAAACATTCTGCAAGCTCAGATATTAACCATAATCAGTTTTTATTCTACTTCTGTGTCATCACTCACTGAAAAAGCAAAATGCTTAGATGATGTAAGTTATGATAGAAATTTTTTTTTAAAGTGCAGTGACACATCTCCTCTTAGAATTAATGGGACATGCATGACGTTTTCCTCCACAGCTTGGTAAATGTCACTCAGAGACTTCAGAGCATCTATGTAAGAAATGACAGAAAAGCCAGCCACATATGGCAGTCTGCTGACAGAGATCAACCTCCACATGCAATTCAACTAATAAATGTAACGTGTCTTTTCCCATAATAAGCACAGACTCAGGACAGTTGGTTTTGTGATGCTTGCAGATGATTTTTTTTTTCCTGGCATGTAAAACTATTTCAAATCTACAAAATTTCATCACAATTTGGACTTGCATAGATTATTTTCTTCCTCTGATGTTATTAATTTAAATACATTAGATGACTTATTTTTCCACCTAGATGAAGCCTGTGCCAGACATAGAAAACTCCTTGCCTGAAAGATGAGTTAACAGAAACGAATGTCCTGCATTTTTAATTAGCTGTAATGAATTAGCTGTAATTATTGAGATAATCCAAGATTTATCATTTTGCCACCCTGCTTTTAAATTCTTCAAAGGAAACCTTAGTGAAACCTCCAGTCAAGAACAAATTTAGACAACAGAGCTGGGTGGGAAATGTTCCCATGTTGTTCTGGGATGAAGCAGATCTCTATAAGTATTCTCCAAATAGGGAAAAGAGCAAGTTTGTTCTGGATTAGGTGGTAGCCTGGTGCTTGTGCTTCCCACTGAGACTGTTGGAGAAACAGCCCTTGTTGGCTTCAGATGAGTTTCTCACGTGCCAGAAGGAATTCCCCTAATGCCAGCCCATCAGCTGGCCTGTGATGGATCTCCTTAAATATCTCTGGCCATATAAGTTACCTGCACTTCTGTAAGAGATGTTGTATGTGTGGGTGTGGGTGTAGGTTTGAGCCTTCCTCTAGGATGAGCGAGACTTGGATGCATATTCCTGCTCCAAGTGGATTTTATTTATAAAAAGTGGAAACTACTCCAGAGGGTAGGCTTGGAGAAGATACCTTCTACTTTCCATCAAATGATTCTGGTTGGGAGCACACCTAGTCCTGAAATTGAAACCTCTAGTCCAATGCTGACAGAGTAGGTATGTTGGCTCCTGGAGCAACAGAAACTGTTATTTCTACTGAAAGTTTCACTTTAACAGCTATATTTCCATAAGAACCTCTGTTTTTAACAAGTCAGCATGTTGTAACAGATACTACTTTGTAGAAATTTCCATTACAGCTCTAGAGAATAGCTCCTTGGTTTGCTCTGTGGACCTGGATCTTCTAAATCAGTCTTCAATAAAACTTCATCCCTACATGTCCTCTTCTCCGCCCAGATACTCTTGACACAAATAATCCCTGAAAACCACAGCTGATGCTGTCTGGAGCATGCTGCTAATTGCTGCCTATGTGCTTGCAGGTATTCCTGACTGTGCTGAAGCAGCCAAATGATTTAGGGCCCTTAAATAAGTCGGGCTGCAAGGAGAGAGCAGCTGAGAGGTGATGGATCCTGTGTGGGGAGTCCTTTCACTTTGTGTGGATTTTTTAAAGCAGAATGGAAATAAAATATTTTAAATCCCCAATAAAGGAGTGGCCATCAGCTTCTCAGCTGTATTGGAAGTCCTGCCTCAATGGCAGTGTGGTTAGATGGCTGGGAAGTAGAGAAACCTTGCAGATCCCTGGCTGCTAATGGAGTGGGAGCCAGCATCTGGGGGCCTTCCATGCTCCTCAGTCCTCCTCTGCTGGATGGATATTACTTACACTTTTATAGACAGTTTTATCAGTAGGTAGAGACAAAAGAGAAAAGAGACAAGAGAAAAAAATCTAGCCTTTTCTGTGATAAGGCCACCTGCTACTCTCTGCTTGAGATGGTGGCCTCATTGTGTGTACTGCTCTTCTTTTCCTCCACAGAGAGCCAATGTTTCAGATGTCTGCAATTTTCCAGCAATGAGTTATGTTAAATTCAGATACCTGTTTTAATTTTCAAAAATTAATCTTTGTAAAACATCTATGTCAGGAAAACTGCTGTCCATTAGTAAGAAATTATTCAGAAAAGGAAGATGATTTGCTCATTTATGTAAAAAACTGCAGTACAATCAAGTACAGATATAGGTCAGTAAAATAAGTTCTTTGATCTATTGCTACAAGGAATCAGTGTAAATACGTTTCCTGATAAGAGTTGCTACTGCGTAATTGCATTTTACAAACTGCGTAGTGTGCTATTACTCAGGAAATGTGTTTACAGACTTGCATATCTCCACTCAGCCTCATGGCTGAAAGGTTTGCTTTTTCTGATATTTATAGTTCTTGCAAATTTTTAAAATAAGGCGATTAAACTCGTGAAGGGATGGAGAGAGTACAAATAGGGAAAATTTATTCTAGAGCATACAAACCCACTACTGAAATAGAGCCCAGTTGATGGTTTTTAAACCAATGTAGATTAGTGGCATTTGAGATTAAACTGCAAGACAAATATTAAGAGGGGTTTATTTATACAGTCAACTCAAAGTGTTCTGGGCTTCACCCTTTTGTTAGAATAGATGAGAGTATGACTCCATCACAGCTGTAAAAAGGCTTGCTCTTCATGGAGTTTTGTCCTATATCAAGGAGAATAATACTGTAGAAATCGAGCCCCTCCAGAACTTACACAAGAGCTGCTAACTGTCGGTGATATTGAATGCTCACTAGTTGCTCATTTAAGGATAGACTTGTCCTGGGCTTTAGTGGGATTGCTGATACAGGAAGATGAAGGAATCAACATAGTGGTGTTATAGCTCCAACCATGATTCCCTATTTACCAGGGATGTTGCCATGATAATGAAGGATATCCAGGTAATTCTTTTCAAGTTCATGTTTGAATCACTGCAAACCTACCTAAGCAAAGCCTGTTTGATAAAAGCTGTTCAGTTAGGCAGGACTGAGCTTATCAAACATTGTCTCAGCATGAAAATATGTATATTAGTGTACAGGTTTAAGCAAAGCCATCTCATCATATTTTAATGTGGGGAATACGAAAAGACCATTGTCTAGTTAAAAACAAGAGGGGCAGAAAAGTGGTTGCATTTGTATTTCTTTGTTTTGAAGAGCACATTGTTGAACTATCAGGAGCAGAAAACTACTACAGCATGAGAAGAGCCCTTGCAGAGCAGGAGTGCATCTCTGCACTCTAGTTACAAAGGCCGTGATTCGACTAGTTGTGGGTTGCTAAAAAATCCCAATTTGCCAAGGCATAGTATTCATAATAGAGTCAACAATACTTTTCAGACTGGAGTGGGATTCCCACCATTCCCGTGGTCTGTAGTAGGCAAGAGTCAAAAACAGTGAGTTGTTTCTGAGAGAAAGGATGTGGTTCTGGGTTTGTGACCAGGGTGGGAGGCAATTCCCACATCCTGTCTTATCTTCGGGTTCTGGAGCCAAGCATGTTGTTTTTCACATCATGTTTTTGTTAATAAAAGAATGATTTGTACAGCTGTCTTCTCTGCAATGGTTTCAGGACAAGGCCTTCCTGGGACACTCTAGGAAAAGCTCTTGCTTTTTCTTATGAGAGGTACAATATGCAGTCATGTGCAGGGCAGCCTGAAATAAAAATGAAATTGAAACCCGATTTGTCTTTACCTGGTTGTTTTTGAGGAGCAACAGGAGCCATTGTCATGGCCTCCATGCACGGAGAAAGAGGTGCTGCAGTGTGGTTGGAGCCCCGCTTCAGGTGTCCTTCAGAGGACCCAGTGCTGTCTTAGGGAGAAGTCATGGTCTAAAGGTCCAGTGGGCCTGGGCTGAGTCAGAGTTATGGTGCTCAGCATACAAGTGGCACCATTCTTTTTTAGTAATGCTTAGTGGAGAAGTATGCTGTGGTTTATATGTAAACCAAATACAGAGCAGAAAAAATTGATTAGGAATGAGAAGGGCCACCATTTTATTCTTCTTGCTTTCACTGGAATGGAGTGGGGTGCTTTAACAGGATGGCAGGCTGTCCTCAGACGATGGAAAACCACATAGGAGGCAGCATACTCCAGGGAACAGTCATACTCTGGTTTGGGATTTAGGTAAGCCTTGTGCTTTTCCATGACTTTACTACTCCTGACCTCTATCCTCAAGATATCTCCCTTCACTTCTCTGGAAACCAGTACCCTTGTGTGAGTGTGAAATGGGGACAGTAATACATGCCTTTCTCCCTAACTCACTTTATGCTCTACCAGTGGAAAGCATTTGGTGGGACAGCCTAAGTTCAGGTTGCGAACAGTTTCTAGCTCCCAGAGTGTGCAAAAAAAGACTTTATCTCCTGGCAACATTTGGAGGTATGTAGAATTGGCACTGCCATACGAGTTTTAGTTCTCCTTTTGGCATCTTGTTTTTACTTTGAAAATACCTTAGAATATTGAATAAGAGAAGCAGAAAGAAACCTATAAAGGAGAGCATTAAGAATTTATTTTAAGCAGATGATAGGAAACAACAATGTTCAGGTTGCACACAGAGTCTGAATTTGGCTCTCTTGAGACAGTACAGTCTCTAATTACATGAACAAATATAATTTTTTAAGTCATGTGATACAAAAATATAGACTATTTAAAACCTCGGACAAACATGAAAGTCCCACCAATTATGTTACACTTAGGCTGCTTTATTGTCTTGTGGGTAAGACACTCATTTTCTACAAGAGTTCATTGATAGTACAGGGGGTCTGCAAGTGAGTGCAAATGTTCCTGACTGCAGTGCTTTCCTGAATGGGGATAGATGTATTAAAATGTCTAAATGCTTTCCTGACTCAGACCCATGAAGAATGCTAGCAGGCACAATACCTGGTGAGCAGAGACTCTTGGCTGGGAGGAGGATGTCCCCTTACCTATTAGAAGAGCAGAGCTTATATTTTTCAGATTTCTAAAGAGAAATCAGAATACAAGCCTGAATGGATTTCTAAAGAGAAATCTGGAAAATGTAGGTAGTCTGGACCAGACAGAAAATTGTTTTTCCAGTCTATGTGAGGTATCTACTTCAGACAACTGCATTAGTCTTCTCCTCACTCTCCTCCCCAGCAGTATTACATGGAGGAATTCTTCCTTCTGTATGAGCAGTATTTCTAGTGGTTAAAGATATCAATGAAGTCTGAGACTTTTAAGTCTTGTTTCTTGCCTGCTCCTAATGGACTGTATGAACACAATCACATGGTTTTACTTCCCTGAATTTTACTTTATTTATCTGTAAGACAGCCTTCTATGTTAAATACCTCACACAGCTTTGTGAAGACAGCCTTTATGTAAAGCCAACAAGGATTTGCTGGGAAAAAAATGCAGTGTAATCATGATATATTATAGTTATTATTAGTTGCCATTAAAAGAATTGTACTTTTGCATGTGAGTAAGGGAAGAAGGAAAGATGCTCATTAGCAGCTTCCTTCCTCAGGCTATCAGCTTCCACAGGCTCCTCTCCGACAAGCATGTACACAGCTGCAGTCCCAATGGCTGAAAGCTGCAGTGTGATGTCACCCTCTGCCCCTGTCCTATGGTCCCACTCCAACCCCTACGCTGGCTCGGATGTTCTCTGCTCCTTCACAGAGACAT
>VZZY01015462.1:64712-138905 GCA_013400335.1 Eurystomus gularis
TAGGTTTGTTGTTGCTTTTCTTCCTGTAAAATGCTTTCACTTCTAATGGTTGATTATTAAGGAGAGCAATGGTGTGATCGTGGACTCTGGACAAAATCTTTCTCGTGTCTTTGTCTTCTTGCTTTAGTTTGTGCTGTGCCCATGCAGAGGTCAGCTGCAAAGGGAAGCCCTGCACCAGCTGGAGTGGAGGCCTGGGCTCAGGGAGGCAGAGAGCAGGGGCTCTGCAGGGGCAGAAGGGCTCAGAGGGCAGGTCCCAGGCAGGTGAAGAGCCCAGGGACCTGTGATGGGTTGATGGGTGCAGTGCCTGGATCTGCAGCTCCAACTCAAGAGGCTTAGCATACCCAGGCATGCCATGGTTGGGACCTGGTGGATAGCCAGGTGGACTGAGCTCAGCCAGGTGCTATCACAGACACTAGCTACACCAGATCACACAGTGTCTAAGCCTATTTATGAGCAAAAAGAGACCTTCATTTCCCCTCCCCATGCACTTACAGGGAGGGAGGAAGTGTACTGTGTGTCCAGTGGGGCTCCATCTCAGAGGAATGACTCTGGAGCCAGTGCCTAGCCTGGTGATGGCAAAGAAAGAACAAACCCGCTACCCAAGTTGGCACATGGCGGGTATTGGGAGACAGTGATCATGCACATTATTTCATTTTTGCACTGTGTATCTTACCCGAGCCTTATTTTTTTTTTAGTGATCTCAGTAAGAACAAGAGAAATGGCAAAGCTTTTAGTAAGATCAGTTTCTCTAATGACTCACCAAGTGCTACAAAGTCAAAACAGGTTGCTTGTGCTTGAAAGGTATAAAGCAACCATGTCATTTTTATGGTTACTGTACAAAACACTGCACATATGCACACAAGGGAACATTTTAAGATCTCATATGGCTTTTTTTTTGCAGTTAGAGGCTCCTTTCTCCTGGTTTTTATTCATGTGTCATGCTTTGTATTAAGTGTTATTGCTTTAGCAATTAAGCTGATTTCCTCACTGCACTCTGCCAGTCAGAATGTTGTGCTTTTGTATTTCTAAAAGAAAGGAGGAATTAAGCTGAGGTTACCAGTGGCCCAAACCATTTCCCTCTGCAGTCCACTGAAGTTCTCCCACTGGCATTAGCAGGGCAGCTAGTTCTGTGAGCACTGGGAAATGAGTAATAACTACATCTCACATCCAAAAAAGACCTACAAGTCCATCAGCTTTCTATTACATAAAATTATTTTCAACAACAACAATACACCTACATTTCTGTAATGTCTTTCATTCCAAGTGAAATTTTACCACCATAGTGTTTCAGGAAAATGTGCCCCTTTTTTTTGTAGTTACACAAGATTCAACAAGAAAAATATCCCTTTCAGTGAAGTCTGACAGGAAAATGAAATTCCAAGGAAATAAAATATCTCATAATGCAATTAGAGATTTTTACAAAAAAAACTTTTGTAAGAGATAAATACTCTCATTGCTTCAGAATAAGACAGCCATCTTAGGATTTTCCAGTAGTTTCTCAATCTCTCCCTTTTAAATTTTTTTTTTTTCAGGAACAGCAAACATCTAGAAGTATCCAAGCCCCTAGAGGATATAAAATAATATAAATAGTAGCATGTGATATTTCTTTGGGTGGAGAATCATTCTTATACATCACATTCCTTTTGCAAGTTAAGGTATGCCTCTGCTACAGTGTCTGGGTAGGTGCTGGGGTGGTTAATCCATGCCAAGCTCCCACTTCCACAGCAACACCTCTACCCAGGCCCCCACAGCTGGTGTGGAACTCGCCTGGGCATGGTGGTGTGAGCTGCAGACAAAGGATGCTCTAGACATTCCCAGATTTTTTCTTGAACTGCCTGAAATAGACTCTGAAGGGAGCTTACCTTATGGATTACAACAGCAATGCATAAAAGAAGTATCTCACATCCTTGGTTTGTCATTGTACAAAGGTATGTCACAAAATTGCTGTTAGGACTCAGTAAGGCGTAGCCTACACTCTGTAGCTCTTTTCCTTCTCTTCCTCCATGCTGGGGAACTATGCCAACTATTTACCCAGGAGATTTGTTCTCACCATGCTGATTACACTATGAATGATGGAGATGAAGTCCAAGTTTTAACCACACTCTTCCTTTGCACCACTGGCTTCACAAGGGCACCTCCCATCCCTGGATTGTGGCATGGGGAGGTGATATAAGGACAGGTGGAGGTGCATCACTCCTGTATGAATCTGTGGAGAAGGCCAGCTTCTCTGTGTTTTCTCTTTCTACGCTGTTGCTCTGTGACCTGCACGAGCTGTTAGGAAAATGGAGAGAAAGAGTTAAATGTGATGGCTTAATGGGAGTGCCTTCCCCGCTTGGTGCAGGTATTTCCTGCCCAGTAGCTCAAAAATGGTAATTCATAGAACAGGATGCACATTTCTTTCTATTTTCTGCTAATTGAAAAGTCAGTTATGAGAGACACGATCTCCAGGGTGGCTGCTCTGTGCCTTGCCATGGGTCTAGCCTGCCTCCAAGTGAGAGGGTTTGGTGCTGGTGAGTATCAGGGCATATCTCTGGGGCCCAGCCACACGTTGCAAGGAAGAGAGGTAGAGGTCTGGATGGCTTTTTGACCCTCCAGTCCCTACTCCAGTTCACAATCTCATGTGGTCACAGGAGCCTTCAACTAAAGCAGTCTCTGAGTTATGGGAGAAACATGCTGATCTGTGTCTCATGCAATGCCACAGGACGGGGGATGTCCCCATCAGGGAGGAGTTGTATAGGTAGGATGATGGAAAGGTGGGTTCACCACCCACTGATGACTGACCTGCCCCACAAACTGTCCCAGGACTGTCCCAGTAACTGCTCTAGGCTCTTGCAAAGGTGGCTTGCATGTCCTCCTCTGGGACTACTGAGCTGCTCTACTTTGAGCTTTTAAAATTTGGGTTTCCCCACAGCCAGACCTTTCTCAAGCTGCTTAGCTTTTTTTCCTAGTACACCCACATAATTACTCCAGCACAAGTAGTGGGCTTGTGAAGCAGCAGCATTTTAAAAAACCACAAACTCTGATCTCAAGGCAATCTTTCCCTCCCACTTCCTCCCCCTTCAAGCAGGGGTGTCAGCCGTGCTGTTTCTTTCAAACTTTCTCTGAGTCATCTCATCAGGCAGCTTGTAAATACTTGAATGCATCCATCAATGTCAAGTCAAAGTAAGTAAGTAGCAGCATATGCTGTGCAATGGAGTTCCCCTCAGTCACATATGTCTCTTTTTTGGAGGTGCAGGGAATTTAGGAGTGACCCTATCTCCCCATATCATCGACATACATACATCGATGTCATCAAAGATGTTGTCTCATCATGAGAACAAGACACAGGATATAAGATTAGCTTCTTACAGTCAAGAGAACTTAGACTCTTCTGGAACTCCCACTACTGTATGATCCAGAGTGGAATGCCTTCATGAAAGATGCTCCATTCATTTCAAGCCTAAAAACTGCAAATTACAGACTTTGAGGAGCTGCAATACCAGCAGCCCTTTGAGAATGCACCATTGCTAACCATTTTGGACTATCTGGTCACAGCCTTGTGAACTGTTGCTAGAAAAATATTATCCTTTCATATTACAAGGCTGTAATTTGCTGTGTCATCATTGCATACCAAATTTAAAAAAAAACAAATGTGATTCAGAGAGTGTATGGAGCACAAATTACCTCCTCAGAAGGCAAAAATCTCTGCTGAAGAGCAGTAATACCCCCAAGTATGACTGATAAACAGTAAGCTTCACCTTGAGCTACATGGCAAATATGGGCCCTGCACCAAGACTTTGTTCAGCACAGGATAAAATTCACTGGCTTGTCTGCTAGCAGGCTGGTTTATGGTAATGAAATCATTACAGTGGGAAGAAATAAAACGTCTTGCAAAATTTCTGAGTTATTCCTTACAGAGAGCTTGGAAGGAAGGTCTGGTGTCATTGTAGTAATTGCCTAATAAGCACAAAATTGTCAATTCAGGTGGATGTGTGTACTCTCAAATAGGCATATGTGTGCAAAGATGCTCTCTCCTCCCCAAAAAGGTAGGTTATGTGTGAAGATTACACTGGGAGCCAGGAACTCAAGCTTAGTACTACCTTATAGAGTAGTCTGGGGGAAACCAGCTGAGTGAGAAGAATGCTTTCCTGCACAATGGGAGATAAGTTGTCCTGAAAACTACTCCTTCTCTCTGCTACAGCCCACAGTGAGAGCTTGGCAGAAGTGGTGCTGTGAGGGGCATCTCATTTGTATTTGTCAAGGTTTTAAAACATAAGGCATTGGGATGTTTCTCTGTATTCAGTGGCCTGCCAGAATAAGATAACTGGTCAAGGTGAATATGAATGGTAGTACTGGTTTGCAAGCAAATTTTCCCTGCCATGACCAAGGGGCATTTAAAGCATTGCTCTTCCCTCTTGTTTCTCAGGGAGTGCAAGTTAAGAATCAGGATAATCGCACAGCAAAAATGCTTTCCATCTCACTCCTTTATTTACTTTTTTTTCATTATTTCCTTCCACTCCCAGGTGAAGGAATGTAGGCTGTTTGAAGAGCTGATCTGCTGGGGTGGGGCATTAACTTAATTTGAAGCATTGCTGAATATTTAGTCATGTTCCGTAGGAGTATTAGAATGATAAAATTCTTGGATTTCTAACAAACTGTGCACGTGGACACAATCTCCAGAAAGAGAACAAGTGTTTAAAAACAAGCCTCTACACACAATTCTAAAGTCATTTAAATATAAGATATATATAATTCAAGTTAAAAACATCTTGCGGTACTACATTACTGGCAACTTAAATTCAGACACCAACTGTGATGGCAATAGATCTGTAAGCTGTGTTAGGGAAAAATTGCTAACTGGTATAAATGTGATTTTAAAATAAAGATAGCACAGAGGGAAGTTTGAGTTAATTTAAATAGAAACATGACATTTATAAACAGAAGTCTCTTCCCCATGGTGAAATTGGTCAACCAACAGTGGGTTAGGAAGGTAAGTCTCTTAAATCCATTAGCTTGTACTGTGGCATGTGAGACCTTGCTTTTGTGACTAACATCTTCAAATTAGAATATTTCCCTAAGTCTGCTAATGGCTATAGCTGAGTCAGAACCAAGTTTCTCTACTCTTGAAAATTTTGTGACTTCAAAAAGAAATCTCCCATTTTAGACAAGAATGACCATGAGAGCTTAACTGACTATTTCAGCCAATGGTTACAGAATTGTTTTCAGTATGGAATCACTTAATCTCCCATTTTTAGCTACCATGAAAATATAATGTCTTTCCACTGTTCATATGTGGAGTGCTTGTCACTGCAGTGCTGATGAGACACCAACAGACAGGCTCTTGGTGGCTTGTGAAGGCTGGTGTTAGCTTTCTATGCCATCCAGTCCAAATACTCCCAGATGGAGATCACTGAGGGAAAATTAACTTAATTTTCCTCAGAGCAATAGATGTACATTTTTTTTAGAAATGCGTGACTACCTGATTAGGTGATGGCGTTATAAATGGGTCTATTTCTGATCCTGCAGACTCAAAGTAGAAATTAAAGTCACATGATGTATATTGGAGTGATGTGCAACCAGAACTAGACCCAGCATTTTCAAAGCAGGTCCACTAATGGCTCACTAGCTTCTGGCTCTGTCAGTACCAGACTTCAGAGGAAGGCAGAAATTTTTTGTAAGGCACTAATATTTGTATAGAGAACATACGTTCACTGTGTGAATGTATAAACTCAAAGCTGATACTGGATAACAAATCTAGAATTGACTGATTTACCCAACTTCCATGTACAGTTTTCCGGCTGCAGCTCCAGAGCCATATCAATGAGATTTAGTCATCTAACTACTTCCTTGATAGGCATAATGAAGTAATTAGCTGTCTAAGCGCTATCAGATATACTTGCCTCTATGTGCCCACAGAACTGCTCCTTTGTAAGTCTAAATACAAACCTGGAAGTGACTTCAGGCCTTAATGCTGTGTTCACAATCAAAGTGAGGCAAAGACAGATGCTGTGTCAAAACTTCCCCTGACTTCCATTGTCACAGGCAAACTAGCTTGCAGGTCTCAGTGACAGTTATACCCACCCAATTCCTAGTCATTCCCAGTGGTTGAGACACAGCTCTCCCACAAAGCCTATGGAAGCATCATTCGCTCTTACATACCATGTTGGCTCCAACACCGAGGTACATCTCATGCCCTGACTTATCTTTGTACATGTTGTCTATGAATAATTCAGGACGTCTCCAGACAAGTTTACTGTTTCATTCCAAGTGAATAAGCACTAGTAACAAATCTGATGTGAAAGTGTAGCAACAGACTGCCTAGCTAGTGTAAAGCAAGAAAGGTTTCCATGGACACCCTTTTGCCCTGATAGGCAGTTTTAAGAAAGAAATACAGTATTAATGTAGCAGGTTAAGGACATAAGAGAAGACAGAATGTTCCAGAAAGCAGCATGCATCAGTTGTGTTTGACTGGTCCATTGGACAGGAGTGTTTAATGAATGGTGGAGGCAGCTTGCGGTATAAAAGATGTGCAGTATGCCAATCCCTACAGTCCTAGGCTGGTCCGAGCTTTGCCAGTGTGCTGTGCCAATCAATTGCTATAGGTGTGATGGCTCGTAAAACTCCTCCTGTGACATGCACTGCACTCTTGACATTGCAGGTGTGCCAGCTACTCAGAGCTCAGATGCCAAGTCACTCTATGCAGGACATGGGCACGCACAGCTAGACCTATACACATATAAATCCTTTGGGAGCATAGACAATTCATTATAATTTTACAATATTGCTAGTTGTCGATAGTTTGCTGATTTTATTTCATTTTTTTTTTTAGCCAGAAATTGTACCAACCAGCTCAGAATCTTGTGTTAGAAACAAGGAGAGTTTTTGTGACAATGTGTTTCGCGAGGATAACACTCAGTGGATTTCAAGGACATTTTTGACAGGAAACTTTAAGATATGTTTGTCAGTGCTATAACGAGAAAGAATATCCTCCTATTAACATGTGTCTAGATTTTCTCCTTGACTGTTTGGTTAATGATCCCAGCCTTGTTAGCTGCTATCAGGAAAGATCCAGCAGCTAGAGATCTGAGATGAAGATGATGAAAAATCATGGATTTCTAAATTAGAGAAGTTCAAAGGTAGAAACAGTTAATAAGGAAATGAAAAGAAAAATCTTTGTGATCATCATCCAAACTCTAGGGGGAAATAAAGGAATCTGCTCTGGATAGGAGGTACTCTCCACTCAGCCCTTCAGGTCAAAGGGTTTTCTGAAGTTTCCTTCTTTCAAGTGGGAAAATAAAATGAGCATGGATTTAGGCATATGGGGGGAAATGTTAAATGTGTAACGGAGATGGGAAGATTTGGAAAGGTTGTGCTATTTTGGTCCTTGTTGGCCTTAATCAGTGAAGAGGAGAATGCAGTCCTCTGGGCAGCATTCACCCTGTCAAAACTTGTCTTACCTGAATTACTTGACTATTCCTATTATGCTTGTCCCTTTTACTATCACAGTAGCCAAAAGCTGGGCCAGCTTTATAGGTGGATTTGTGAATTTGTTGGGGTTCAGGGCTCGAACTTTTACAATCTTTTACTCTCATGTTTTTCAGCATGGCTTGTTTCTCCTTTCCACTCTTTTCTGCAAGTTCTCTGAGGAGGGATTGTCTCCTACTATATTAGTATAACCTCCTGCTCTGGGGCAGGGATGCCTCTTGCACAGAGCACATCTAACATTTTATTTTTACAACCAGATTCTAAAGGTCTTGGTTGTCCTTTATCTGTTATTTAGCTAAAGAATCTACACCAAAGAAGCCTGTAAGTCTTTCCAATTATCTGCCAAACTAATTGAAAAAAGACTCATTAATTTCTTTTGGGCAATCATTACACAGTGAATAATGCAGTAAGTCACTACAAGCTCCCGTATAATGTTTTCTTGCTTTATGGATTGTTTCCTAGCATGCCTGCAGCAGAGCTCTTTATGTTGTTTTCACTTTGTAATTTTGTGCATGAAGAACTACAATCAACATAATTAAAACTAAATTTCTCTCTCTCTCCTCCTATTTTTCTTCTCATGACTCTTCTTTTAATCTTCTTCATTCTCCTGTTTCCTTTCTCTCAAATTCATTTTTCTGTCTTACTTTTCCTGCTTTGTCTTCTGCTTCGTTTCCCTTCCCTGTTCTTTTCTGCCTCTTTTTTGTATTCCATGTGTTTTCAGCGATCTCAGAAGGCCTACACTTAGCATAAGCTGGGATTTCCAGAGATGACAAATCTGCGGGCTTTTGCCAATAAGATTTGAAGCTGAAACACAATCATAAGAAAGATCTACAAACTCTTGCAAAACTGGCTTGTATAGACTCATACCTGTGAATGATAAATGAGCAGACTGTCTACATTGCTTGTATTTTCCATTTAAGGTGATCAAATATCATCTTTCCACCATTCATCCACCTGTCTTATTTCATATCGACCAGTAATTTTATTTTTTAAGCAGATAGTTGTTACAATATGGAAAGCAGAGCTGGAATTTATTCCTGAAATGTTCTTTCTTCATCTAGGTTTGTGAATGGAGCTCCCTATTAGGGGTTTGGGCCTTAGAGCTCTCTTAAGGCTTTCCTGCTGGGTGACCATGGGTCGATCAGTTCATCTTTAGTCTTCTGATTTCCCATCTGCAAGATGGAGATATTGGCTTCTTTGTAAATTACTTGGAGATCTACAGATGACAAGGGTCTTTACTGTAAAAATGCTTTCTTTTTTTATTTACACTGAGAAAGCACTGATCAGTCTCAATGAGTGTTCAGTACTTGCATGTACAGCAGATGAAGACTGACCATTGTGGTGAGGTGAAGAGTTTTCTGTAAGATTTATCAGTTCTTCTGAACAATGTGCAGAAGCTGATGAGCATTACCCAGGGATTTAAAAAATAATTTCTTCCTCTACATCTCAGGAAACACCATCATATCTTGTTATGCAGTTTTTGCTTACTAAGTGGGAATAATTGGCTGTTGGAATGACACCACCTTAGATAGGCACTGTCCATGAAGTTATAACAGAAAGGGTATCCCTTTGTTAGACAGAGATGACATCCTGACTGTGCCAAACATCAGTATCAGTTTGCATTTTGCTGTCTTTCTAAAGTGTCCCCGTAGCACTAGCTTGGATATTTTGTTTGGCCACTGGTAAAAAATGTAGAATTTGGCTTTTAATGAAGATGATGAAAATTTCACCGTGTCATCCTTCAGAAATGTCATATTTGTGGTTTCAGGACAATTTTCTTGCTCAGCACAGGTTTAATCCTCGTGAATCCTATCCTAACAGACATAATGAAACAGAGATTAATGCTGTCATGCTAAAATGCTCTCTCATGCACCTTTGCTCACTTTACATTAAAAAAGGTGTAGGACGGGATCATATTTTGTTCCTACAACTGCATAGCTTCCAAGTTTACTAATGAAACAAAAAAAGGTTAGGGTGTGCCCTCTCCTTGCCCCCATGTTTGCTACTATTACAAAATATCCCAAATGAAGAAAGAAATCTAACATCCAAAAATTCTCAATAGCCATCTATGCACTTAGCTACAGAGGAGAAAGTGTTAGCCTACCATAAGCTAAGAAGAAGAAAAGGCAGCCGTTCTTAGGCTGCCTTCAGCAGGCAATGAGGAGCAGCATGGACATGAGCAGTCATATGCAGAAGCTTCCGTTCCTGGTGCACAGCAGCTCCTGACACAGAGCGTCAACTTCTTTGGAGAGGCAAGCAGATTGAGGGTATGATATCTATGACAGAGGAGGATGATATTTTATGATCACTTAACAGGGTAGGTCACAGAGGAAGCTTGTTCTTTTGCCCTCGTAATTAGGCAGTGCTGGAGAGGCCTTTGTGAATGTACACATACCTGAGCAGTCCCATTTGGAGAAAGGGGCATGGTTTTCCAACAGGCTCTATGTGATCATGTGTAGATGAGGACAGTCAGAGAAAGCAATATGCAGCCCAGTGGGACATATCTCTTCTTTATGGTAGACTCTAGTGGAACACAACTGTGGAAAGGAAATTTTTGAGTCCAGTGGTCCACCTGAATAGTATTTTCCTGGATATTTTCCCAAATGATTAATTTGGTGAAGAAGATGATCAACCCATTTTCTCCTCATGGATACATTCAGTTTTATATACTAAATGATCACTAGGTGCAGTTTAGCCTGATTGCCTATCAGAGGGGAAGGATGAAAATGAATTAACAATTGGGGCTTTCAGATACAACTATGAACAGGGCTTGGAAAGTACCTAGACAGCCAGGAGAATTAAATCTTATGTTTGCCAACAGCTGAAATGGGCCCACTTACAGGAATTACCACCTAACTATACCTTGCTTTTTCAAGTCCAGAATATCTGCACTTGTAAAGTACATGGTACAGGTGGCTCAGTTTAAGAACAGATGCCACTATTTTTTTAATGCTATACGCATTTAAAGACTCTTGTAGCATCAAATACAGCAGCAATCTTCACCTGACAAATTTTTCTACCCACTTAGTTGGAAGGATCCTTGATCACTAGAAGGGAAGAGATAGGGCTCAATTCAGACTCTGTGGAAATCAGCAGACAGACTTCCTTTTGACATTGCTGGCTCAGGCCCCTGGAGACCATGTACATGAGGGTTTTAAGGTGGACATTTCTTGTACATCTCCAACACAAACTGGGGATCTTGGCAGTGAGGCAGCCTACAGGGGTGACCCAGGTTTGATCTCATGCCACACCAAGGGCAAGGCAGCTCTCTGTTTCCATTTTAATTGTGTCGCTGTTGAGCCAGGGCTTGCGTCTGCTTCCTCTCTCACCCCACAAAGGGAAAATCTGTGCCAAAACGCTTCCTGTTTTTCACTGCCAGCTGAGTCGCACAGTTGGGGTGTAGCTAATTAAGGTAGTGTGTGGCATTAAAAAACGGCAGCCTCCAATAGTGGAAAAAATCATGTTTCAGCATCCTATTCCTGACTGAAGTGGAAATCAGGCTGCAGAGCACAATTAGTCCAGAAACAAAAACCGAAAGAGGGAAGGCAGTTACATTTAGTGATTCAAATAAGCTAGGGAAAGTGAGCATGTATTCCACACAGGCAGCATAATTGTTCTTTGCTGCAGACAAAGTAGGAAAAAGAGACTGATAGGAACACCTAATGGCACAAAATTGCTTATAGTCAAAAGCGTTTGTCTTCTTTCCCATAGTATGAAGCGGTTGTCCATTTTGGCAACCCTTTTCTGGCTGATAGTGCCAATATGTATTATAAACGCAGTATCCTGTTAATTAATCTTCTAAGAAAGACACAATTTCTTCACAAAAGCACCCATCTGAGTCCTATACCACAATTTCTGTACTTTATTTCCCTCAGCTGTGATGTTTCTCCCTCCCTCTTTCTCAGCTACCTTTTCCTAAGTCCTTTCAGTCTAAATTGTTTGAATAATTGCTGGTCATTTTGTCCTATAAGGGCTTATTTTTCTCCTAGAGCAGGTTACAGGGCTGTTATGTCTAACTAATCTCACACGTGGAATACAAGACAAAAAAAATCTGTCTAGTGTTTCAGTCTCTCACCCTTCTTGGTGGCTAAAACAAGATTTCATAATAATGTTTATGTTTAGAATTTCTGCAGTAATAAGCAGATCTGTATCAGTGTGTATTTAGTAAGTTTAAAGGGCTGTTAATAGACAGTTGGATGGCTTAGGAATTTAAAACCTTCATTACTATGTCATCAGTTCAAAGTCAACTCAGTTTAGCAGGGATCCCTGATAGCATCAGTCTATACTTCCCTGATGAAGCAGGTATGCTTGTCCAAACTTGGAATTGCAATTCCACAGAAAATTCACAAATTGCAAATTTTTCACTCCACAATTCCTACAAAAATGGTCTTTGGTCCATTCATTAGATTTCAATTCTTACTTTTAAATTTTCGGTTGGTTTGCAAAACATTTATGAACAGCCAAAACTAAAAATATGGCAAAAAGTAAAATGACATAACAACAAAAATAACAGGTTTTTTGAAGGAATGCAATCTGAAAATATACTTCATTGTTATGGTCAAGAAAGTACATATCCTATCAAAATGTGTCATTTTGGTTATTCTTCAAAAATGAAATCATGATGAAAGGTCCTATTTTGATTCTTTATTTTTCATAGGAAAATTTGTCTGTTGAAGCTCGCCAGTAAAACAGGTCAAAACTCCAATGCAGCAGCCAACACAAAACGTGTAGGTATTTTCTATCAAACCAGTTGCTCACTCAGTAATCCCTTCTAGAGCAGAGGATTTGAACAGTCTTGGTGGAGCATCTGCCTTACTGGGTGCAGCAGTGGACTCATGTCACTGCTAAAATGATGTAGCAAGGCCAGGACTGGGACAGTCTTATGGGAGAAGTTATTTTGTTTCTTCCTTTCTCATTCTGATTTTTAGCTACACACAACCATTGGTATAGATGTCCTACATTATTAACAGAGCTTCTTCTACAAACACTGCTTTGTTTTAAAGGCAATATATAAAAATGTCTGTCTATGGGAAAGTTTGAAAAATAATAATTGTGGAGACAATTTTCATTAGTATTATGAATGTCCTTCTGGTTTTCTTTGTATACAAATTCTTTAGGATGAGGGGAAGAGGATGAACTTGTTACTTGAAGTATTCAATTTAGGAAGTCCTAGTAATTTGCTAGCTATCTTGTGGTCATTTTTCACTGCCAGCAGCTGTGATCTGGGTAAAAGGACTATAACAAACAAGGAAGTGAGAGAGAGGGAGGGAGGAAGGGAAGGAAGGAAGGAAGAGAGGGAAGGAAGGGAAGGAAATGAAGGAAGGAAAGGGAGGGAGGAAGGAAGGGAGGGAGGGAGGAAGGAAGGAAGGAAGGAAGGAGGGAAGGAAGGAAGGAAGATATAACACAGTGCTTCTTTAACACTGTAAATACAACATGGTAACTGTCTGTTACAGACTACTTTCCCCCTGCAAATGCTCCATGATGAGACAAGTGGGTCTTTAAAAATACATTGTTGTAGGTTTTAGATATTTTCCTGACAAATCTCACCAAGCAAGGCCAAAGGGCTGAAATGTAACTTACTGTTGCACTTCCCATTTCCACCATCATTGGGAGAAGAAAAAAGTTTTCTACAAGTGATTGGTTTCTGCCTTCCAAAGCCAAGTCTTGTTTTGTCTGTCAAAAGTCACTTTGCATTTATCTGTGTTGCTTTCCCAAGGGAGGGTTTTCTTAATGAATTGGATTCTGGTGGTGATAATGGATAAGATAAGGGTGAGGTAACTTCAGTTTTCAGCCAGTGAAATGCTTGAGACAGTGGTTGTATTTATTAAATATGGACAAAAATTCATTGTCTCTTTGACTCTGCCAATATCATTTGGAATGTAGGTGCTAATCTATTGTAAATAATAATAAAGGAGGCAATTTTCTTAAACCACAAAACTTGAATATGGGAAATCTCCACTTTCATTCCTCAAAAAGTCTCTCTAGCTTTATAACTTTTTAATTGAAGATTTCCTAAGCCATGACTCTTTCCTCTAATGCCATGGTTTTCAGATCTTTGTCTATGAGTGCTTCATGGTCCAGAAAGTTTTTCTAGGGTTCAGAAAAAGCTGAATAAGTAAAGGAAGTTCATATATGCTCTAGGGTGACCTATACACATGGATAGCTCTGGGCAGTTGAAAAGAGCTGGACATTCATAAAGCAAAAAATCACACTTGCAGTCACTGACAAGTAGAGGAGTCTTGAACATGGATATCTTGGAATGATATGTTCAGTCTAAAAGACTTTCCCATAAACTACTTTACAAATAAATTGAGATTATATAGGATTTTTCGTGATACTTTTTAAAACATGCAATGAATCTCATAAACTGCTATTCACTTCAGAGTATCTAGGAAAGCCAGTGACATGTTTCTCCTGGTATGGTATCTAACATCAGACTTAGCCATATGCTCTGAATGCCAGGGAAATCTGATGGGTTTTGGTCATTTTCTGACATTCTTCTGCATCCTGTGACTGGAATTTGGCCTTGTCTCTTCCCTGCTAATGTATGTTATAGGAACAGGCACCAGCTGACCTGTGTACTCCTGTAGGTAAAATGCTTTTATTTGGAAAGCTTTGTCCCATTGTTGAGAGAGGCCTTTTGGCAATTATTATTGTTGCTATTAACTTTTTAGAAGCAGAAAAACTCTCCACACCTTTCCAGCAAGATTGCAGTTTCACTGTTTCCAGTAAAGTACTCATGTTTTATACCATCTGAGGGTCTGAATCAAAATGTCCTTGTATTGATGGTTATGCAATTTGTATCCATGTGCCCATGTGCACACACACACACACACACAGAGATATGATCATATTCACATTCAAGGTGAATCATGATGTATTTAAGTAGAAATCACTCCCTTTCCCATTGGTTTTAACAAAGGCAGACAAGGAAAGAAAATAATTGTCTCTTTGACTACATCACATCAGTAGATGTAGATGTGTAGTAATAAATGCTTCGTGTTGAGCTACTACATTGCCAATGATACAGTGCACCTGACTGAAGGGAATAAGTTAGAGAATATCCACTTTTCTTTGGAAAAAACAGCAGTCCGTTGCTGTTACTGAACTCTGAGCCCACTCACAGCAGGAGGCAGCTCCCATGTGAGATTATGGTGAGGTGGGAGATAATTCCTCGTCACTAATTTCCAGTTTCTACTAAACAAAAAGACGTAGGTCATACTAGCTTCCACAGCACTGCCTATCCAGGTCAGTGTACACCTATATCAGGGTGTAGCTTTCATGCAAAATCCCAGCTTTAACTTAAAATTAATTCAAATTTTTGGGTCAAGACTTTCAAGTTTTCAGACTGGTAGCTATGCAGCTAATGGCTAAAGACACTAAGAGACAGAGATGTTGGAGTCAGTGAGAGTTACACGCATGGAACATCTTTAGAAATCAAATTACTTGTGCCTTTCTATCCTCCAAAAACATGCACACATGCTTGATACACACATGTTTGATGCACACGTGCTTGATGCACACATGCAGGACTGGGACAGTCTTATGGGAGAATTGTTATTTCTCAATCTGATTTTTAGCCACACACAACCAGGAAATTAATCAACGTCTGTATCTTTTACATATATAAGTACATATGTATTGCAGTTTCTTTTGGCGGCTTCAGTACCATGTGCTTGAGAATCTCAGCTGTGAGCATCAGAAGTTTCCAGAGCAGACTTGTGCAAAGTGAGTTTTCATGAGCTTTTGGTATGAACAAGCTTCCTTAAAACCTTGCTATGAAAATGGAGAGCATGAGGGAAATATACGCTCTGTGTTAAAATTATTTGTCCTCACAAAGTGAGAGCTTGGCTTTGGTAGCCTAAGGAATGGTGTGTTCAGAGGCAACCCAGTAAAAGATAGAATGAAATTCTGAGATCCCTGTAGCTAAGCCTCTTTGGTCTCAAGGACATCCATAAGAGGTAATTACAGAAAAGAGCTCGCAGTGTTTGTTTCAATACCTGTGCAACAGAAAGTATATATCACAACATGTTTTATGAAATGCTCCCTGGGTAATATTTGAAAGTTAACTTTGCAATATGAAGGTAAAAGTTCCCCTTCTGTTTGGAGGGTTTAATGACAAAAAAAAAAGAAGGATCTCCCACTGACAATTTCAAAGACCAATTTAAACAACACCACAATTTTGTTTGTTTATAGTAAGGCTCTTGTCTAAACTTGAAGATTCAGGGTTGTTTTGCCCTGCAGTAGTTTTCTTGGCACTGTTCATAATCTTCTAAATTCCAAGCTAGATTTTGGAGGAGAGTCAATGTATTACTTCATATGAAAGCTATTATTCCATATGAATAATTAGGACTCCATCCTGCAGGACAGTGATTGCGAGGCTTAGTGCTGAGCTGCTGCTAGGAATGCTGACTCTGGTTTTCACAATTTGCAGTCCAAATTGGAATAAACTATGGGCTTGGGCTGCCTGAAACATTGCACCCAGGTATATGGGCTGCTTGCTGAATGAGCACTCTTTGGAAGAAAGCCAGTGGAAGCCTTTTTGTGCATATGGATGCCTGTCCTCTGCAACATCAGGTACATCTGCAGGAAGAGCAGCTTGCAGAAGTGAAAATGGCTGCTGTGTAACTCCTTGCTATGTGCAAGATTACAGCCTGCAATGTGACTAGACTGCAGGCACTTGCCCAATGTCCTTCTGTCTGTAGGAATGTCACAGCCATTTTTATCCATTCCCAAAGAGGTCAGATCCTAAAATGACAAAAGGCTGGTGGAGAAGAGCAGGACAAGGCAGTTTTTGTTTACATGCCATGCTTTTCAGGCTGTCAACCTTACATCCTGCTCTCTGTGCTGATGAAAGAAGCTTCTGACTAAAACTTTGGTTCATATGTTTTCTGAATTTGTCATAATGATGTAGGAATGTCAGTTGGTTGCTATAATCCATGTAATACAGCCTAGGTATCTTTATAGATTATTAATTCTAATGTAGACCATTTACCTCAATATCCGTATAACTTGTATGTGAGACACTGATAGTATTAGACTCTTCCAGAGCATGTGAGAACATTATATAAAGAACCCAGTACACACACATGAAATATTGAAAAGGCTAGTCTGTTTTTGGTTATGGAAGTGCAGGCAGTCATAGCAACCTAGTGGAAAATTAAGCCACATTCGACACTGCATCTGACATTAAGAAAATGTGGTTATTTCTAATGGCAGGCTTTAAAAACAGTTTTAATTCCATGACTTTTCAGAGTGCTCCCAGGAGTTTGAAATATCTCAGGAATGGCATTTCCACATGAATTGTGGAATTTGTTTATGAGAGTCTGATGTTCAGCCCATAGGTATTTGCACATGACCTCAAAAGTCATCAAGGCTGCTTGTGAGAGGACAGGTAAAATGAACACTTCACTATTGACCTGAGCTATTTTTACCCAACATCAGATGTTTTAATAAATCTTGGCTAATGAGTCTTTCTGAATTTTTTTTTCTCTGACTTGATCATTCTGGTAGAAGTGTGGAGCCTCAACAGCTAGTAACTGTTTTGGAGAACAAAAGAATAGGAATTTGCACCTAGTGAATGCTAAACCTTTGTACGAACACTGTGGCCATATCACATTTCTTCCTGAACAGGCATGTTTTGAGAGAGAGTAAAATAGAGACACTTGATTGAAGAATTTCCAATTTAAATACTCCTCCCTTTATGCCACTGGAATTGAATGCTAGGCATATAGTTTTAATGCCAGGAAGATACTATTTCTGATCATCTCACTTGACAAAAGCCATAGATTTTTATCAACTGGTTTCTTCATTGCACCTCTAACAATTACTAGGGTACACAGGTTCAATTCCAAGGCTTCACCTGAGAAGGAATCCAGCGTACCCTTGAGCAAGTGATTTGGTTGGAGATCCTGACTGCTAGGAATGCATGTCTTAGCTCCTGAATGTAGTTAGCATAGTTGCCAGATGTTGGATCTTGCTCTACCTTTTTTCCATTAGTTTAAAAAGCCCTCTGCTATCAGAGGTATTTACAGACAATGTTCATATCACTTTTTACCTTTCTGGGGATAAACTAAACAGACTGAAGTCCAGGAGTCATAAAGTGCCCCGCTTACAAAAAGCTTTAACTTTAGATTGTTTCTCCCTCTGAAAGGTGACTGTAAAAACAGTACTGCAGAGTTTCACGTTTATGGCTTTAATGGTTTCTATATAAAGAGCTTCAGTTTGCCAGTTAAAATGCAGCATGACTGGCTGCCAGACCTTTCAGTTTTATCATAGCCTCCAAGGGAAGTCAAGATTTTTGCATCCTGTCCATCATCACAAGCAGTAAATGCAGATTAAATCAGAGCAGGACTTGAACACTGGCGTTGGGGTCCATGGCCTATCTCCCTCTTCCCTTAGAGGAAAAGGATCACATGCCTGGTGACATCAAGCTGTCTCATGTCATGCAATGTGACTCGGAGGCTGCTCAGTTCCCTCCTCCCCTGAGTGCCTCCTTGCCCCTTGCCAGCAGGAGCCATGCCCATTCCAGCATCTTCTCTGGGTCATGCTATGCCCTCAGCTACCCCATGTGATGGCAGCACCGTCAATACCCTGCATTGGGTTAGCAGTGAACGTCACCCCATGAGGCTGAGCGGGTGGCCCTATTAATGAGTCACAAGATGGAGCAGAGGTCTGAACTCACTCCTTCAGGCATGCTAGCTCTACCCTACAAATACCAAGCAAAGCAGTATGCTACTCTCCAAAAAAAAAAAAAAAAAATCAAATATGCCTTCATGCAAAAAGTGGCAGTTTTGTTCAGTGAGAGGATGTCACTTTTGCATGGTCATTTACTCACAGCAATGATGCCCTTTGAGGCAAAAGAAACCTTTTATTTTTTTTCCTCTTGTTGCAGTTGGTGGGTGTAAGTAGAAAGAAAAAAGAAAATTCCATTCTTTAAATATAGGAATTACTAAAATAGTGGATTAGATTGGTGACTATAGGAGGGAAAAGCTAAATACAGAAGTGGGGAAAGAAAAAAGGAAGAAGAAATGAAGGAAAGCAACAAATGTTTGAGGAAAGAATAAACGGAATTTCTTTTTCTCTCTGTTATTCTTTCTTCCCACCAGTCCTTCCAATTAAAATCTTTTCTTGGATTGTAGGCATCGATCTAGCAACTATATGAAGCAAGTAATTAATGCTATGTATGGAAATAGTGTTACCAACTTAAGTGATCACAGTTAAGATCAGATTTCTGTTCCTTTTTTCTGTAATGTACATGTAGAATTATATTTCCCATGATGGAATATTTCTTTTGCAATTTGTTAATTGCCTTTTTTATTATGAATATAATTTGTACTCAGAGAGCTACAAAAGGACATAGGGCTCCAACAGCACTTAGAAACACAGTCAGATCTGCAATGGGAAATAAAGAGATGAATTAAATGATCCCCAAATGCTTTCTGGGCCTGGAACACAGGCTATGGATGTGTCTTTTAACAAGTTAATTTCTCCCCAGACACATCCACACTGTCAAATAAGTAAACCTCGGACTGTGCCCAGAGCTGAGGAAATCCAGGCTCTCGTGTGTTAAAGATGCACATGCCAGACTCAGAGGTGCAGAAGCAATTACCTCCAGTTGTCTCTTAACAGGTGGGAACCTGGATGCTAGGTCTGGGGGAACAGCGTAATTCCTGGATTTGCGCCAGTTAGAGGTTAGCAGGTGCAGTACCACTTCTGCTGGTCTCTGAAAAACTAAAGGCAACTATTAAAGTTCTTCCTAAAACACTGGGAATTCAGGTTGGGTATCATCACCATCTTTCCTCTGTCTGATGTCTTTACCATATAGAAAAGAGATTTCTAAATACATTTCACAAGCTCTGTCCTTTTTGTTACCATTAATGATATTTAATTCCTGAAGATATATGTCTAGTTAAATATTTATCATAAATAAGCCTGCATTATAGAGTTATAATCCATTTAAAAATGCAGATCATGTCTAAAAAAGACATTTAATACAGATGTTATGCAATATTTATCAATTAAAACTAGTTTCAGGGATTCATAGTTGCATAATGATTTATAAATAAAAAATAATACTGGAGGATATGTTTCATTTAAACTATTTTTTAAATTCAGTTATATCTAATATTTTGGTAGTTAAATTGAAATCTTGCTACGTAATTTACATCTGAGGACATAAGCTAACATGTAACTTCATTTCATCTTCTTTAGGGTAAAGTATATTCAGGAGATTCATAGGAACATTAAATCTAACCTGACAGAACATAAGAAATGCAGGTATGGTAGTCATTAGCAATCCTTCACCATGGCTAAAGTTTTCTTGGAAAGAGATCAAGAGTGATATGGATTCCTTGAGAAGACCAAAGAGATAGGTCTTTGGTGTTATAACCCTGCTCTAGGTGGTGTAACACCACCACTGACATTTCTGTATGCTATTTTCTGAAGGCCATGGATATTTGTTACAAGTGTTGTCCAGACCCAGTCGTACCTAGACTGTGAGATCTAAGACAATTCTAGTGTCAGGCTACATTAGTTCCAAAGAAAATAGCAGTTCTTTTCCCTTCTGCTGGTGTCTGAAATATTTGGTTGATGCAACCACTCTAAACTGAAAGAAAGCCTTCATAGGATTTCCTGGATTTACTTTCCTGTACATGTTAATTGGGAAGTTACTACTTAATCATTTTGTATTGTCCCAGTTAACTCCCCCCACCCCCCAAGAAAAAAACATTAGGAAGTTGGTATTGATATATTGCATTCACAGAATATTTGAGACTTCCTGAGCCTTTGGAGGATCACAGTGTTTTAAATGCATTTACAGATTCAGAATTATGTCCTGGTATTGTTTTGTGGTTCAGTTTGCCCTGAATTCTTGTATCCCTCTGTTGCTTCTTATCTCAGTCTTATACTGAAAAACCCTTCAGGCACACACCAACTTTTGCTTCTGACACTGTGCCCATGGTAGGGTAGTCTTTCAGCATAAAGCCTCAAAATGATACAAATAATCATAACAAAAAAACACTGTGATCATCTGTTTAGGTTTCCTCTAGTAACACAAAGTCTCAGGACTTCAAACTGATTCTAGTTTAAATTACGATTAATCTTTTGGGAAAAAGAGTGTCTAGTTGTGGTTTAAGTATTTCCAGTGATGGAGAATCCATCACAATCCTCTGCAACTGATAAATGTTAATTATTAGTGCTTCTATCAATAGTTATCAGTTACTTAAAACAAACAAACAAAAAAACCAACAACAAAAGCTACCTATATGTTTACTCAGAATTGCAGGTGAAAAAGATCTATTCAGTTTAGTCATCTGCAAAGATGAAGATCTCTTCATGCTATACCACTCCATCCCAAAGGATATCGTATTTCTCGTTATTTAACCCTAGAAACTTTGAAGGGTCTTTGAGGAGATTACTTCTCTAAAGATATAACAAACAATAGGATTGAACAAATAACTCATTGTGGCTTTCACTTTTTCCTGTTGCAAAATGTCCATGAACAGCTCATACATTATTTAACACGGCACTTCAGAATTACTCCATGGAACTGTACATTTGTGGATGTGTGCAAGAAAGTGAGAGATTATTATTCCATCCCAAACAATTGCTTGGAAAGTTCCCTGTAAACATTTGAATCTTGAGAAATATTATCTGTAATGGATCATATCAGTATCTCAATATTATTTCTGGATTTGACAGGTACTGCTCACTGCACGGGGGTTGGACTAGATGACCTTTAAAGGTCCTGTCTGACTGTAAACAATCTGCGATTCTATCAGCAAGTGAAATGTATTTGGATTTTGGCTCTGCTATGCAGACACATAGAAAATTTTTAAAATTGCAACAAAACAAACCTCCTCTTCCTGGGCCAGTTAGGCCTTATCTGAGACATCATTATTACAAATCTTGTGTTTACTGGTGAAACTTGTAGACAAGTCATGAAATGGATGCAGCTTACTGGAGTCAAGCCAACCCTGGCACCTGCAGCATGTCTGCATGTGTCCCACCAGAGGTCTGAGAGTAATCTGCCAACAACTGCCTTGGTAAGAAGTGAGTGACAGATTCATGTTTCACCTCTCCTCTTACTCTCCCTATATACATGCACACCCTGTGGCTTCACAGCCTTCAGCAGCTGGTAAAACCTCAGGTAGGCAGCACAGGACAGCAACCCCTGTAGATATCCTGGTCCACCCACTGCCTCCAGCTAGACAGGAAAGGTGCGCTCCTCCGTAACAAGAATGTAGACTGGGAGCCTGCCAGGCACAGCAGCATCTAAGATTTGAGGGCATTAAATAAAGATTGCTTTTTACTAACAATTCTCTGTGAAATTAGAACATACTTTTCCTGATTGATTGTTTGTTTGTTTTTAAGTACCTGAGTCCAAAACACAGCTAACAGCCATTCTTGGTATGGCTTGTATTATGAAACAAGAAATTATTTTAATTGCTCCAGCGATTCCCTTCCCATTGCTATAAACAAAATGATTTCCTTCAGCAGCAGTCTGACTCACGTTGTACTCGACAAAAGAGCTGCTTGCTCCAATCAAGGCTGGTGTGAAGTCTGTGCTGGGGCTGCAGCCTCTCCCCTCGCATGGACTGCAGTGCGCAGACTGGGTCTGCAGCCAGCCAGGGGGTACTGCTGGGGCAGGGACTGACCTCTTGGCCCCTTGCTTTACTCCATCCTCACCTAGCTCAGTTTATACAAGCTCTGCTTCTCTCCCTCGCAACAACATTTATTTACAAGCCATTTCAATGTTTCTCATTTGGAAACAATTTTAACACAGGGAAAGGCAAGAGCTCCATGCTGGAAAAGCTCCGAGAGCCCTGCTCTTGTCTGAATTATTTCTAGATGGAAGTACCTTTGTGAGGTTTGGAGTTTTTTCCCTTGAGCAGGTTCAGCCCCTGTAAAGAAATTAAAGTCAAGACAGAAAAGCAGATTGAGTCCAAAGGAGTAGGAAAGAGATGTAGTTTCATGGGAAAATCTTGTGGATTTTCTCTTCAGATGTGCTGATCTATAGATTGATGCACTCAAGGCAAGACAAAACTAACATGAAAATGCAGCTCTGGCACTGCACAGCCTGCAGAACCTCCTCTGTTGGTGTCAGCTTTGAGCTCACAACTTTAAAATTATTGATTTAAACATTTTACTATTGATTGCACAATTAAAGCATGAGTGGAGGAAGGACCATGCAGCCGGTTATTGTATTCAGCTTCACTTTATATGACTCGGAGACACATTATTTATTTGTGTGTTGCTGTTGGATGAGATTGAAATGTGTCTTTAGATGTTATTTGGCCCTTGGCAAGTAAAATGCCTTGGATGAATATCCAGTCTTAAGCTGGTAGCACTATTATATGAAGACTACACTTATGCTTTCATCTTCTGGGTGCTTATTCATAATGCTGTCATTAACCAAATGCTGGTAACTTTCTCCATAAGTCTAAGAAGTCTGTATTATTAATAAACAAGTCCTTTGCTGAGCCTTTGAAAACACCTCTATATACTCAATGCTCAAGTGAAAAAGGGAGACATGAAGAGAGATTTTTCCCAGACATTTCAGGGTCCAGAAATGACATCATGACTTTTAATCTTAAATTCATAATAATTTTCTGTAGGCTACACCCTAACCAATATACAGTTTAAATTGTGTAAAAGCAAATTGATAGTATTTAAGGGACACAATTACGTTTCTACATATCTGGAGAAGTATCTATTTTTCTTCGTGTACCTCTCATGGTTTTAGTGGAACTGCAGAAGTGTAGAGATGCCCCAAACAGAATTTATTAATAGACCTAAGAAGTCCATTGATAGTGATACATATGCATTTTAAGTAAGAAGAAATGCCTTCAAACTGATCTGTGTAGTAATTGATACAGCAAAACTAAGCAAGGTACTTCTCAGAAGTGTGTAGTATCTTTGAATCTGTTGGCAACAAACGTAAAAACTTCCTGATGCAAGGCAAAGAGATTACAGAGAACATTTGGGAAAGAATGGAATGTTATTTTCTACTAAAATAACACATGAGAGTAAATGATTTTTTTTTTTTTCAAATTTTATTGTCAATGACAAATAATCTGGAACTGCATGAACTAAGAATTCTTTAAAAGATACCTCAAGTAACTCACAATATTTAGCTAGGCATAATCATAGCAGCATTTTCAGTTTGGATATAATACTGGGTTGAGGTGGTGGCTGCACTTATTCAGCCTGAGTTAAAGCAGAGGAGATGTTACTTATAATAACTCCTTCCATTAAACTCATAGCTTACCGCAGAAGAACATCCAGCAGTCTACATAGTTGTTTGCTAACTGTTAAGACAGCAGTCTGGGCTTTGTCCCATAATCAATAATCATCCATCCTTCATTTTTTTTGCTACCTAAGCACAACTACTAAATAGATATTATGAGAGGTGTATACAACTATCACCAATAAACCATCTTTGTTCAACACCCTGCCTGTGACACAGCAACGTTTTCTTTTTTCTTATCCTTTGAAAATGCTTTTGAAAATATTTGCTGTATCGATGAAGTAGGTCTGCCCTTAAAAGCCTGAAAAATGTGTTGGAAAACCTCAAAAAGCTAGTTTACATTTTTTCACTTATTTACCAGTTGCATATAAATCACAGCTGAAACCCTGATCTGTAGGTCTGAACACATACAGCCTCTGGAAGATGTGATCTGAACTCAAGATTGGATCAGATTGCAAGTTTTGCAAAGGATTTTCTTGTTTTCATATCATAAAACTCTGAAGCCGAGCATGTTGACCTTGAGAACACTCCAAATTACATGGGACAGACCTATCACTAATAAAACCCTAGAATATACAAACTATTACAAAGAGATAGAAGAGTCTCTTGATATTGTTGGTATCAGGGTTAATGATTCAATAATTAATTACATTTCATTCAAATTATTACTTTTTACTTCATGTGCTTGCCAGCTCAGGTTATATAACTGGTCATACAAATTGCATAGGATTAAGTTTCATCATTTGGATTTCCTGATGCTTTTAAAACAGGAGAATTATAAGCAAAACAGTTTAGGCTTTGAATTTTCTGATATGCAGTTCTTTGAACAAAAATTTTGAACACTCTAGGGGTTCTGTGAATACTTTGCACTTTTGAATAGCTGTGATAGTACATAATACAATCCTGTCATTAGCCTTAATCCAAATTAAATAGAAAGATTTTTTTCCAAATATCCCCATCTTTCTTGGAAAACCAAATAGCATTTTGATAGTGTTGCTAATTTCTGGTTAGTGACCAATAATTGGAAGCCCTAATCATTCAAGGTTGTTTTATTTTCTATTTAGGATGTTTCTAATGAGTGCATTGCTTAAAAATTCTTCAGGAATATTTTATTGGCTTTAATGTGAGCAGTGTTTCACCTCAAGTTCTGTTCAGATTTCCGAACACCTTGCTCCTCCAAGGTGAATCCACGTAGAAGCATGGTCTTAATTGCACGTAAATAAGGTTGAGGGCAAAACTTGACCTCAAATTTTGGTTTTACTCAAAACCAAAACCCAGATGAGAACACTAGATTTTCTGTCTCTCTCTAAAAAATGAGCAATATTGAGAAATCCAAGTTGCTCAGGTGCATTTGAGAAGTTCACAGTGCAGCCAAGGAAGATAATGTAGTTTTCAGGTCTGTATGTTTCAACCCATGCAATTTAAAGGAATGTTAATTAAACTGATCATTTTCTAAGGAAATATGTTCCCTAGCTTCTGCAAAATGAAGATTCAGCTGGCTTATCAGATTTTCTAGTAGATATTTATCTATAGACCAGGAAGTAAAGTTCTTTTCTCAGCCTATAGTTTAGGCAAATAGGACACATAGTCAGTAGGGGAAGGGTTGAAAAACTTGTGCTTTGATTGAACTGGACATGGTCATCTTGGGGCTGTTCACAACAGGCCCAAGTTACAGCAGTTCGCATGTTATTAAAAACTACAATCACAGCAGGTTGCATTGCAGATGTCCAAATAGTCAAGGAATTTATGTCGCTAAACCTCATGCCATAACTACTTCTTGGTAGAACTTGGCATTTTAAAATCTTGGACCTTAAATGTAATAGATAAACTGAAACAATTAAAACATGCCAGGGAAGTCAGGATTCAAAATAACTGAATTCATTAGGATTAACTTTAGCTGGCACTGCACATATTAGACAACATGTACTGCTATTCCATATTTGTTTTCTGAATATGATCTGATTTTCCACAGTAAACTCCTGAGTTAGAAACTGTATTCTTTGTTTGCTATCAAATTAAAATCACATGTATACACCTCATATTTTGACTGGGTGTAGTAAGCATTCAGTTTTCAAATAATCATGCACATCAGAGCACTTATAGATCATCTCAGATATGATGGGAAAAACTTCAGCTACGAAAACCTGTCCTAGTCAGGTATCTCTTCCTTCCAGGCTCACTGTATCATGTTTCTACATAAAGAACAACATCCTTCCTGGAATGTTCCCCCTTAGGGGCAACACCAAGGAAAAAAACCAGGGAACTTGCCTGTGAGACATTGGCATGTCTTTGATTCATTGATCCTGAGGACAGTGCTGAGACATCCTCAAGAATTCAATGGCTTTGGAATCTGAGTTACTCCTTTGCTATCCCAAAACCATGGGAAGTTGCAGATGATGATGATGATTATTATTCTCTGGCAGTGAAAATGCTGGTTTAATGTTTTTTATTTGGTTGGGAAGAATAAGAATTCGTCCTCGTCTTGGTAGTCTTATGTTCGTCTAGACTATGTCAGCATGAAGTGAGTAAATGATGTTGGTATTAACAAACAGAATCCTTTTCCTTTCCTGTACTTGGATTATCTGTGTATTATATTCTTGCAGCTGCACCAAGCCTCCAAAAGTCCATAAAGCTGCACTTAGTGCTTCCACATGTAGTCTGATTGCAGGGTCAGATTAAACATAAATATATTTAAAAAAAGTTTTCAAGAGCCTGTCACTTTTCCCTGTAAGTTCAAAAGACAACCACCAGATTCTTCTTCTGTTATTCTAGCTGTACTGATACAACTCAAGATTTAGTTTAATTTGAGTATAAAGTCTAACTAAAAAAATTCATTTATTTATGAGTAATATTATAAAATAAGTGATTTTTTTAGCCTGGAATGTCCTTAAGCATTTTGAAACTGTAAAATCCTATTCAAGCTGTCTCTTCTTTACTTCAGTCCATTCAAAAAAACAGTTTCTAAGACTTCCAAATACTGACAGAAATGCTTGTTAACTTCATAGAAAACATCCAAACAGCTCATGGAATTTTTGCCTTGGGGAAGCATTTGTTTTTCTTGTTTGGTCAATTAAACACTGCTTTTCCTAAAAGAGTGTATTGTAACATCAGGCATGATAATAACCATAAACACCAAGTTGGTTGTTGCAAAAAGTTTGTGTTGATGTCCATGTTCCAGTTACACATTTGAAGACCTCAGGCACTCAGAGGAGGGGAAATGCAAACTGAAGAGTCTTCTGCATAATTTACCTTGAGATTATTCATACTGAAGAGCTCCAAGCAGATAAAAAGTAGCTTTCTTATGAAGATGATGGTGTTCTAATGGCAAGGAGCAAAAAAATTAAGCTATGTGATTATTTTTTCAGTGTAAGTAAGTAAAGAGAATTTTAAATAGAAATATTATAAAGAAGTTATCACAGTGCCATCAAAAGCGTTGGGAAAGCTTTTCTGCTGAAAAGGAATAGATGTAAAGAGCACAAAGTCTTGAGCTGGATGAACACTTAGAGAGTGCTGATTCGAAGGAAATTGATAAATTTGACAGAAAACAATTATTTCACCAACATCTTCAGGAAAAAATTTATTTCAACACAATTAAGATGCATGATGTTCACTTTATGTTTTATTTTTATGCTTATATTTTAGATTTATCTTTTTTTTTAACATTAGAATAGAAAGGTCAAAATGATACAAAGTTACAGTGAAGCATTTTTGTAAGTCTGAAGTGAACCATTGATTTTGAATTACTTCAATCTCACACGAAAGCAAGGATTACAGATTTTGAAGCCTTGGACTTTCCCATGAGGTGGGTCTCAGGTCGGAAATCATCTCTGTGCTGGAAAGCTTTTAAAAACACGCTTAATTCCTTGTCCAGAAGCAGGAGAATTTGAGCATGTATTTAAGTGCTGTGCTTACCTGAAGGCTCAAAAGGATGTGTAAAAGGAGTTGTGAAGGGAGCTCATCTCCTGAGAAAAGTGAGACAAATCCAACCCAGGCTGCTGTAGGTGCCTGCAATGAAGCTGCCTGGGGTTCCTGTGAACCTACTGGGCCAAGAGAGGATGGTTTATCTGGCTAAAACTTCGATGTTAGAATGAGATGAATTGTGCCCAAGAGATTCCTAGTTTTTTTCTAAATTTCATACAAAAAAAGTCAATCCAGGAGGCAAATCTGGCAAGCAGTACATAATCTATCTACAAAAATAGGTCTTACAAATGTTTACAGATGTATAATTTCAGATGGTGTGTTTCCTTTCATTGGTAACATTTACAGATCCTGCCTTCAGAGTCACAAACACTTAAAGCTGATAAATGGTGTACCACCATTTATTTAAAATAAAATATACTGTATATTCTTCAGTGTTTCAATACAACTACAAGATATCTTCCTCTTTTGATGTGGTACTTAACTTCTCATCCTGAATTGATTATGTTAATGATGACACTATAGTTAGAGATGCCTAGAAGAATAGCCACATCTATGCCTCCTTCCCCTCTCCATTGGGTTGGTAAGCACGTATAGAAGCCCTGGACTGCAGTCCCTAGCAGGCTTGTGGCATGCCGTAAGTAGAACATGTTAACTGTGACTCTCCCACGAAGTCCTTATTAGGCTAACCCAGCAGATTTTACTCTCCTCCTTTCTCCAGGTTGCTGTGGGAGTGTAACTGATGCGCCTCATTAGCGTTAGAGATTGTGTGAGTAATCCTATTGTTTCTATCTTTCTGTGTAAAGTGTGTATAATCACTCTGCTTCCTCATGATGGTATGAGTAACCTCATTTGATGACAGGCTTTTTCCATATTCCCTATTTTCTGCTTTTTAACTTGTGATTCTACTTCTGTAACTTTGGATTGATTCAGGTGAGGGAGGAGGCTGGGAGGTGGGAAGAAAGAGGTATGCAAAGGAGAACAAAAGCACTTTTTGCTCCGTCGCCTGCAACCCTTATGGTTCAGTTTGACTGTGGGCTAGAGATCGGATGATAAGCTGGAGGAAATCACACAGACAAAATGCGCTCAGACCATGTTGCTGCAGAGATTAATGCCTCAGTGCTGCTGCAATGGCAGTGTTTGGGTTTGCCTTCTGCTGGTGGCCTGGCCTGCACATGCCCCAGAGGAGCCTGGGCAGGAGAGTTTGCACCCTTTTTCATGGGCAAATCTGACATGGCTTTGCTTTGGAAACTAAGAGGGTGCATAGAGCTTGTACATGGGCTTTGCAGACCATGGCCTTTGGCAGCGTACCTGTGGGAGTGAAAGAGGAGGGAACGGAGAGCCCCACACCTGGCAGTCACTCCTTCTCTCACAGGGAAGTGAGAAAGTGCCCTCCAGCTGCTTCTCCCTAGGCTGGGGGTGGCATAGGAGGCAACCTGAGCCGCTGTCATGGAGCTTGATTCTCCCTTTCGTGCTTCATGTTAGAGCCAGGCTGAAGGAAGGATGGCAGGGATGTTCCTCAGAACTTCATGTGAATATGCTTGCAGCACCATGAAGGGTATGACTGCTGAGAGGGGTCCATGTGGCTATTACAATGAAGGGCCCTTGTCCCGTTCCCAGCAGGTGGGAGCAGTAACTTCATGAAGGTATGACCATCCTAGGGGCCTTATCTGTGTTTGCTCTGCCAATGCTGCTCTGCTGGTGGAGTCGAACCTCTGAGATGGGAAACCTGGGGCCATGAAATCAAGTTTAAGCAATGTCTAGAGTTTGTTTACAAATGAGTTTGCTACCTGGAAGAATCATAGGGTAATAAGTTACCCTCTTAAAAGGGTATACAAATCCAGCCATCGATTGAGCATTATTTCTGTCTTGGCTAATTCCAATTTAATGATTATCTGTCTGAGTCCTTTCCTTCTCTTCATCTGCTGGGCAAAGCTGCCCTGTTCAGTCCAGCATCTCCTGTCATTCACTGTACAGAAATTGTTTTTCTTTTGAAGTTCTTTTGAGAACTCTGTGAGGAAAGATCTGAAAACCAAAAACTTGAACTGGTTTTGAGCACAAGGATAGCATAACTCTTTACTCATGTCCAGCAGTTAACTGAAAGCACTGAATATCTAGCTTAGCTTCGTTATTTCAGATGATACATTTGTTTTCCTCTTGCTACATATGCCCTGTTCTTGCTGCTACTCAGTATTCACTAATGCCAGCACATCCAGCATATTGTAGTGCTTTTCTCAGTGTATTCCTGTGTTCAGCTCTCCCAGTCAGAGAGACAGTCATATTGGGTTCTACAGTCACATGTACTTTGCAATATCCCTCTGCCAGTCGTTTTCACCAGTACTGCGTCTGTCCCTACTGCAACATTTTGCCGCAGGAGATGGGCAGTATTGTTCAAAACATTTCCCAAATGCTCAATAAGAATTCTTGTTTCCGCAATTTAAGGTTTGTTGTATTTCTTGGATATGAGGCAGCTCATCGGTTTTTGGAAGTGCAGACATACATAAGTCTAAGGGAGAAAGGAGGTTAAACATCAGCCACTGGATTGATGGATTGCTTTGCTTTACTTTCTTCATAATACATAGACATAGAACAAAATCTTACATCTAGCACTTTGACATTTTCAGCAGACATAAAATACAGACCAACAGAAAAACAACAGGAGCACATACCAGAAGTCAGCCCCACAAAAATCAACCTTTTTTTTACCTTGCTGCCACAAAGCTCTAATCCCCACATTGTTAAAATATTTACCTCTCTTCTTTCCTCTGTACAAGCTCAGCCCACTTGATTAATAGTCCATTTCTTTTTATTGTCTACTGTCTTTGTGGTAACATTTTCATTTGCAGGATGAGAGGGGAGGAAATGCACTGGTGACTTGCCTGTTGCTACTCATTTTATGCAAAATTTCCTCAGGTTCTATAGTGATGGGTATCTGGGCATCTTTTCTTCTGTACTATCCAGCATGGAAGGGTCTTGATCCATGTTACCCATACAGTAGATACTCATCATTAGCAACATATCAGTGCTTAGTTGATCTTAAATTATTATTTTTGCCACTAGCTGGATAACAGAATAAATGTCAGGGAAAGTGTCCCGTGGGCAAGTATTGATTGCTGTTTCAAGTTATTGCCAGAAATGAGATCCACAGTAGCTACCCAAAAACATTACAGTACAAGTTGGTTAGATGCCATGTTCTGAACTGTTTTCAACTTTGTTGAGAACATTATTGATCATCTATATCCAAGTGGACTTGTTTTCCTAAGTGTTCTTGTTACAGCTTCTGGCTTACCTACAAGCACACTGAACCAAGTACACTTTGTCTGAGGAACTAAGCAGTCTCTGGTCTGCATTGCTTTTGAATTGAAACCACCTTCTAAGAGACTTTCTCAACCCTGATGTCATCAGCAGAGAACAGAGCTGTGTTGGAACATGAGGGGAATATTAGATCATGGAAATTAACTAAGTGGAAGGACTTAATTTAATTCCTTCATTCCCAGATTGGTTTTCTTTTTTTAAAGTCATAACAAATTAGGAGGACTATCTAGTGCAGGAAAAAACCCCAACCTGACCCAAACCAAAACCCTAGGAAAAAAACAGTAGTTCCAGGGTCGTAATGTCTTTGCCTTATGACCTGATGTGTCCCTCCTGATGTGATTTTAAAATACACAATGTATTTTGCAGAATATGCTCTCCACTGTCTTGCATGGAGGCATCAGTTACTGATGCCACTGCAATGTGGTAGAAAACTGTTTTTAAAATCCTGGTAAAAAGGATTGTGCTTGATACGGTCATAGGCTGATGAGATGACGCAGAAGTGGTGCTGATGATCTGTGATTTCTCTATTTTGGGAACATATATCCTAGGAGCGTAGCTGATTGAAACAGCTGTAAGAAATAGAGCTATTTATTTTAATTGTTAATGAGAGATGGTAGAAGGCATTAATTGCAAACGGGCTTGTGAACACGTTGGTCATGTAACAGTTCTCATACACTGGTACTGGCTGCAGCATTAGAGCATCCCCGAGTCTGAGGACTGATTGGGGCAGTTTCCCAGCTGCCCTCAGACAGATGGAGGAATGGATGGATGCCAGACTTCTCTGCTTTTTCTTTACAGGTTTTATGTGACCCAGTAGAGCATTACTGAAACAGCAGGTACTGTACCACTCACGTAGTAAAAGCTAATGGGTTTGTTGCTGAAATTTTTAGGTTTTCTGTGTGCAGTTGTAAGCATCCCATTTATCTAACAGCTGTGCTATTGTTCTTTATGACCACTGACTTGAATGAGTTACCAGGAGCTGTTTCAGAAGGGTCTCTTTGTCGCCTGTGGCTGTTTTTATCTATGCTCCTGTGTTCCTCAAAAAGACCTGGGCTTTAAAAAGGTGTGACTCAGCACAGTTGTGTCATGTCATTTATTATTATTTCTTGATGAGAGCCTTGGGCATTACCTCAACACAATTATGAAGTAGGACCCTATTGTGGCTGGCCCTGTACACAAATAAGCTGAAGGCTAGTCCTGCTACAAATTGAACAGTGCATTGAGAAATACCAGCTAGAGACAACGAAATGAGTGCAGAAAAACAAGATAATATTGTAGCCATCAGTGGTTGGGTTAGTCTGCAACTGCCACAGATGAAAACACTGGATTTCTAGTTTGCAAAAAGCTCCTTAAAAAAAAAAAACACATAAAATTACACTGTATTTATGAGTCAAACAGAAACAAAAGTTTTGAAGCTGTGAACCAGTTGTAAAAATGGTTGTAGAATGATTGAAACAGTGTACCAGTAAACTTGGACTTTCATTTCATCATCCCTGCTGCTGAAGAACAGGTCTGTTTCTGTGGCTGGTGGTTGTGCTCCCAACCCTGTCCTTCCATGACAACACACTTCTGCAGACTGCTTCATAGTGAGACTGGCAGTGTGCTGAGCCTCAGACCAGCTGGCTCAGCCACCATGTCCGCTGCTCTGGACTGGACTCCCAGAATCCAGCCCTGCTCCCATAGGAAAGCACATGGCCACCCAAAAGATATCCCACTGAAATAAAGGTTTCCGAAATTTCCTAGCTCTCTTGAGCTTGAAAAACAGAGCTTGAGCTCAGATACCTGGGGGACACCAGGTACTCACCAAAGCCTCTCTGTCTATGTCCTACTCAGCTGGACAGGGGAGAGAAAATATAATGAAATGTTTGTGGGTCGAGAGACAAGGACAGGAAGAGATTACTCAGCAATTGCTGTCATGGGCAAAACAGACTCAACTTGCGGAAATTAACTTATTAAGATACAAATTAGAGTAGGAGAATGAGAAATAAAACCCAAATCTTAAAACACCTTCCCCTACCCCTCCTTTCTTCCTGGGCTTAAGGTTAGCCCTGAACTCTCTTCCTGCTCCACTCCAGCAGCACAGGGGACAGGCAATGGGTGTTATGGTCAGTTCATGACATGTTATCTTTTCTGCTCCTTCCTCCTCCTCATGGCGAGGATGCTTCAGTCTTCCCCTGCTCCAGTGTGGGGTCTCTGTCATGGAAGACACTTGTTTATTAACATCTCCAATGTGAGTCCTTCCCACAGGCTTCAGTTCTTCATGAACTGCTCCAGTGTGGGTACCTTCCACAGGGTACCTTTCAGGTACAGACTGCTCTAGTGTGGGTCCCCCATGGGGTCACAAATCCTGCCAGCAAACCTGCTTCAGCAAGGGCTCCTCTTTCCACAGGTCCTGCCAGGAGCCTGCTCTAGCATGGGCTTCCCACAGGGTCAAAGCCTCCTTCAGGTGCATCCACCTGCTCCAGCAAGGGGTCCTCCTCAGGCTGCAGGTTGATTTATGCTCCACCATTAACCTCCATGGGCTGCAGGGTGACAGCCTGCCTCACCATGGTCTTCACCATGGTTTGCAGAGTAATTTCTAGTCCAGTGCCTGGACCACCTCCTCCTTCTCCTTCACTGACCTCGGTGTCTGCAGGGTTGTTTCTCTCCCATATTCTCTCTCCTCTCTCTGGTTGCAGTTGCTGTTGCTCACTTTCCCCCCCTTCTTAAATATGTTGGCAGAGAGGCACTAGCACTGTCGCTGATTGGCTCAGCCTTCACCAGTGGCAGGTCCATCTTGGAGCCAGCTGACTTTGGCTCTATCAGACATGAGGGGAGCTTCTAGCAGCTTCTCACAGAAGCCATCCCTGAGTCCACTGATATCTGAAATGTTTGGTTATCTCTCTTCAAGAAGGTGGTAGATGGAAGGTGTAGTCAGCACTGAGGAAAAAAAAAAATCAAAAAATATCCATTTCAGCCCCTCTGCAGAAAGCTGTACCTGATGTAAAGGTACAGACTTTATCTAATTTTATATTTTGTAGCTATTACTATAGACTTTGTGAGACCACTGAAAACTGAGGAGACGTAGGATTTAGAAATCAGAGCATAATGATTTTTGAATGTTCAGATTGAGATATATAGGAAACATACTTTGCAAATAAGTATCACATAGTACAGAAAATACATTGGTAGAAGATAGTATTTTACTGGGACTGAGGAATTTTATATCCTTTCTTCAAGCCAAGGAAAAGAAAAGGAATGGAGATAGTGGAAAAAGCAAATTAAAATGCAACTCTCCTCCTCTCCTGAATCTCCCCTCTCCTCAAATCCTTGTTGAAAAGGTTGGATGTGAACAGGAAAGGTGTGATTAGGCAAAGTAGACATTGAAGTGATTTAAATAAAATGGTTCATAGCAAGAAATGAACAAATCAAGGTAGAATTAACAAATAAAAGGTGGTTTAAAAACCCACAGGGAATGGCAAGGCCACTGCACTAATCTACAAAAGGAAAACATCTGAGTGAACGGGTTGCTCATAGCAGGTGGAGTTGAGTCATGGGGGGGAGCATAGCAGGGTCCATGAGGAGGTGTGAAACCTTAAATCACCATGTCCACTAGCCCTTTTCTAGTTCAAGCCAGGCTTGTGAGGCATAAGCAAGAGGGAGTTTAATAGCTGAGAGATAAGGGGTAGGGACATGGCAGCAGGGTGGAAGGCCAAAGCCCACAGGCACCCTAGGCACCTGGGCCCCTCTCTGGGCACCAGTGACCACCGTGACCAGCAGCCTCTTCTCCACCCGCTTGCTGCTACTAGTTCACTTTCCTGACAGGTTGCTGAGCTGAGCTACTTTTCTCAAGGGCCACATGAGGCTCAAGAGGCAACACAAGAAAAGCTGCAGCTATCATGGTTAGGAGGGTGAAGTAGGAGTGCCTTTTTCAAACTGTAAGGCTAATTTTATCATTAAATGGCTGCTGGGCAACAGCTTGGACTTTGAATGCATTTAATCCAAACCATGCAATCTGAGTAGAGTTCAGAAAGAGAAGGGGACATGAAATGGACATTACAAAATTAACTGGATGGAAGAAATAGAAGAAAAAAAAGAGCACAAGAGAATGGCAGGATTGGTTGCACAATGTGTTTTGAACAGCTAAGAACAGCTATAACCTCATAGATATTCTCCTAACTCCTAAAAAATTCTGCATTCTGTAGAAGTGAATTGAGCACATTTCTTACTGGTAGTATCTGGGTGAGGATTTCTGTGTGAAAGACTATTGTAGGAGCTGCTAATGTCAGTGGCACCTGAAACTGGGTAAAGCATGGCGTACCTCCATCAGCCATTCATGAGAAACAGAAATAATGTATTAGGGTTTTGGTTAGTAGGCAAAATGAGGTGCTGGAGTATGTAATTTTTACATCTCTGTATAGAATAACACGCTTTCACATTGATCCAAGAACACATAGAGCTTCCCAGTAAATAAATTTTTCACTGTGATTATGGCTTTCTGCTTTACAGTCCTTCTCTCACCTCCCTTCAGGTGTTCAAGGGACCAGACCCTGCTGCTGCTGCATAAAGCTGCTCAGCTGAAGTCTGTGAGGCCATGCCAAGTGACCAAAACTGAGTATCCATCCCACAGATTGTTTTCTCTATAATTAACAACCTGGCCAAATTCTTCTCCTTATAGTCCCTTATGTAGTTCCTGGGAAGATAAGACCTGCCTGTCTGTGCAAGCCAGGCAAGGAGGAACTTGGCCCAGACTGCCCTACTCCAGTGTTTTGTAGATGGCTACCACAGTTGTAGGCTCCACTGGAAACAAATGTTGCTGCTTTGTAATAACAATGCTTTTAAATGGAGCATTAGAAGGTGACAAACCAACCTTGCAAGTCCTTTAGAGGAGCATGAAGCTCTTTTTTTGGATTTTTCCCACTCTTGTGTAAAATGCCAAACATATTCTTGCTCCTCTAGTGCTGAGATCTGCACAGCCTGGAAGCAAGGCTAGATGCAGGTGGGGAAGCTTTGCTGCCGTGTGCCTGCAGCCCTGTAGCTCGGTCAGGGGCACACACATCTTCCTGGGGATGTCTGGCCCAATGGCCCTGTGGTCCCCATCCCCACCTCCAGCCCTCACATTGGTTTCTGCCAGTTCTGTCACTCTTCTTTTGCTATTTATGGCATGAGCTAATGACTGAGGCCTGATTAGCTAAGGCATCACACTTTTCCCTATCTTGATTATATGCTTTAGAAGACTGAGTTTAACCTGGTGCTTACAAGCACACACATTGTCCGCTTACTTTCTGGAGCTGTAGTTTGGTTTGTTCCCGCTGTGTTCCAGCTACAAAAGCTGTAGAAAGAAAATATTCATCCTCATCAGGATGAGTTTTCACGTTTGTTCAGAAATTGATTCAGTGATATGTAGGAGTTAATTCCCCAAAGTCCCATATCAGGTCTACGTACCAGCACACCAGTTTCTCATGAGCAATTTGAAGTGACACAGAACCACTCTATGCTACATTCAGATGAAGATGTTGCAAAATGAAGATGTAATTTAGCAGCTCTTCCTGAAGTGTCACAGTTCATTTTTGACAATAGGAATAAAAGTTTTGCTATCATTCAACAAAGAATGAGCTGGTGTCTGCCCTGCTGAGGTTAACTTCTAAGCCATAGGAGGTCGGTGATTTCCAGGCCAAATGAAGGTTGCAGGAGAGAGGCATCCCCTACTGGTCCATGTAGGAGCTCTAAGCAGAACTGGTTATTTCCCAAGTAGCAAGCTGAACCAATCATGCAACAAATTTTGTACAGTCACGTGTGCAGCCTCAGAATGAGTATTTAACCCAGGGAAAAAAGGACATAAGAAGACAATGTCTGTATGTTGGGAGGGGAGGTAATTATTTTTACACCACGAAATACAGTGTTTGGAAATAACTGCTTGATTCACACGGTTTTCTAAAGCTAGAGGAAGACTGTTCATTGTTTGGATCAAGGAAAGTCTTTAATTTTGTGGTGCCATTTTGAAAATAAAAAGTTATATGTTTAGTGCAGGGATTCTCTAACTGCCTTCCTACGAGACTTATGCATATTTTTTTTCCTGCTTATCCATGCATAGGTTTTCATGCTGAATGGCTGCTTTTGCGAGCCTGATGATGCCATGGGCCTAGGCTGGCTGTGCTTTTCTTTCCAGTTCATACATCTGGAGCAGTCCAGTCAAGGAGTATACTGTGAAAACAATAATGTTTAAAATTTAGACTTATCACTAAAAGCATAAATTCATGTTATGACAAAAAATGGTTTCAGATAATTTAGCAAGTGGCATCTGTGTCATTGCCAGCTGCAACTGGATCTTGTCCATCTCCCTACTGGGGACTTTCCTTTCAATTGATGCTGTTATTGAAACAGCTGAGACTCAACTCCGGGTATGTTAACTTTCTGTTTTCTGCTTGTTTTAATGCTAGCTGATTCTCCTGGATACCCTGCTCTCCTTGTTAATTATACATTGAAAAGATAACAAAATATTATGAAGTGCTGCCATGTCTGTGGAATCCAGCATATCGGATTTTTTGCCTGGAGTGTCAAGCAAGATTAATTACTCTGGTAATAGCGGGATTAATCCATTCATCACATACAGTAAAAAGACAGTGTTAACATTTGGACCGTGTTTTTCACGGCCTTGAGAGGTGCAAATGGCAGAACCAGCATTTAGATAGCATTTGTACCTTTAAAAAGCCCCATTCCCCTTTTATTTTCTCCTGCTCCTTGGGCCAAATTCTTGCTGCAGGGCTGGCTGCTACCATGGGGGCAGGAGGTAGCCCTGGGGAGGGTTGTGTAGGTATGAATGTTTGGCAGAGCCCTCAAATTTTAGGTAGACGGTATAATTAGTCTGTCATTTAACATAAAAAAAAAGAAAGCTTTTATCTGTTTGCCTTAGTTCCTGCTTTCCTGTGGTGAGATTGTCAAGAACTGTTGCACAGTTTTTTAAAGCTAATTTGAGGTCAGACAGTGAGAGTCAAAATTGATTCTTGATTTTTGTCAACTGTGAGCTGCAGCTGAAGGGTCTGATTTGCGAAGAGGGTGAGCAGCCATGCTGGCGTGCTGCCCTCACTGGCAGTTCCAGCTGTCAGCATCTTCTGGACCAGACTCCAAGTTTCTGCGCTTCCTCTGAACTGATAAAACTCAGGTGCAGGATCCTTTCAGCTTAAATGACTCATGTCCCAAAATTTCTTCTATTTTGGTATAATGAAATGAAAAGAAAGTTAGATCTCTGGAATGCACCCCCATTAAAAGGAGCCTGGTAACCAGCTAACTGCATGGTTGGAGCCTGTCTCAGCTCACGCATTTGTAACCAAAACACCTCAACTTTCCAGAAGTCTCTAAATGGATTGCTTTCAGTTGGAGCAGTACACAGACATTATAAAACCTGCAATTACTTTTCCTGTGGGGCCATAAAATATAGATCTGTTAAAGTCTGGGTGTGGAACACATGGGCATCCTACAGTTCCGACCAGTGTAGATGAGAGTCTATTATGGATGATGAAAACAAGGTACTAGAAAATCCATTAGAGCTATTTGTTCCCACTTGCAATGATAGTCCCTGTAACCACATTAAATCAAAGCATCTCTGGGACTTCATTACAAATTTCTTATACCAATACCATGTGCTGATATAAATAACAGTGTAGCAAAAACAGAGAGAAGAAATTATGTTGTATGATTCAGGTATTTGTGATCAATTATTTAGCATTTATATCAGAGAAGCACTTACTCTTTTCCATTGGGGTGGGACCCTGTAGTTCTAGGGACTGTGTACATATTGAATGAACAAAAATCACTGGCCCAGAGTGCTTTGACTATCTCAATTGGGTTAAGGACATATGAGTGTAAAATGAGAGAGTAAAAATTATTAAACTCCTCTCAAGATACTGCCACTCTGGGATTGAAACTATACTCATATCCCATAAGAGAATGGAAAGAAGCCTTTGCTTTTGAACTCTAGGAAACAGTAAAAAAGAGATCAACAGAAACCTGCGGTCACTGTGTGTAACCCAGCTCTTTCCCCGTGCTCTTCAAAGCCCCCTCCTTTTCTCATATGCCATCTATAAACAGAAACAAGACAGGCTGGTGTCTTTTCTGGAAATAACAAGGCTGGCCAGGACTTGTTTGCAAGAGAAGCAAAACCAGCATGTTTTCATGATAATAAATGGAACAAGATTGTCATCGTGCTTTAGACAAGAGTCTGGAGAGAAAATTAGCCTTGTCCTTCCTCGTCCATCAGGAGGTTTGTATTTGAGTTTGAAGGCTCTGTGAGCTCAAAATATAGAAAGGAGATATGAATCAAACATGCCAATAAAGTTTGATGAAAGTAATATGAACCCAAAACAATGATTCCCCTTGCTGCCCCAGCTCTGTTTGCAGTATGTAATTATCATGAGCTGGTTGGCAGTCCTGCAATAACTAAGGAGTTAGGAATGTATCATCAATCTTAGCTTACAATTTCTTTGCTTTTGTTGGTTTATGCTAACCTCATCATACTTAAGTAGTTGCATGCATCTTTGTGAAAAACGTTCAAAATGAAAAATCCCACCTCAAAATAAACTATAGCGGATCCCTCAATTTCTAGTTTAAATATGTAATTTGCATTTTAGACATCTAAGATTCATACAACACCAGATTATAAGAACGACTTGTTGATGTAGACAAGGAGATACATCTATGTTATAAGTAATTGGTTTCAAACTCATTTTAAACAATAAATCTGAAACCTAAACTTGTAAAATGCTACATTTGCAGGGACTGCCTGTGTGGGTGCAGTTCAGATAATGAGGGCAGAGAGTCCAAGTACCTAAAGGATGTGAAAATCCATTTCTTATTCAAGGTGGCTTTGCAAATCTCAGCCTGTTTATTCAATATATTCACCTGCATGCATTTGTCCCTGTGAAACAGATGTGTCAGGGAAACATTTTCCTGTCCTGAAGTATGATACTGCTGTAGTGAAGACAGATTTTCAGGAGTTTCTTTCAGGTGCACAGGGGAGAATGAAGTTGGACTTGATGATCCTGGTAGTCCTTTCCAACCATAATGATTCTATTCTAAGTGATGCTCTGGTCTTCTATGGACCTCGAATGGCAGAACACTCTCTGTCTCCCCACAAGGCAAAAGACCTAGAGCCCTTCCCCAAGCTCTGGGCAGCTGGAGTTGATGCCATCCCAGCATGTCTGCCTGGGCAGGAGTGATGTCTTAGTACAAGCAGCAGTGCTTGGTCATGACTCAGGTTCACAGTCTTACTATCAGCCATGTGAGCTGGTTGGCCCCAAGATGACCTGAAGCAACTGATCCTTTATCCTTCTTTGGGGCTTAAAGTCTAGATTTGTTTTATCATCTTAATTCTTTAAAAGGAGAAGCGGAGGTGAGTATCCTAACCCAACAGAACCTTTGGAAGAGTTGCTATTCCTATTTTGATCCTTAATCAGTCCAATCCTGGAAAGGGGCTAAATACAGTCTGTCCACATTACTGGCATATATATGGAAAGCGGGGGACTCTACAAGCAGGTGTTACAGCATTATGTCAGTGTTGCCCCTTTTTCTCTTCCACTTCACTATGGAGTGGTACCAGAAAGGTGGATTTACCAATTATTTAGCAAAAAGCTACAGTTTAAATAAGCACACAACCTCCTTGCTCCTTTCCACCAGCCCATGACTATGGGCTCTCTGAACTGCTTGTCTGAATGCCATGTAGCAAAGCCAAAAGGCAGGAAAGTTTCCTGTTCTCACCACTGTTGGCATGGCACAACCAATGTCCATGTCTCTAGTATGCCTAAAAGAAAACTTCTGAGGCTTAGCTGTAACTCCTGAGAACATCCTTAAACATGGCTTCTGAACACATCAAAGTTACAGCTTTTATGTGTACACGTTATCTGTGTACATATGTATGTATATATAAATATTTTTTTTCAGTTTAAAGTCCCATTCAACTTCCATTCCTGGAAAGTGGATTATTTTCATTGGGTTTAATAGGAGAGTAGAATCAAGTCCCAGCTCAGGAAAGTGCTTCAATCTGAGCTTCAAGGAAGGGACTTGCTCCAGAGATTTCAATTAGGCCTGTCAGCAAAACCTTTGCTGACTAAGGTCTTCCATAGTTCAGCTGGTGTGGAGGGCAGCATCCAAGCTGGATGCTATAGGATGTTGACCTCTCTTGAGAGCCCCATGCAGCAGCTAGCCATCTGCAAAACATACAGAGTAATCATAATAATTCCCTTGGCAGCCTCTTTCAGAGAGGAAAAGGAAAAGAAAGATTAGAAAAAAGAAGGAAATTAATTTTAGTTAGTGTTGAAATACTCCTGTGATTATTGCTTTCACATTTTTTAGTCTGGGGCTATATATTAGAACATTTCTACTCTCAACACCAAATGTTGTAACAAGGTCCTCAGGGCTAATGAGTGGTAAGAGGGGAAAAAGAAAACCCATTTTACTAGTTTTGTATTCTCCCCCATTGACAAAATTAAATCTTGATCCTTAAGAGGAAGTGTGTTTAGGGGTAGTCAGTATTATTTACTAGTTGCCACAAATAGCTTTCATGTCTTATTGTAGGGATGGCCAACCTCCCTGACCCCACGAGCAATACAGCAAAATATCTTCATATGCCTGACAACCTGTTGTCCCAGAATTTATATGAATCCCCTGACTGGGGAAGGTACAAATATTAGGGTCGTATCTGTCTTCTTCCAGTGACCTCTAATAAAGCTTGCTTTTGGTTGGTTTCTATGGGGAAAGAGGAAGGGAAAGAAGGTTGTGCTTTTTTCCATTTCTTTCTGAAGTGCTGATATATGCGACACACCGGTATTGCTATACCTGGAGCATTGAACTCCTTCACTCCACCAGAAGCACTGGTAACAGCAGTCATTGCTTTGCTGAATGGCTGCCCCTGGTTAGTGGCTGCCGAGTAACGAGCACCATGATCAGGCCAGAATTGTTTAACATGGAAGGCCTGTTTACACAGGAGAGGTCAGAGGGTGTTGGTGTCCCCATACAGAGACGAGCCTGTGAGAGTCTGTGAAGCTGACTTTAAAGTAAAGGCACGCTTTAGCAGGTTCAGTTCTGAAATACGTTGCGTGTACAAACAGAGGAACAGAAAGTAAAATAACAATATTTTTCACGTACCACATGTAATAACCCTTCAAATACTTTGTGAGCCCTCTAGTGGTGTGCTCCAAGGCCTGGAAACCTCCAGGAGCCAGCTGGAGCCAGGTAGCCCTTTTGCCCACCATGCTACTACCAACACTGCTTCCTCTGCAGGGTTCAGTGTGTGCATCTCCTTGTTTCAGATTACTGTTAAAACCACAGAGATCAGACCTTTATTTCTGCCGACCCCATTCTTCAAAACATAAGGGGGAACTCACTGAAATCTGTTTCCCTCTTTAGTCTTGCCTGTACAAGTTTAGTTCATCTCCAAGAGATGCCTGCTCCTTGGTAGATGTCTTGGAGCTCCCTGGCTCCGGCCTCACAGCCGCTGCCACGGTCCCATGGCATCATTCAAACCTGTAGATGCACATGATGTACTTTTGCAGAGATTACATCCCACTGAGCCTCTGCGCTGCTGTCTCGGTGGGGTGGAAGTTGTGCCTGCCTGCCTTGTGTGTGGTGTTGCTGCCGGCCAGCTTATGAGCCAGGGCTGCGTGAGGTCTCTCCTCTCACAAAGGTGTGTGTCTCCTACATCCCAGGCAGCTGTGGTGGGCAATTAAGGCAACATTATGCCTACCATGACAGCTACAAGTCTTGTTTTCAGCATGAGATGGTATCTGGGGTTTGCTGAAGCAGCACAGTAAGGATACAGGGCTGCAAGCAAGAATTCACTGGACAGGAATAATTTGGCTGGAAAATCCTAAGTTCATTTCTAAAAGAGCTTGGCTATGGGATTTCTGTGCAGTGAAAAGCTGCACTCTGTTTTTATTCTAAACACAGTTCGGAGTGCTCCTGTAGTTTTTAGAATTGACTCATAAAGACTACAGGAGGGCACCAATTAGTGAAATAAACCTCTAATCCTCAGTGCAGTGCCTGCTATAGGACTGCTGTTTAACAGCCTTCTTGATAATCAATTCTCTTCAGCCAGCTAAATGCCATAGATGCTATGTAAATAAATGCAAGTTTAAGTGTTCTTCAGTGAGCGGTTAAAGCTATGTTCCTTCTACTCTGCCATAAAATCAGCATGCATGTTAACGGATATCTACTCCACCTTGTACAAATGACTTTTCTTGTTCATTTGATTTCTACAGCTTGAGAAAAAAAAGCAGGGAACAGCAATAAATTATTTGTTCTTCTTGGGCAACAGTTTAAAAGTCTGATACCTTAATGGCAACCAAAGATGCATATTTTACAGCCAAAATAATGCCCACAGTTTAGGTTGTTATCTTCTGTTGCAAATTTTAAGCCAGACTGCCATCCTTCAGCTTTCTGGATGAAGGGGCTATTCCTCATAGCCTTCTTCCTGTGTGACATTCATGAGATTTAGTTTTTCCTTACAAGCTGATACATTAGTAAAATACGTAATAAGTGTAGTTTGAAATGAAGCTGTGTGCAGAATCCTGTCAAAGACAAATGAACCCAACTCCATCAAGGATGATGGCAAAAACCACATTGTCTTTAAAGAAACCAGACTTTCACACAGTTTGGTGTGTCAGTGAGCAACACCTTCTAACTAACAGAGCTTTTTTTCCTAAGCAGGGTCAAAAAAGCTGGACAACCAGGTGTATTTGTCATTTCTTTTCTGTGCTGTCCTGAGGCATGAGCAGTGATGCTCAGGAAGGGATAATCAAACACTTAATAGTTTCAGAACTACAATCCAGTATCCTTTAACACAGAGACCACTGTATTATCACCAGGAGAAAATGAAAACACGAGGAGATGAAATGACTTGCCCTGAATTATCCAGCAGAACTTTAATAAAGCACAGGTCTTGTGTGTCCCTGGCACTGAGCAGATATTTAAAACAAAGTCAATAAGATGATGCTGTGTCCTGCAGGTTTCACTGAGTTGCTCACATAACATTCTTGGTCTGTCTTCATACTGATGTTGGATAATAAATCTTGGATACATAAAACATTTTGTTTGAGAGTCTAGCATTTAAGAATTTTCAAAAGCTCCAAAGTTTAGTTATCTTGGACGTGCAGGGAAAATTAGCCTTTCCTCTTTTTTGGTTTTTGTTTTGTTTTGTTTGCCAGTGTGGGTTTTGTTTATCATTTCTTATGATGTTGTGTGATACATAATCATGGGTGACTTCAAATACCCATTCTTTTCACAGATAAAAGATCTTAGTTATACAAATTCCTTCTCTATAATGGGAACTTATTCATCTATCAATGTCTTATACATGAATGGTGGCGAATTTCCACATATATTATCTATCAATATTTTAGCACATAGCACAGGTGATGAGTTTTTCATTTATTAAAATGGTGAGTTAAATTGAGGTAAACTATACTGACAGACCATATACATCTGAGATAGGACTGTTGAAACATAAGAATTTCATAAAGCAGAAACAAACATACCACATTTTTTATTCTCCAAATGTTAGCAATTTAGGAGCCACTGCTCATTTCCTCCTATGCACACATACACATAACATTTTCAGCACTGTATTAAGCATAAACGATTGAACCAATTGACATGCTGATATGCAAAGCCATCTTGAAATCTTTAGTTTAATTAATAGGCAGTTAAATTATTTCTGCTTATAACAGGAAAGATTACTTAAAGACAGATCTTTCTGAATTCAGTATCAGAAAATGGTGGTCGCTGACCCTGCCAATTCAGCCCAGTGAGAACTAGTGGACAAAAGACTGGTTATGTGAAAAATTGGAATTGAAGAGAACTCAGGGAGTCCTGCTGAAATGCCATGATAGCAAAATAAAACAATTTATTTGAAGAATATTTGAGAAGGTCTGGGGGGTTGTTTTGTTTTAAAGTTTATTTCAATTTTATTTTTTTTAGTATGAGAGACTCAGAAACTTGATTTTTGGTCTTCTTAACTTATCAAGACTCTATCCATCAAGACCCAGAAAAACACTAGGGCCTTTTACTCTACTTTGCATTGCACTGAAAATATACACTAAACATGTTTAGTATAAAACATCTTTAAAACATGTAGCATATTTTCCTGCCAAAGATCTGTGTCTGCTGTTACTAGGGCCAGTGGTTTATCATAATAAATCATACCAGTTGTCATGGGGAAAGTGCAAGGCAAGCATCATAAGTGTGTAGAAAAAAACATGGATTATTTTATTTAAATACAGATATTCTTTATTTTAAAATACACATATTTTAAAAAGAACAATTTTGTTAACCATTTATCTTTAACTCAGTGATAGCAATAGCACAGAACCATTATTGCTCCCCCTTAGTTTCTGCTGTGCTGCCTGTATGGAGGAATTTAAACATGTAGTTTTGTCTGTTTGGAGGTTTCTACTTGTGGTCCACAGCCTCCTGATCTTACAGATGACTTCTGAGGGGGCCGTCAGCAGGGGAGCCAATCAAGCAAGACCCTGCTCAGTGGGGTAAAGCCCATCCTACTTGCTTTCAGCCCTCCAACCAAAAACTGTAGGGAACTGTGATGGGACAAGCTGAAAATCATTGCTGCTACAGGTTTTCACAAAGGCCACCTTGTCCCTAGAGGAACTAATCTCTTTGGGCTCTCTCCATAATCACAGCTGAGATATGGGCATCCTCAGTCCCTTGCCCAGAGAAGTCCATTTCCCTCTACTGATTAGAGGATCAACCCTGATGGATGAACCTCCAGAAGCTAAAATTTGCCTTTATAAATTTTTCCCCCTGCTAAGCCTCCTTCCATCCAAACCACAGGTGTCACAGAAAGAGAGGAGGTGCCCTCACATTAAAAGCAGCTCTGTCAAGCTAGTGCCCCCCTTCCACTGAAAAGGAAGGTCCTGCTCCCTTTCTGCAGCTGCAGGTACCCTCCTCCCTCCTCATATTGGCTTTGGCGACTGTGTAGCCTTAGGGTGAGTCAGCTCAGTTGACAGGTTGACATATCTGGCAGCAAATTGGTTTTTTATTTGCGTATTTTTTCATATGCAGTATTAGATTTCCACTGGGTCAATTCTCTGAATTGATTTGCCCCAGGGCTATTCAAATGCTAAGGCCATCCCAAGGGGAATGGGACAGGATTATGTGGCTAGGGGATGAGAGAGGATGAGGAGCAGGATCTCCTTCTTCTTTCTTGACAGAACTCAGTGAGATGTAAAATCATAACCAGAAGATGAAACTGAATGGCAGCCTGATGTCCTGCCTGTTCCCATCATGAGCTCCTGTCCTGCCCTTGCACCAGCTCCAGAAGCTGCAGGAGCTGACATCGCAGAAAGCTCAATGCTTCCTTGCAGTCCTCGGTTTTCAGCTGCATTGGCAGAAATGCATTTCCCTACTTGCTGCATAGGCAAGCAAGAGCCCACCCGCCTAGGTGGAAAGGAGTAGGCAGGGCAAGAGCATGGGACCACAGCAGATAGATAAGATGCAGACAGGCTTGAGCTACTTTGGAAGTGCCTCTGAGATATCCAGAGGAAATAATGAGCTCAAGCTGTGAGATTGCATCCCTGAGAGCACCCCCTGGAAGAGTTCTTGGTTTCCCTCTTCCCACATAATTCTCCTCTTAAGAAGCAAATTTCTCCTTATGGCAAGAACTGTGAATTGATTTTAAAACACATGAAGCCAGCTGAAAACACAATGTATGTGACAGCTATCACAAAATTGCAGCTTTAATAGTGATGGCAGCCTAGATGTTGAAACAGTGCTGAAAAAGTCAGATGCACTGCAGCGGCAGCAGTCAAACCCTGATGTGGTGGGAGGTATCCTTTCTGTACGTACACAGAGGCATCCCAGAAGCCAGAACTGTTTTTCTGCATCTGGCTTATAAAAAGTGACTTCTGATGCTACATGTATCAGTTCAGTTTTGTTTTCTTCTGTACAATGAACAAATGTGAGTATTTGGGTTCAGTAAGCCACAGCTGTGCGATACCTCTGATAGGGAATCTGCAAAGCCATACCTCCCAGTCTGATAAATATTGTCAAAACTAAGTGAACGCAGGCTTCTGTACACTGGATGTCACATAGGATATCCCTTTCACAAGATGTAAGGGACTGGCAAAACAGAACAATAAGTTTAATTAAAAAACAAAGAGCAACTATAACAACAACTATGATGGTAATTAAGGGTACGTAAAAAAACAGAGTGACTATGCCTTCTTAAGATACAACGGATTAGCTGTCACAGGCCTGATTTATCTTTTTATTACACTGATTTTATGCTGGTGTAAAAGCAGGATGATAGAGCTGTGCTGAATATCACTAAGTAAGCATCCCTTCAGTTCTGTCATACACTCTCACAGGCATAAAACCAGCTAATAATTGAGCAAATCAAAGAAAAATCTACTAAAAATGAAATGGTAGAAATGTCAGGTGTTGGGAAAGACAATCATTATACTCTTTGATTAAAGCAGTTTTACTGTAATGATCCAGCCTGAGGGGTAAGAGAAATTTATTGAAAAGCTAATTTTCAGTAAGATAAAGACCTCTTGCAAAGCAGCATTAAAATGCCTTTGATAAGTAATTAAACCAGACTGTAAATTTCTTAAATACTCTAGAATTGAATACACACCTGATGTATTTAACCGTCTCCATCTTACTTTTTTTAATGGTTGCAGCTCTTCAAACCCTGTTCTGTTATTATTGAGCTTGTTGTGCAGTATTTTATTGGTTTAGGAGACCCTTTGATTCACAGTGACTTACAGCATAATATTGTATTCAAGAGAAATAAGCGTGTGGCCCTTTCTGTAACAGAGCACATTCTAAGTGGATACTATGCCATGCATTGCAAAATTTATATTCTTCACAAAGTATGTTTCATGTTGTGAGAATTCATATTTCTTCTTTAAAATTACACATGGGGCTTTCTCCAGTGCAAAAAGGCAATAAGAAGTGCACTTGAAAACACTCTGAAGTTCTGAAAATGCCAAGGAACCTTATTTCTAAGTGTGTTTATTTGAAGAGAAACATCAATATGCAGAGTGATTGCTCAGCTAAAACAATGCTGGAAAAGAACTTGCAAAAAGGGGGCCAGCGTGGCTGGGATTAGCGTATTGTGAGAAAAGTACACCTTGCATGGTAGCAGGACTTTTGAATAATACAGTAACAAACGGCTTAATTTAATTACATCTAGGATCAGTTACTTTTAGCTATTTAAAATATTGCAAATATATTCCTTATGTGATTGTTTCAAAGAAATACTTGGCTTGCATTCAGTCAGTAATAATCAGTGGCAATGTTACTTTTACAGTAAATGTACATGAAGATTATGAGCAACTGCACAGTGGGACATAAAGATACCTATTTGGCATTTCCAAGTTTTATGAGTTTTCTCCAGAATAAACCTCTGAGAAGACTATTTACCCATGTAGATATCTATATACACTCATTTACTGTAAGCGAAAGCAGATTTGGGTCATCTGTTATGTTTATTTTGATTGACTATAGATTGTTTGCCCTTTGATTGCTGCTAATGTTCTGTGGAACCATTTGTTTTCCTGCAGAGTTAATGCTATTAAAGGAGAAGGTACTGCCTTCTTTCTTAAGATGCATTCATTTTAAAAGTGTTTTTATTTAAAAGGAGAAAAAATCCCAAACAGATTGCCTGTTCTCTCACCTGTCCATTTTATAAACACACACAAACACAGACACCTGGGACATGGAGCTTATTATGGATTAAGGGAGAATATTTTTGTGAGGAGCTCTCAGTTAAATTATTGGCAATAACTCACTTTTCCCTCGGGGGACACAGCACTTGCATTTCTACTGCCAAAAACTGGAGGGAACCTCATCTAAATTTGTCTACTATTTATCCTGAGAAGTTTTAATAAAGGCTTAATTATGAAGTCGTTTCCAAGTAATGACTTGTGGCTGGTGAACATATCCCAGGCCAGGGAAAATAACTGTTCTGCTGCATGTTTCAGAACCTTTAGGATGAAGAATGTGGCCAGTGGAGTTTATGACAAGAAGTGTAAATAAATACATAAAGATGTGATCATTTGAAGATTGCCTCTCATAATTGCTCTTTCACCTCCTTTTGCCTTATTGCCCCCAGTTGCACAGCCCCAACTGTCTTCCTTCAGCAAAAGCAGGACAGGCTGGGAGCTGGTGCAGAGACCCTGGGGCTGGTTGCTGCCTCACCCACAGTTGGGATGGGCTGAGTCCCAATGCACTCAAAGGGCTCCAGCCTTCCTGGAGAACCCTCCAAACATACCTTCTCTCAAAAAAAATGAAGGCTTGGGGTTTTATTGTCAGTATAAACCAGAGAGACATGGCATACCTGCTGTGGGGAAGGGCTTCATCATCCTACAGCACTGCTCTGGTGATGATCTTCATTCCTTTGCTTTGTCTGGAAGACTTTGTTGACGATTGAATTTTCTCCACCTGAGAAAAGGAAGCAGCTTTGCTATTCATCTTTCTCATCAGAGTTTTCAACAGCAGGTGTGCTGCTGCAGCATGGGAGAGATCGAAGAGGCCACCGCTCACACACCACAGAGACAGAGAAAGGCACGTGGGCTTGAAGAGCCTTTCAAGAGACTCTTGAACCTGAACTTGGTTGCTTCTGTGCCTGTTTTGAATGAAAGCAAAGAGCTGGTTGGTCCTAACAAAACTAGCATTGCAGCAAAAGGCATTTAAATCCTAAGCATACTTTGCTTCAAGTCTATGCAGACTTTTCCATTTGGTCACTGGTCTGTCTTTTGATTCCAGCGCTGTTGTAGGAATGTAAATTAGGACTAAGAAGGAACAAAATGACTTCTGTTCCCAAGTAGATGCTGAAGTTATGGCCATCAGATGTAAGTTTTAATTGTCATTGAGGGAATTGAGTACTAACATTTTTTCTTTTTTTTCAAACTGTAATTATCACATTTACATCTCCACAGTCATTTCTTACTTTCATGAGCAGATTTTGTGCAGTGCCTCATACCATGTTAAAAAAGAATCTGAAGTTAATAATTGTGGATTTATAATCCATAATTAGGACTGAAACTAGGAACAGGTCTTCCTAATAGTTGCAGCTATGATAAGTAATTGTAATTTAGGTTGGGTTTTTATGTCGACATGAGTTTTCACAAAAAGCAAACAAACAAAAACAAGTCAGCAACTCCATACTTCCCTTCTGCTAAACTCTCCTCTCCTCCTGGTTTCTGTGAGTTGTGGTGACACTATGGGAAAGCTGTGGGCTAAGCATATTTGTCTATCACGTGTTGCTGCACCTCTCCAGAGCATAACCTGGGCATGAACTGCACTAGAGCTCATCCACCTTACCCCCTCCTCCCTCTGCGCCACATTTTCAAGCAGTGTCCTGACACAAGAAGGAAACTGTGTGTATAGAGAAATGAAGTGGTGCCTCTCCTTCAAGTGGGGCTGACGTCTTTGCTTTTATTCCTCTTTGCCTCATAGAAGGAAAGAAACTTGTAAAGCAAATGAATGCAGCTTTTAAAATAGCTGTTTTATAGCACGGCTGAAAGGTGCATATGAGCTGGGCTGACTTCCACAAAAGAGAAAGGGAAGCAAGCTCTGGCCACTTTCTCCTCCTGTCTCCTGTCTTCTTCTGTCCTGCAAAAGTGGTGATGCCAATCATTGCCTCCCACTAGGCACTGCCAGCCTGGCTGCCTGAAGAACCCTGGTTCAAGGGGGAGAGCAGCCCCTGCTCAGCAGCTTGCAAGGGTGTAATTACTGAGCTGGCAAAGTCAGGGGACATTGTGGATGGGAACCCACAAGGCTACATGTGTTGCAGAGCTACAGGAAGCCAAGACAGAGATGTTTGGCCTGAACTCCTCCTCCCAAGCATGTCTGCTTAGCAAGGGTCCACTGGAACCTTTCTCATTTCAAGGTTCTGCAAAAGTACTTCAAGCAAAGAAAAAATACTAGCAGGGCATTTTGTGTTTGGTTTTTTTTTTTTTCAAAAATCAGAGTTTGTGTTGGGGGGCAAGCTTGATTTTTCAGAAGTGATTGTATAAAACTCCAAATATTTCGAGTTTCAATCACTTATCATGAACCTTGAAGTCTGGTGCTGCAGTCAAGCAGATCTTAAGGCTTAGAGGCTTGAGACCATCTGGTGGACCATCCATATGTTGTCACTCTGTCCTTTCAGTGATGACTCAGACATTAAAAATTTCTCACTTTCATAATTTGTCTTTCAATTTGTTTTACATTAATATTAACATACAAATAAAAACCAGATCATTATTAGGTATATGAATGTATCATTAATACCAGTGTTGAATGACTAAGAGTGTTTTTTCTCCTCCCTCGCATTTCCATGAAATAAGAAACTGATAATATGCCTGAAAATCCTCTTTTAAAATGTTGCTTCACAATCACTGACTAGAAAGATCAGAACATTTCCTGAAATGTGGTTTGCATAAGGTCACAGTAAAGATCAAATGGAAAAATTGTACTATGTACGAGTTGAGATATGTGAGCCTTTCAACCACTAAATTCGCAAAAGAACATAATCAAGATACCTCTACATATTTTATTATGCATATATCTGTATTTATATACATACCCATATGTACAGTGAGTGCAAGGATTTTGATTGTTTCAGATGCAATTGCAAAAGTGAAGTTACTTCGGAAAATTAACCAGTAATAAAATGCAGTTATTTTCCTTTCAAAGGCAAGAAAGTGTGAGTAAAGATTAGATTTAGAAAAACAAAAATTCACCTAGGAAAACTTGGCACTACAGTAAGCACTAAGTATGTTCTTTATTGCAGCATGATTGCATAGTCACCTGTATGGCATCATGGCAGGTGTCTGTGAACAGTACTGAGGTCTGCACAGGAACTAAAAAGGACATGGACCTGTTGGAGCAAGTCCATAGGAGGGCCACGAAGATGATTAGGGGACTGGAGAACCTCCTGTATAAGGACAAGCTGAGACAGTCGGAGTTGTTCAGCCGGGAGAAGAGAAAACTCTGGGGACACCTTATAGTAGTAGTTAGAGTACTTAAAGAGGGCCTAGATGAAAGATGGGGAGAGACTTTTTACAAGGGCATGTAGTAACAGAACAAGGGTTAATGGCTTTAAACTGAAAGACGGTAGATTTAGATTAGATATAAGGAAGAAGTTCTTCACTGTGAGGGTGGTGAGACACTGGAACAGATTGCCAAGGGAAGTTGTGGATGTCTCCTCCCTGGAAGTGTTCAAGGCCAGGTTAGACGGTGTTTTGAGCAACCTCGTCTAGCAGGAGGTGTCCCTGCCCTTGGCAGAGGGGTTGGAACTATATGATCTTCACGGTCCCTTACAAGACAAACTGTTCTATGATTCAACAATTCTATGCATACTAATGGCTCTATATTTTTTTCAAAATTGTTAAATGAAATATACATGAAGGTAAATTAAATAAAATAGAGGGAATATCAGAGACCAGTTGTGATAGTGTGTTGGAAGCTATAGAGCTAAAATGTGTCTTCTGGCTTGTAGTGTATCTGAAGTTCATCTGAAAGTTGGAAGGGGCCACAGGAAGTAATCTAATACACAAAGGAGATAACAATGTAAATCAGGTTTAGTGGCAATTAAGGTATGTGTGATGAAAACAGAGGCAGATGCATGTTTAGATTAGTGGGTTAAGCTAGGTATGATAGCTGCTGAAACTTCAAGAATTGATTGCCAAATTTGTTGTTATTAATGTCTGGGCAGACATTTGGGAATATGAGAAGAGTCATTAACATCACTTCTTTCAACGTGTACTAGTGCAATGATTAGCAAAACATTTGAAAACGTGCTATGCAGCCCTCTGTAAAACTGGCTGCTGCTGTGATCCAGTAACTTTATCTAGAATTTTGTCATATTTTGTCTTTTGCTTTCTGGTCTCCTAGAATGATATTTTTCCACCTTTTGTGTCCTAAATCTTGATGTTGGAGACTAAAATGAAACATATGACAGAGCCTTCAGCTCTCTATGTCAGTAGGAATATTCACTTCCTGAGAGTTAATCACACATCCAAGAGGCATTATAAATGGTCGTTTTAACCCTGCAACACTCTGGCATGTACCAAATAAAACTTTATTGGCAAGGGGCAATGCTATTCACAATGTTATCTTTACTGCTTTGTTTATGACAAGAACCTGTGCTTATAATTTATCATAATTCCGGTCCGAAGTCTGGTGTTGTTATGTAAAGCCTAACAGAGCAGATGTTGTGATGATGATGATTATAAACATTATTATTGTTATTGTTTATAAATTAAAGCCTGCTTAGGAGAGCAGTTACATGCATGGTTTAGTCCCATGGAACTGGAAGGACCACTGAGCTACCGATGCTTGTTTAAACGCTATTCTAAATAGGGATGAATCTAAACATACATTCAAGTGCTTAACTGAACTGGAGCTTACTAGAGGTATGTAAACTTTCATTTTTTTCATGGGATGAACCTTTGTTCATTCCAGCTAGACCATACAGACATAAATCATGCTGAACAGCCAAAGAAGTATCTCCCTGCATAAATTTCTGGATTGCTTAAACTTAACACCTAATTACAGAGCTGGTGAACCTAGATACACTGAAGGCGGTTTGAAAGGCTGCCTGAAACATCATGGTTTGAGATGCCTTTGTCGGGAGCATTGTGCTGTGATGTGTAACGTGGGTAGATTCCTGTGGGATGTTGACAGTTTGTGGGGAATGCATGTAGGAGGAACTGGGTTATGAAGACTAGGGGTTTTAAACTTTTTTTTTTCTCATTGTACTGTTTGTGGGCTTTGGGATTCTTTGGGGTTTGTTTTGTTCTCTTTTCAAGGTAAGGGGAAGAGCTGGTTTTGGAAAAATCTGGCCAATACATGCATTATGTCAGGAGTTGCTTGTTCCTGGATGTTCGATACTACACCAGTGCCATCCTCCCAGAAGGATGCTGGTCAATGCTCCTGAAAGCTCTATTGTTCCATTTTTTTGCTTGTGGCACTTATATGGAGTGATAATCACTTGATAAGCCATGGATTTATGTAATAAATTAATTAGCTCTGCAGTGTTTCCTCCACTCTCTGCTTGCCAGTCTGTCTCTACTGGGACTTGTTCAGTTTTTTTATACACAGTTACAAATAGCTCTCAGTATTATTATTTTCTTTTAAATCATTTATCAGGAAAATGTTCTCTCCTTTCCACACCAGAAGTGGATTTTCTCCTTGGTGTTATTGTGGCCTGAGGCATAGGGCCAGCACAATCTGGGTCTGCATCAGCAGTTAGTTCTCTGCACACAAACATGTAGAGCTTAAAGTTCACTGACTTACAGTAAGACAAGGATAGGGCCAAAAGCTTTGCCATTGGAAAAGGGTTCATCTTACCTTCACAAGTAGCTTGTGACTCTTGCATCTAATATCAACAGGGCATGAGATACCGTATCTGAAGTAGTAATGCTATTAGTTATAGAAAAACTATTATCATGGCACTCTTCCTCCCATAATCCCTTTCTTCCTCTCCTGAATGTATGCTGGAATTGGCATATGATATCAGACTAGGATCTGTTTAATCTAAAGATGGGGTATATAACTTCTTGAAAAATATTTCTTGAACTTAATGAATTTACATATTCTAATTCTTTTAATAACTGTGCAGTCCATTTTAATCCTGCTAGAACAAAGAGTTCCAGAGAATAATTTTGTATTTGTGTTGTGTGAAAAAAATGGAGGCTTTTATCACTCCATATGGATTTTATCATGTAATATTTCCACTTTTTGAATGAGAGAAATGTTGAATAGGAACACAGGATATTTCATTTGTATTAGAGTCATCATATTGCAACCTCTAATATATTCCTTCTTATTTTGTCTTTAAATTAAACGGACCTAATCCTTTTTATATTTTCATGTAGAAAATTCTTCATTCCTCTACATATTTTAATTACTTTTTATCTGAATCCCCCCTGTTACTGTATTATCTCCTGTAAAAGCACTGACAAAAACTGAACACAGCATCCCAGTTGGCAGTGTATTATTCATTTACTTATCACATTATGCTGTTTATAATGTATTTTCCACCAGGTTTCTTATGCCTCATAATACATCATTTGTGTTTGGGTATTTTTTTGCACAGATGACATACCCTACAGAGTCCTTCCTGCAGAGCTGTTGTGAGCAGTGATCCAGCCCTTTTCCAGAGTGTCATAGTTTATAAGTCAATAAAGTGTCTGTGACTTTTCAGTCACTTCTCCTAGTGGCTGCTGATTTTTACTCATGTACTGGGCTGCCATTTGCCTGGCCTTATTAGGGTCCTTACCATGTTTTTCCTCAGTTTTTGGCCAATACTTTATATATTCTATATACATGTATGTGTTCTGTAGATTCTCCCACATAAGCATATAACCTGATCTTGGGTCCATTCCCATCAACAGCCCTGCTAGAAGACATGAGACACCCCACCTCAGTTTCTGCCAGACCACTCTTCATTTCACGCCTCTATACTATGCTCCAGTTGTTAGTGCGGAGCTGTTACCAGAGCTCGTGCAGGCACATCTGAGCTGCCTTTCAACTTGTTAGCTCAGGTGAAGCTGGCAGCAGTAGGTAGTGTGGGAGGCCGTGAGCTCTCCTGGTTCACACAGCCTCCGTTAGGTAGCTGTGATGATCTCTGTGCAGATACACCTACCCTCCTGTGGTATGGGAACTGCGCTAGCAAAAAATGACTTGAGTAAAACTCCTCCACCTTCAGCTGCACCTCTGAGTGCAACTTGTTCATGGCCTTCGTATCTCAGCCATGAAGCGGGTTTCTCCGACATCCCAGTCTGCCACGTGTTAAACAGCCTTTCTGGAAAAAACACCTTATCAAAGGCTCTTGGATAGTTCTGGTGTATTTTATCGACTGATGTTAACTCCACTGATTCTAGCTCTTTATAGGCCTCCAGCTAACAAAACTCATAATCAGTTGCTTAGTATTAAGCTACTGCTAGTGGGATTTTTCCTACGCTCAAATGCAAATGTATACTGCTATGCTGTAATCAGCGACGGCACTTTGTTTAATTACTTGGATGCAGAAATGGGTTATTTCATGGGATGTAAGCCCCAAACACCTAAATTTCTAAAAAGCTCTGTTCTGTAGCATGCAGGTCAGGTACAGGTTCTGTGGTACCATGCTACAAAGCCGACCTACTGATATCTGGAAAAGTTGGCTGCGCTGTCTTCATAAACTCAGGCCAAAAGAACATTGAGATTAAGCAATAATTCAAGCAAAATTAAGAGGAAGGGAGAGAATACATGACCTGTTAGTCACCAGAGGTACACACGTATGCATATAGTAAATCCCCAACCTATTATAGTAATGTACTTAGTTACTGGAAATGCAATACGAGCTTACGTTCATGAGCAAGGATGAAAGAACTTGTTTAACCTTTGTACAGCATTTTCCACCCACACAGAAAAGTGACATCAGATGCTTCATATAGGTAAAAAACAAGTCAGCATTTGGGAGACACCCGAACAAGAGACAAAGATACCTCCTTATCACTAAGTTTGTTCACTTAACTTACTACACGGTTATGACAGGTCACTGGAAACTTCTTGTTACTTATTTCTGGATCTTAATGACTCCAGCACAGAAAGAGAACCCTTCCACCCTGTGCGCAAAGCACTGGACACGAAGCACTTGCTAGAAGGTATTTCATGTTTTTGTATGCAGTAAAAAGCAAGGCTTTTGCATTTAAACGGGAATATTTTACTTTCTAATATGCTGCTGATCAAATAATTGGCACTGAAGAGGGATTCTCACAATGTCAGTCATTAGCTGGCCTTTAAGTAAGAGCATAAAGCCTTGCAATGGGAGTTTAAATGAGCATCACTGATACAGCTAAGTAAGACGTAGGATGGAAGTGTCTACTGTGCAACACCTGTGTGGATTTCAGTCCACTTCAGTGTCACCTAAAAAGTACTGCAGGATTTCTGAAGTTCAAGGTTTCTAATCTTGGCAGAGAATCTCCATGCTAATATTTTGTGTTACTTTCAAGACAGGTTGGAGCTTAGTTCCTGTATGTCCCAGCATACAACAAGAAAGGATTTGGTTTTAATTGACATTTTTGACCTATGTGAACACACTTATTCCTCTTTCCTCCCCCTTGCCCTCCCAAAAGTGTTGGAGAAATAAACTTTGAAGTCCTGGGAGGAGTAGCATGTGTTTGTGAAGGGAGAAGGTGGGGGTGGCGGAGGTGGTGGAAGGAGTTCAGTTTGTCAACACGACAGCCAGGAAGCAAGTTATTTATAACGCTTGTGGTGGAGAAGGGGCCAGCCCACATGGTTTTAAAAAAGAGTCTAACTAATCGCATGGTACAGCTAATTCTGCTTTTTGTAAACATGTTTCATTTGCAGTCTTGGTGGACAGAGGGAGAGTACAGGGCATCGCTGGTCTGGCCCAGTGCACCTTTGCCTGGATGTTGCCTTGAGGCTATGGCCCAGCTCTCTCTGGACTTCAGCAATGATCCTGAAAAGGAGCTGTCCCTAGAAAAAGCATGAATGGCAGCATGCAGGAAGTGACACTTTCCCAGAATTAAAAAATCCTTTATTTAAAATAGGGCTCTGACAATACACAGCCTAAATTTTGAATGAGTTTTTAAGCCACAGAATACCTCATTTTCAGCTGGGTTTCATGACTCTATCAAAGAGGAAGTTAACTGTGAAAGGCATATGACCATGAGACTATACTTGGCTGGACTGACATCAAAAGAAGTGAATTTTGGACACTCAAAGATTTTTAAAATTACTGCTTCGGTTCACTCACATTTAGTTTTTTTTTTCTTTTTTCACTGTAGAGCATATAGTGGGCTATTCTTTTGGACTGAACGACACTCTAAGTCCCATGATGTATGCATGACACGGACTTGACACTGCTGCTACATTCCTTCAGTTCAACAGCCGTGTGAAGGCTGTATCATTCTGAGCTAAAAAAGGTCAAAAAAATAGCTTTATCTCAAGAGAGATAGCCTGCAATTTAATTCTTGGCCATGCAAACTCAAATCACAAGTGCATGTATTTATATGTACATATACGTTTATATGCATGCTCACGAACAGATAGATATACACAACAATATGTATTATTCAATACAGATATATTTTAATTTCATTTTCTTATAGTGAAAAAAAAATAACACAAGTCCATCTCCTTCTTTTTCCTTAAAGAGCAGCGAAAGACCTAAGCATACGAAATAGCAGAATAAATCTTGGGGATCATGCAAGTATTTATACCTTGTCTTTATACTTGGAAAAGTAGGTAGAAGATACATTTTTAATTTAAAAAAAAAAAAAAAAAAGAAAAAAAGATAACCTGAAATACATACTGAAATCTTTCTTGTTCTAGGCCAGGCTTGATGGGGTTCTAAGCAACATGGTCTAGTAAGAGACACCCCTGCTGACTGCAGGTGGGTTGGACAAGATGACCTTGTAAGTTCTCTTCCAATCCAACACTGTGATTCCAATTCTATGATTTTATGAAAGAAGAGGCCAGACGAGAGAAGTTTCAAGAGGTATTGCTGTAGCACCTCCCTGAGTTACGTCCGTTTACTAGTTAGAAAACGAGAATTACTTAAGGACATTCCTTGCTCTTCTTAGCCTGGGACTCCTCCCACCAGTGTCCCACATAGCTCTGGGAGCACAGCAGTCAGAGGTCCAGCCAGGAACAAACCACACAGCCCAGTGCAGAAGCTTCACAGGTAGAATGGAGTGAAATATCTGGGTGAAATTCCAGCTCTATTGAAGTTGGCAGATGTTTTGTGAGTGGCTGCAGTCGAGCCAGAATTTACTCCTCTCTCTCCGGAAGAGACGCTAGGAACCAGAATTAATGTCCAGGTACACAACTGCAGGAGTTTTACATTTTTTAGTATCAGAGACCTGCTCTTGGGCTAGAAGATTACAGGATGGACCAGTAAAGGAAATGATGGAACAAAAGCCAGTGACTCTTTCACAAATTTCCTGGTGTCGCAAAGAGATAGGAAATTAGGATCAGTGGTAATTTATATGTACCTTGCTGGCAAGATTTACCAGAGCTTTCCCACACCTGAGACTGAGAGAATGTATTTGACAACTATTGCTTTCATCAAAACTAAACAAAACAAACAAAAGACATACAAAACCAAACTTGGAAAGCTACATTTTGAAAGCAAAAAGTTTTTAAAGGAACAAACAGTTGGAAAAGATCTTTTAGAAGACAAACACTTTGGCATGCTAAAATACAGGACACCCAGTGCTATTCCAACACTGGAAATTGCTGCACCCTCAGCATCATCATGAAGCATCTTAGTTCACAGTTAACAGAGCATGACACTGGTATGGCACTAAAAAGAGCACTTATATCCAGTCTGTGAAGTCTTACAAATAGGGAAAGATTAAATGGAATTCCTATTAGATTAATAAATGTATGAAAATAGATATTCTACCAAGCAAGTTTGTTTCACTTCTCTGGCCAATTAGAGCAGGGATGCATAGAGAGAGAAATTGTATTTCCATTTTAGTAATAATAATGGACTGTACAAACTCGCATTTCAGTCTTTAGTTTATTGTTTTTTAGTCTAACATTTATATTCCTGGATAGAGGCAATGTATCAGCAAAAGCTGTGCTGGCCCTACAAAATATAAAGGCTGGCTCTAGTTTGAGTCCATCATTCCTCACCAGACTTTTTGTCCAGTGTAACATAGTGTACACCTTCCCAGTGGACCATAAATAATGTTTTCTCTGGCAATTACAGGAGGCTTCTCGACCTTAATACTCTCCCACATTTATATCAGGCTGATCTCTATGCTATGTCCTTGTGTTACCTAAAATAAGTGACAGCAAGCAGCATCTTCTGGGTCTCCCAGCTACGATTTCTGGCAGATATTTTTACCAGGAATAAATTCAGGCAGTCAAATCCCAGTACTCACCTCCAGCTCAGTTGTAATAATACAATGTTATACTCTCACTGTTAGATTGTAATTTACTGGGATTTTACCTGTGTTTTGAACCATGATCAACAAATGATAAATTGATATCATCGGCAGATACTATCAGTCTAACATGTTATAATAGCTCTACATAATTATTTAAATTGATTGCAACGAATTTTATAGGACTTTTTTTCCTGTAAATTTATTTTTAAGTGATACATAATTATCTTAAACTGGGAAAAGTGTTTAAAATGACAAGCAAACTAATTGAGACAAATGTCTCAAAACCATGATCTTCTTTCTAGGAGAGAAAGTGCTATAGTAAGACGGGCACTGGATGATACCTTCTAAGATTTGTAGAACCTATTTATACCAAAAGCCCATTAATATCTTTAACAGCATTACTCAATCCATTTCACAATAGCATGTCCTTTCTAGACTGAGTATGGATCCAAACCAGAAATCTGTGCCTCCAGAGTTTCAAAAATGTTTGGTTTCAAAATTCTGGTTCTCTGTGCATTTTGTGGACTTTAGGTAGAACTGGATCAAAAATTCCAGCAAGAGTAGTTTCAGTACTGCTGATCCATACATGAGGCTGTGTGCTAGCATTGATTAGGCTGTGTTGCAAGTATTGTGAAACTGGAGTATTTGTTTTGAAAAGGCACTGATCCTGACGCTGGAAAGACTGAGCCACTCTTTTTGGTTAAAAAAATATTTCTAGCACTAAAGCACTATCTTTTTTTTTTCTGTGCAAAACATGGCTTGACTTATTAATAGAAAAATATGATCAGCATCAAATTCATATTTTCTCATCTATCTATTTACAAAGCAGGGCTGGCATCCAACGAGGATAGGAAGTGACCAGAGTTTTTCATTCTCAGCCTACCAAGCCATGGTGCTGTTGGGTTGCCCTACAGAGAGCTCTCATGTCTCCAATGCAGCAGGCAGCAGCAAATGAGCCCATTAGGCAGTTCTTGCTGTTCAGATGACCAGCTGGGTAACAGTTAATTTTGACATTTTAAACAGAACCGACAATTCAACAATAATTTCTACAGCTGTGAGAGAGTTCATTATGTCAGAGGGCTACATCTACAATGCACAATGGAAGTGAATCTGGGGAGGATTTGAATAAAAAGGAGCTAAGCTGTGTGGAGGGACAACATGGAAGATCAAATGGAGTTGGGAGCATGAAGGCTGCCTTTGTGTAAACATGAATGTATGAAAAGAGATCATGAGTAGAACTGAATTTCACTAGGGAATTAGACTTCCCATGCGCAGGCACTGCAGGCTGGGCTTCCCTATCAGACTTGGATTTTGCCAGAGTGCAGCACAGTGTGAGGAAGTTTCAGGCAGAGCTATGGTACACAGGAGCAACTTAGGAGGCCAGATAAACTAAGAGAGTATTAGACACTTAGAAAGGGCCCACATTATAACATTTTTTTTTTTCATTGAGTGGATCTTAGAAGACAAGTTACCTGTTCAAGATAATGTGTCACAGTAGATTTCAACTATGCTGTGCTGGCATCCTCAGAAAGACCTTGTCTAGATATTGGTTGATGGTTAGTATTAAAAAAGGTGGGCACTCACTAACAGGCTGCGGGGCACAAACTAAAGATCATAATTCAAAACAATATAACAATGTATATTGGGCAAGCTGTACAGTGCCCTGGTGTTGCATGGCCTAGACTAATGAGAGATGTATGCAAACGATACTTGCAGGTAGAGTCCTTTGAAGGCAAAGAGCACATTGAACCACATCAAGGCCTCTGTGAGCTACTTTCAAAATGTTTAAAAGTAGCTTGCTTAAAGAGTGGTGGCAATGATAAGAGACAGAGATAGAAATGTAATTGGCTCAAAATAATTTTACTGACAGAATGCCCTTTTGAACCCCTAACCGTAGCTTCACAGTAAGTTATTTACAATTTCAGGCTGTATTTAACAAAGTTTCATTTGAAACAAAAAAAGAAGAGCAGATATAATCCTGTATCTCTACTAAGTAAATAGTACCAGCTGACAAGAGGAAAATTTGACTGGGCCAGCAATGCTACCAGCTTTTGATCTTTTGGAAAAACTTAGAATGTATTACATGGGAGGGAGAGAGTGAAAGGTGTCTGATGGTCTGTTACTGAATACGGAGGTCAGTGGGTTGTGGTAGTTGTTGTTTTTAGTCTGTATTAATAGAATTGTTGCAAGCATGACACACGTGGCAGTGATCTCCTTCCTAAGATACAAGGAAGAAGGAGAATCAGGCCAGCCTGCAGCCCATCAGCTCCCATCACAGCTGTCACGGTCACTGGGATACACAGTTGCTGTCCCAGGTAAGATGCTGAAGCTGAGATTCGTGGAGGCATCACAGCAGCCTGGCTTCAAAACAGGTGGTAAGATGCAGCATCTCACTCTGCAAGAACTGTGCTTGCAACAAATGTCTCCTAAAATACATGGACCTCCCTGAGCTGAAATGCACCCCCAGGTGACGGCAGAGATGTGCTGCTGGTGCGTGGCCCTTCAGTGCACTGCAAGCCCTGCCATCATTTCACCTCTCTGGCCCAGGGTTTGCACTCCAAAAGCAGGAAGATCAGATGGCCATGGTGCCCTGTGGCTCCTGAGAAATAATCTCCCCATATTCAATCAGCCAGGACTATGTTTTAATTAGACACAGTAGTATTGTTTGAAAAACCCTGCAACATGTTGGCCCTGGCTGATGATAAGAGAAACTGGAGAATTATGAGATAGGCTCTCATATATGGCTTTTTTTCATTGCTCCCTATGCAACCCAATGCCTTGAGAGAGTAGCTGTGTTGTGCTGTTTGTTTATTATTGTTATTAGCTTTTATTAGATTCAATGCAACCTACCTCAGAGTGCCACCAGTTTTTCAATTTCTCGTTTGACATCATTATTTGTATTGAGGAAAAGTTCAATATATTGCAGAAATTATTATAAAGTAAATTATTATAGGATAAATTATTAAAAATTCTTATATAATATTTTAATAAATAATAACCAATTGTTGAAAAATATTAAATGTGAATACTTTTGTAGCTGGCTTGGGGGATAGCAAGCAATTTTAGCAGCTATGAAATACTTACATTTGTGGTATCTCTAGGAAAATTGGGGATTTTTTTTATACATACTAAGCAATACCTTGATTCAGACCTAGTTTTGAGGTCAAGAGCTGTAGCGGTTCTAGCAATTGGTTGACAATGCATCTACCTACCACAGTAGATGAAACATTTTCTTTTTATAAGTATGAAAAATCTATAGAGACGAATGATGTTTGTTTGCTGTGCAATTAAATAGCTAATGTCAACATTTCAATTATCATCATTGGTCTTCAGCCTGAACACCCTACCGAGACAAATGGGATCAGCATACAACCATGCAGAGAGCCCTCACTTCTGGCTGCCTGGAGAGTAGGGCATAATTCCCCACACTGGGCTCCTATGCAGCTAATGTCTGGAATGTTGCTTCCATCACCACAAAAAGCAGAGTCTGAAATATGATGTAAATGATAGTTTAGTTCCCAGCACTTTTTCCCATTGCAAACCAATTCCAAAAATTTCAGGTGCTGAGAGCTGTGACAATTGATTGCATTCACTGCATTTCTTCAGACATGACCCATGTCCCCCTGTTGTCAACTTCATCCCCACTCTTACTATAAGCTTTCTCCTCTGTGCCTCTTCTGTGCTCTGTATTCCCAAACCTTTTTTGCTTTCACATTGGCCCAAAGCCACCACCACCTCTCCCCTGCTCTGTGCCATGGTGTGATCCATGTTTGTGATTATGTGCCCTAGCTGAGCGAAGGCATGGTGATAAGGATGGTACTGAAGGTGGAGGAAGAACAGCCAACTGAGAAAGGGGAAGGTGGCACAGCCAAAGCAGAGTTGGCAGCTTTGTAAAGAGGCACAGCTGACACCAGTAATGTAAATGTCCAGATGAATTACCCAATATATCTCCAAGGTTTCATCAGGAAAAGGCAAGAAACATTGGTTTCAAGAATAGAGAATTTAGAGCAGTTTTATCCTGTAGGGTGAGATTATTCAGTCAGGAAAGCAGATGCAAAATTGCAGATTTTTATAAGATACCTCACACTTATGCATCATACCTGAAGCTACCACTTGGGTCACACACAGTCCAAGTGCTCTTCCCAGCTGTGAAGGTGCCATCCATACAAGGGCCAGATGGTGGACCAATGCACCAAAGTCCACCCAAGCCTGCAGGCAGACCTATGCATGGGGGCTCAGTGCAGCTTCAAACCATTTTCACTTAGGATGCCTGCCACTTTTCTTCTTCTTTCCCTGTGGCTTTTTTTTCGAGTTCTCCTGTGGGGCTGGGATGAGCACGGGCTAACCACATTTTGTGTATGTTTTAACAGTGCTGGACTGGGCCACTGGGGAGATTTTACCACATTATCATTGCAGCCAGCCATCTATTATATGAGGTGAGTAATGCAGATTGTCTATAGTTGGGTGAAGAGATGGCCAGCACAAGCCACTTGGGTTCCAGCTAGCCTCCTTGGCTCCAACTCAAAGCCAACTACAGATGCGCAGTGTAGGTGTCTCTGTACTGTGCTTCCAACACCTGCATGACTCCAGTGAGCAACTTGTCCTAGCCCCTGACCCTAGAGAATGGAGAATCGATTGTAGCGCAGAATTGCATAACAAGCATTGCATTGGCAGGACTGCCAGTGTGGAGTATCAAATTCAAAGTGACAATAACCTTTTTTCTTCTCCGTCTCTTTACCTTATGAGCTTTTTTCTCATTTTACAGTTTGGCAACACTGATGCAGAGATAATTCAGGTGACTTATACAAAGTCACTCATCAGGACAGTATGTCAAAATATAGACCAAGTTGTCTGAATCCCTTTATAAACAGCTTTTGTCTCATATTTTGGCCTGACTTTGCCTTATCTCACATCCCAAGGACTTTTGAGTGTATACTGTCTTGAAAAATGCATGACAGTGGCTGCACAACATTTGCCAGACCCCTGAAAACTTAATGCGGAAATCTAGTGGTGATTCTGATGTGCTTTTATGTACACATCAAATCAAACCTCACTTTAGTATATATTCACATTACAGTAAGTCAGATTTATCCCCAGCATGACTGTGTTTTCTTTAATGAAGCAGCACTAGAAACTAGGTTTGTCTATGAAATGTTACAGTAACTTTCAGACACATGGTTTTTAGCCCATGGGCAACTCTTTTCCACAGTGGGAGGAGTATGTTTTTTGGCAATTGAACGAAATAGAGACACTAACAGTTTGAGTGTAATATTGAAGAAAGTAAGATTTTTCTTCATCTGTTCTTTTCATGTGTTGAAGGAAAGTGAACTGGCTGTGTTTAAAAATGTGGCCAAGCACATCTGAAGAGTAATTAAGTAACATAGAAAATGACTCAAGAAAAAAGACGAGCACATTTTCAGCATTGCTGGGAACTGTGCTTTTAGACCAGAATTCACTCTAAATCTAGATGGTTGTTTTGCTGGTGGTGGTTATTTTTTTTTCTTTTGGCTGTTTGTTGTTGCTTGTTTTTCTTTTTTTAATCCAACTCAGGTTTATCAGAACATGGCAGAAAAAAAATCCTATCCACAGCATTTTTCTCTATGAGGGAGGTCACAGTGGCAGAAATTTCACAAGAACAACTGCCATCATCAGATTTCCACCTTTCAATTGCTTGGGGTCCAAAATAGTCATTGATTTTTCACTTTCTGTTGGAGCTTTTAAATAATCATAATGCCCTTTATTTTTCCTGCCATAATAAACCCAGTATGATACTAATTAGAGACAACAAAACAAGTTCTGATCAGTTTTGGGTTTCTTCATCTCATCATTAAATAGTCATGTCTATATTTTGCACATTCTATCATATGTCTTTAGTGAAATGTAAAATAAATGACAGAGGTATATGAGGATTTTTGGTGTTGTATTATGAGTGGTAAAACCAAAGCAAATGGGTAAATGAGTATACAATTCCTCTATTTATATGTTTATAGAAAATAAGGTAAATAAATATATATTTGACAGTGAGTATGTCCAGTGGGAACATTTCCTTATGTTTTACTTTATAGTGGCTAAACATTAATTCAAGCCTTTAACTTGAATTTAATGTATTAAAGCAATAACAATCAAGGCACAAGGCATTTCCTGGGAATTAATGACTGACTGGGAGAGCTGATGGGCCAATGTGAAGCTGAGGGCCATTAACCTCAGCTAGTCATTAATTTCCCTGAAAATTCCCCATGTTAAAGTTGTTAGTGCTTTTTATAATCTTATATATCAAGTATATATATAAACATTCTCCCTCCTGTCCAAGCAATTTTTAAAGAGATACCATTGGAAAGAGGCATTTAACTAATAATGCTGTTTTCCTTGGCTTTTCTGATAAATTTAAAAAAAAAAAAGAATGGCAAAATTAAAAAAGAAACAAACCCAAACCATTCTGGAAGCAAAATATGAATTTCCTAAATGAACACTGTAAGGATTGTTTGAGAACTCTAGAACAATCATGCACAAGGACTGAGGCAGACAGTCAGCTTCTGTATTCAGTGGTGCCTGGATGGCTGTGATGGAGCTGCTGGCAGCAATGTGCCCCCTCATTTCTTCCAGAGGTTCCACAAAGTCAGGTCTCTGATGTCCCCTGCCTTGACACTGCTCACTCCTGTTCATTGCTGATATCTCACTTTTGTACATTTCCCCAGGAGCAGAAGATACCAAGATCCCTTCAGATTAATTTTAGCACTTGGAACATGGAAAGTTGATGCAAAATCACCATTATCTAAGAGCCAGCAGGTGGAGGGAGGTGATCCCGCCCCTTTACTCAGCCCTGGTGAGGCCACACCTGGAGTGCTGGGTCCAGTTCTGGGCTTCCCAGTACCAGAGAGACATAGAGCTACTGGAGAGAGTTGAGTGAAGGGCCGCTAAGATGATGAAGAGATCGGAACGTCTGCCCTGTGAGCAATGGCTGAGAGCTAGAACTGCTCATCCTGGAGATGAGAAGGCTCATGGGGATCTCATAAATGTATATAAATAGCTGAAATGAAGACAGAGATAGGCTCTTTTCAGTGGTGCCCAGTGACAGGACCAGAGGCAATGGGCACAAATTGAAATATAGGAGGCTCCATCTGAACATTCAGAATCACTTTTTCATTGCGAAGCTGACTGAGCACTAGCACAGGTTGCCCAGAGAGGTTGTAGATATTCCATCCTTGGAGACATTCAAAAGCTGTCTGGGGATGGTCCTGGGCAACATGCTCTAGGTGGTCCTGTTTCACCAGGGAGGTTGGACCAGATGACCTCCAGAGATCCCTTCCAACCTCAACCATTCTATGACTCTGGGAAAACAGAGAGATATGACCACATAAAAGTTTATTTCTCTGGGCTCCCCAGGAAATCTGTAAGAGTAAATGCCTAATTTCTAACATACTCTAGTCAAAGGACCTGCATGGTGACAAACTCATGGAACCAGATCCTAAGATATCCCATTGAGTTTAAAATGAAAAAGGAACAGTTATGATCCTCTATTCAGATATTTAATATTATGTTCCTATATATGTAGCTTGACAGGTCATCTGTGCATCATTAGTTGTTATTAATAAATTTCATAGCAGTAATATATCAGGGCCACTGGGGAATGTCATCCTATTGCGTCAAGGGGACAGAATGGACTGCTAGACTTTCCTATGGCATTCATAATTTTACTTTTTCTACACTGGTTGAAACAATAAAGAAATGATCCATAGCAACTCTAAGAAACAGAAATGGTGATGGCATTCTTTGTCCAGTTTTCATTTTTTGCCCTTGATGGTATTGATTTAACCTTTATGAAAATTAATCTGAGGAGAGGAACAGCAACTGAAGATTTTAAGACTTGCAGTTTCCAAGAGCATTTGCAAGCTGTTGCTCTTCCTGTTTTTTGGGTTTGGTTTTTTTGTGTGTGGATTGATTTTCTTATTTGATAAAGTGGTTACCAGCTAGTGCCTTGTATCTTGGCCAACCTGTTTTCAGGAGTTATTCATTCATCTTATAATTGGCAATAAAACATTCCATCTCCTACTGTAGCTTGTTTGAAAATCAGTCATTGCTAACAATAAATGAAAACTCAGCATGTTGAAGTGCTGGAAAAGGATGCTGATCCGTGTGTAGGGAATTTTATTTATCTTGATAATTTTGTGCACCTGAGAAGTAATTGGGGCATATGAGTCCATGATTAAATGTAGGTGGCAAAATAATTTCGAGCCCATATTAGACCTAGTGATGAAATAACATCACATGAGGAATACCCTTTATATTAACATATTTAAGATACAACCCTTAAGCATGGAGAAGCAAAGGAAAAACTCAATTACTAGGAAAGGGCCACTCTCTAGTCCAACTTCTGTTTAGGTAGCATTAGTACATGTTTTTTTATAGGTCTGCTGATTTTCATCATGGATGCAGCCCTCACAAGCAAGCAACAAAATGGAATGCAACCCTGGCTTGATGTGACCAGAAGCTCCATTCTGACTGTGAATAGGAAAGAGGAAGTCTGAAGAGGATCCTAAATCAAAAGCACTGATACAGACATTCAGCACACTCCAGGGAAGCTGTGACCCAAGTCACGATCTGAACTTTGGGGCTGATGCTTCCCTCTTGAACAGGCTAAATTAAAATCGAAACCCCAGCAAATGAAGTTGAATTGATGGAAAGGAAAAGACAATTTAGATACATACTGTGTTGCTACAAACAGTGGCAAATTATGCAGTATGAAACTCTAAAAATCTGTATAAGTGGCTTTTCTTTTTTTGGCAAAACTCCATGTATTTGACAAAACTGTTTTCACTAACTGAAACAATTGCCAGTGAGGAGGCTGTATTTTATCATTCAAAATGCCATCCCAGCTGTAAGAGTTCTCTTAGATTGTCTTGGTTCAGTGTTTGATATTTATTCCTACCTTTAGGAGCATCAGATACTCGTATCTTGGAAGATGTCTTTTGAATGGTGGTAAGTGTTTGGTACTCACACAAGTCATATCACTGCACTGGAGTTAACTCAGTTTCACAACCTGGGAGTTCAGAGCATTATCACAGAAAGAGTTGAGAGTTTATTTATATCAAACTGACCCATAATTAAGTTTGGCACTTGCTTGTATAAAATTCAGGACTTCTTTAGTGCTTTCCCTCCAAGATGCTCTAAAATTCTTCCTTAGGCAGTTAATCACGTGATCATTCTATTCATTGCTATAATAAAATACTTTATAAATGTATATATTGCGTGGAGAGTTAGAGGCAGAGTTGTTGGAAATAAATTTTAATAACATATTCTGGAGACCTGTAAAGCAATCCAAACCACTGGAAGACAAGCAGTCCACGAACTGCAGTGTTATGAGCTGTAATGACTGCAGAGAGCAGGCAGTGGGGCCCTGTAACTTCTCTTCCTTCTGGCTATGGAGTTGCTAAAGAAGTGTAACCAGGCAGAAAGACATCTTTACAGAGAATTGCAGTGACTCATTAGCATGGCAGCTACTTGGTTAACCACTTAAGAAATTATATTGATTTGCACAGCAGTTTTTAGAAATACATGTTGGTTTTATTGCCACTGCTTTTAATAAGCAATGGTGTCTCTAACTAGGTCCTGGTCCAGGGAAATTGTTGCATTAGAAAACAGGTTAATAAATGCAGAGACAAATACAACTTCAACTGTTGATGTGGTCGTAGCCATCTAATTTATAAATCCATAGTTATCTATGATCTGTTGCAAAGGAGATAAAAAACCCTCAAGATTTCCCAGTTTGTCAGAACTGAGCTCCTCCTTTTTAGATGAAAAATACAGGTCTTTGAAAACCTGTATTGGAATACATATAAACTGTATTGCTTTTTAGCTTCCTCTTAGACATGGTTCCAGCAAAACTCCTGTACTTTTCTGGGAAAAAAAGAAAAAATAATAAAATTGACTTGAGATGTAGACAAATTCTCTGGGAGAAGAGCATGGTCAGGGCTTGAGCAGACCTATGGTGAAGACCATTCTTAGAAACAATATGGATTCTACTACAGGTGTTTAATGTACAAGCTGCATTGATCAGGAACCTGTTACACAGACTACAAAGGACACGCTTTGAAGGATAGCAGATGAAATAGAAGTGTTTTACTAAATGATTGTGCTTGCATGGAATTGACACTCTAGTCTTTCTTTGTTCAAGATTGATGGTTGCTAGCATGATCACATTCATTGTGAAGAGACCAGAAACAGTCAATAATGAAGAAATTGATAGGAAGGAAAACCTCTCTCCTTTTCTTGAACTGATAATTTGAGAGTTTGTATCTCTGAAACAATGACTTTGGAGAAATTGTGACAATATCATATCAAAAAAGGCAATTTCACTAAAGCCTAGTCTCTTAAAATGTTGTCCAGGTTTTCTCAACATTTTATGACTGAACATAACTCTCAGATATTCTTTTCCAAAGAAGGAGAAAAGGCTTTTGAGGGTCCTATTAATAGAAGGATGGTAACCTGGGAGGAAAGATGTAACGTGAGGATATCGGCTGTTGTTATAGGCAACTGTTATTAATTCCCAGTGATTTCAGATAAAGCAGATTCTTCAAGGAAGAACTTGTTCTAGGAGAGCTCATCAGGTGCTGCCTTCTGGGTTTTCTAGCACTGGCTGCAGGCACAGCATTTGTGGTGTCATTTGCTTACACGTAGCACATAGGACTGTAACATTTTACTCTTGCAGTGGTCTGGCCACACTTCTCCCACTACCACCATGAACAGTTCCTTCCCACTGCTATCTCATTTGCCTTTGCTCTTCTGAATCCAGTGTCAGATAACTTAATCTCTTCTCCAGTTCTGCAGTTCTCTGGGGTGAATTTCAGTGATCACTGACGAATGAATGTCTCTAAGCAGGTGTTAGTACTAAATGAATAGCTTTAACTAGAACAGCTTTTTCACTCTTGACTGCCACCCGTCTGCCCATTTTCCTTTTGTCTCTGATGTCCATCTGGGAATGTTGCAGAGCTTTCGCAGAGGCTCGAGTTCCTAAAGTACCCTCATTGCACTGTGTTGATTTCCACTGTACGTAGCACACTGAAGCAAGAGGAGTGCCTGAAACTGGGATAACTTTCCAGCTGCTTGTGATACATTTTGCAACGCATAGCTCATAAGAGCTATTTAACACAGATTTCTCCTTAGCATATTCTTGAATGTTAAATGTTTTATATTACATTTTTTGCAGCTACTATGGGCAATAAATAAAATGGCTTTCCTGTAAGAAAATATTTTCCTGTTAAATGTACTTATGAAAGTGCTTTAACTCCTTACTACTACTCAGAACCATCATGTGCTCTCCTAACTTTGTCTTTGATTGTGCATGTTCATCTGCAAACATCAAAAAGCCCACACTGTTGTTCTTCCTCAGCCAGCTGTTGGCTTCATCATGCCAAATTCTGGTTTCCGTAGCATAGATTGAAGTCATTGTTTTGATTATAAATGGATTAAAATTTGCTTCGTCACTTCACTGACTCTTCAAAGGGATTTTGCAGGTAGAGAAAAAAAAGTATTTTTCCCAAAAGTAGTTCCTAGAACATACCTTGACACAAAGTGAAAGAGTTCTGTGCCAACCATTCAAACTTGTTTAACTAAAACCCAGAAGTATGGTCCAGGCTGGACAGTGGAGAAAGCAGCATTTAAGGTGATGACCTGCACAGCCCATGTTTTCAGAGGTGTAAGCACACTTGGGTAGCAACTGAAATAAGGAGCTGGTCTAGAAAAGTGCTAGAGTAGAAAAGCTTTTACCTGATCTGGTTTCAGGTGGACAAGATAGAACATGGTGTGGCAGGTTAGACCCGCAGACACAAGATGGTGTTTAGTAAGTTCTGGTGGAAGAAAAGCAAGAGATGATTTACCTCCACATAAAGTAAATGGATGGTGCATTGAGGTATATCGGTAGGAGTACTGAGTCACAGCTCATCATCTGGAAAACTGGAAATTTTCAGCACTACAGCAACCCAGCAGTTGCTGTGTATATTCTGGGAGCAAGGGGAAAGTAATGCTTTTTGGAGCATATTATAAAAGAAGTGGGTTTTATCTTCTGGGTGTTTCCATCCTATGAGTTTTCCTGTCAGATTTGGGAGAACAATATTTCACTTGGCTTTCAGTTTGTCTCTGAATCATTGTAACAATGGAATTTATTCTTCCAAACCTGAATTGCTGCAGAAAAAAAAGGCAGAGCTGTTTGGAAGGTGGGTGGGAAAGAGAGGTGGGGAAGGACAGAGAGTCTGTGCATGACTACTCTGATTTTCTGCATCTCACAAACTCAAGGCAAATGTGATAGCATTTGATTAATATTCATTGTGAAGTGACCAAATGCTTGTTTTCTTGGTTTGAAAATCAGAATCAAGAGAGCAGTTCTCCTATGATGGGCTAGGTTTAAGAGCGGCTTTGTGTAAGACCTGAAAGTGAGTGATGACTTTTTTTGTAAAGGGAACAGCCTGTGCAGTGGACACGCTTCAGTGAAACAGACGAGAACTTTCTGATAGAATTTAATACATTTGTAACAGTTATAGGGTAAGACACCTGCAGGTCAAACAATACATTTGTGGAGGATTTAGTAGAAAATGACTGAATTCTTCTAGACCGGAGCACATCAGTGTGGTCTCTGTTGTTGATGTACTGTTTGAAGAGACCCAGCTGGACAAGAGAGTCCTTGAAATCACTGGCAGACCTTACTGTAGGTAACTACAGGAATTTCAGAGTGGTATTTACAAGTCAGTAACTCTTGATATCTGCTGGTTACTTTTAATAAAAAATTTAGTTGAAGAGGCAAAACTGGAAAACCTATAATTTTTTTTTTAACTACACCTCATGTAATGTAAGTTCAACGATAAAGAGGATAAACATTCCGTCTAGAGATAAAATATTCTTTATTACTTATCAGATGTAAGAGCTTGTGCTATATGTTTAACAGTTGCTTTTGTAAGCAGAATTACGGCATCCAAATTTCCATTGTTCACACTGTCTTCTGAACTACTGCACCAATGTGCCACTATTAGGTCCTGGAATGAAAGACCGGAACTGTGTTCTTGGTTGAAGTAGAGTCAAAAGGCTTCTTCTGAATTCCTGTATCAGTTTTTATCCTCAACTCCACATGTTTATTTAGACACTTTTGGTGAAAGCTTTGTTTGATTTGGATCTTTTAACATTATGAATAGCTTGCAGATGTGCTTATGTATAATTAATGTTTATCAATTTTATGAAATTAAATTGTTTAAACTTCTTTCAGATAAGTATCTGTCCGTGTTAATATTAAAAGATGTGTGTTATACTTGCTACTTTTACTACATACAGACTTCTGGTTTACTACTCAATAAATATTCAGGTAGTCTGGTGTCTTGCTTATGAGACATAAGAAGAGGAACTGAAAATAGCCTTAATTGTGCAGAAAACTAGACAAAGGCAAGTGCTTTTATTTTTGTAGCTTACTCCTTAATATCACTAGACTAAAGCGCGGTGTCAGAGTTTGTAAAGTGACTGCACGGAGTTGGATTTCTGGCTTGCTTTGAAACGGCTGGATACCAAAATACAGAGTTAGAATAAAATGTTTGGGAAAGGTAAAGACTGTATTTGCTAGAGTGGAATCTATTGTGGTGTGACGAGAAGGAATGGAACAGATTTTTATCATACAAACTTGAAAACAGTGTCAGCCAGTATGACGCTGCATCAACGCACTCAACTCCTCCCCACCCTTTTTTTAACTTGGTTGGACTGCTGGATCCTGCTGGCACAGCCTTTTGATGTCAGTATCCCAGTGAAACCCATTTGAACAAAAACAATACAAACTCAATAATGTAAATACAGCGTTTGCTTCCAAAACGCAAATACACCAGGCAAAAGCCAGAGAATGAGAGAACTGTCAGTAAGGGATGGGCTGCTCTTCCATCAGCGCGGGGGCCAGGACAGCGTGCGCAACCTCAAGTTTCACGGCAGTTTTAGTTGCAATACGGGTATTTTCCTAGCGCTTACTTTCACGCACGTAAACCTGCCGCTTCTGCAAAATGTGTAAGCATCGCAAAACAAATTCTGAAGAGCCGACCACCCCCGGCTAGGTCACCTCTCGGCATCAGCTGTCACAAAAGCCATCAGGACCTGGGCTTCCAGCATGTTCCTGAGCATGTAAGTTAATTGTCACGGGCCAGGACTACGCGGTTATGTCGTTGCCAGAGCGAGGAGGCTCCCGGGGCTCCGGGAGCGCCTTACAGGCACCTCCCTGCCGGGGGGCAGGCACACACCTCCGGTACCCAGAGACTAGAAACCCAGGTGGGAGACGGCCCCGGTCCCGCCGCGCAGCCCACGCCGGCCACCGCGGGGAGGGGACCGCCGCTCTCGCCCCCTCCCTTC
>VZZY01015462.1:139714-181724 GCA_013400335.1 Eurystomus gularis
CCGGGCTGGGAGGAGGGAGGTGGCGGCGTCCCCGGGGGGGAACCCCACGGGTGCCTTCCCGGGAGTCCGAGCGTGGCCGGCGGTGGCGGGGCGAGGGGGTCACCTGGACGTGTGCTTCGGGGCGCAGGCAGCCCCCTCCTCAGCGCTTGGGGGTTTTATTTACTTCGTGGGTTGTGGTTTTTTTTTTTTTTCTTTTAAAAGAGCAACTTGGAAATCCGCGTTTAATTTCGGTTTCTGTTGCAGTTCGAGATGTCGGGTGGAGGCTGCGATTGCCGTTGGCGCAGGGTAGTGCAGGGACCCGACCCGGGCAGCCGTGGCCGGGCGTGCGCTGGCAGCGGCGGGTTCCTCTCCGCTAGTGACTTTGAGAGCGTTTGTGCAGGTCGAGGCGTAGTGGGGACATTCGGGCAAGTCCGCTTCCAGGGGTGGTGGGAGCAGCTCTGGACCGGAGGAAGGGGGCAGTGCACGGGCACGCCAAAGCCAGCGCTCCCCCGGAGCTTGTACTTTGAAACTTTGTTACTCGGTGAACCCCCTGTTCTGAACACCAGGACGCTTTGCTTTTTTCCCAGGAAGGCTTGCATTTTCTAGCTTTGTCCCGTTTTCAGGAAGAGGTTAACGTCAGGGCTCTGGGTGGCGTGTGTTTAGGTCTTACTTTGATGTAAATGGTTAATTCGGCAGAATCTGTGGCGTATTGCTTAAAGTGCAGTAAGCCCGGAATAAGTCGAGGGATTTTAATTGCACAGAAAAGTTCAGGATCACTTTAATTCGGTGCGATCTTCCGCCAAATGTTAGCCTCTTTTGTATGCGTTTCTTTGCAAGCTGTCTAAGAGTCCTAGAATCGTTGGAAAAGACCTCTAGGATCATCATGTCCAACCTTAGGTAACTAAGCGGATCATGGAAATCATCTCTCTGGAAAAACTGTGTTCATTTTTCAGATGGAAGAACAAATCAAAATAGGTTTTGTGTATTTACCAAGTAGTTAAGTGCAGATGGTTTTGTGTTTCCACTTCAGAAGTCACCTTGATTTGTCAAGGTTACAATGTGTCCACTAAGCAACAAGGATAACTTAAAAATCTGAAAAGCCTGTATCCGTCTTTGAGAGTTTTAAATATTGTCTCGGGTTAAACTGAGTTGGGATTGGGATTTTTCTTCCTCCCGAAATTTTTTTAAAGAGAAGATTACAAATGACTCAATTCAAGTGCCTTAACACACCTTTCACACAGAGGGAATACTTGGAGTCGTTGTATAGAAAAAAAAACCAAATAAACAGAAACATCGTGGTAATAGGATTTGCAGCATAAAATATGGCTAATTTCTCTTGTATGACTACAGGTGGCAGTGTAGAAGCCAAGAACAAAAATTGGCAGAAATTATATTCTGTGTACGAGAAAATGAAGAGTGTACTCATGACTAAGCACAGGAACCTGGAAAACCACAGGTATGTGAAGTGATTCATACAGCTACCTATGGTGCTCCCAGTATTTACTGTGTTCTGATGTTCCTGTCTCAATAGGTATTTCTGGACCAATTATGACTTAATATATTCACAGCATGAGCCTAATCAAAATGTCATGGAAAAATCTATATTTTATTATTAAAAGGAACAAAAGTACTTTGAAGGCAGTAGGAGAGGTGGGATTTTCCCACTTTTTTATGATTTATTTTAACTATAAAGAAAACAGAGCACCAACTTGCATGAAGATACAATTTTTTCTTTCCTTGTAGTAAATAGGTTTCATATTGATAAATCTATCAGCAGTTACAGGCCTGAATATACTTGAAATGGAGGAACTTCAGATACAATAGAAAGATTTGCATGTCTGGATGTTTTAGATGTCTTGTCAGTACTATTTTTATGAGCACTGAAGAACTGAAAGCATGAGAAGAATTAGGTGTGTAATTAATTTGAAATATAAATATAAAAAAATACATTTCAAATAACTGTCTGGCGGTGATGCATTTGTGTTGTGAAGGGCTAAATCTTGTAAGATTAAAAAAAGAAATTACTTTATTTAATAGAAAACAGTGTTGTAAAAATAAGCAGTACATAATAAGAGCCCACGATTAGCTCTCACGTTTCAAAGCAAAGGGAAATAATAGATTACCTCAGTAATTATTTTTTTCTTGTTAATTAGCAATGTTAGAGTGAGGCAAAGCTTTTCTTGTATGTTTACATCAGTGTACACAGCCTGTAGAAATTAGTCCATGGGTCTGCATTCCAGAATTCTTGGGAAGCCATGGAGGATGGGACAAGCTCAGAGCTGGAACTTGAGGATTTTTTAGAACTGAGGAGTTGGAATTTATCCTGGTAAGAAGTGTCAAAGTGGAATTATCACTGTGTTTACAAATACATTTATACTTTTGCATTTGGCTGTTTTTCTTCTAGTCTAAGAAGGCATTTTGTCTAAACCTTTAAATTGTTTCCGAGAGAACGTGGTTATACCACAAATGTCCACAAATGACCAAGTCACCTTGTGTTGGCTACTTTGCGGTAACTGGCCTTGGGCACAGTTTTTGTTATCTCCAGTTGCAAAATAAGTTGTAGGCAGTATGATTTACTTAACTGTTAAAATGGGCTAAGAGCATACATCCTGTTAGGTGTGACGAACCAACTGTCACCAATAAACTGTTACTACTTGGGATTCTGGAATCCAAATTAAAATGATTTTTTTTCTGTCCACAGTTTAAAAAAAACATCCATGAGTTCTCTGCAGAGAGGCTGGTCAATAGGCAAGACCCTGATCTCAGTGTGATCTGTGTGTGCCATCATAATGCTTTCAAAATACAGTGTGCCTTGGATAGAGTACCCTGAAGAGCTATCACAGTTCTTAATTTCAATTTTAAAAAAAGTTAATAAACCTAGATCTTCAGGTCTGTTCTGCAGGGAAGAGCTCTTCTCACCATCTCTATCTGGTCATCCTGTTATTGCTTGTCACCTGTTAATTTTGAGTGGAGACCCACTCAGGTGTAGCTGGGGAGAAAAAAGCACCAGCACTAATTTCTATACAGCTCTGTAGGTTTTTTGATTATTATCTCTTAACAACCAAAACAGTTAAGTCTACTTAAAAAAACTTAACATTAATAGCCCTGATAAAGTCAAACTGTGTGTAGTACAGGTCAGCATATTTTCATGTCTTTCAGCATTGTTGAGTTCATTAGTTTCTGCTAAGACATTTAGAACAGAAAATGAAAATGTCATTTGTCATTGGTACAAAGTTTTAATGGGGTCTTCCATTACATCGGGTCTTCAAAATATTAAACAAAAGAAAACTGGTAACTAAGGAGTGTGGTGCTCAAGAGTTCAATTTACAGACACTTCTCTGTGCTAATTATGAAGTATTGACATAAATGAATGAAACTACTTGTTAAAGTGCCTTTTGCAGTGTATAGCAGTTAAGTGTTCATAAGATGATTCATAACATTCAGCAATTTGTGATGAGTTTCCCTGCCATTACTGGAGATTACTAAGTATCTAATGTATTTGCGCTACACTGGGTTACTTTAAATTAGATTTGATGGTGGAAAGGAAAGGAGAACCATCTTCTATCAACTAAAAAATCAGGCCTGTTTTATGAATCTGTCAGTATTGGATTTCTCTTTGCTGTATAGTACAATTTATCCTTTACAATAAAATACAAATGTTTAATTGTCTTGCCTATAAAAATAGTAGTGACAGTGTGTGCGTAAATCCTCAAAACTTCTTTTGTTTTGAAAGTTGTATGTATTATAACTAATAAAATATAGCAGAGGTGCTGTAACTGAAAGTAGAATTCATAGTAAGAAATCTAAATTTGGAATCTAAATTTGTAAGGTCCCATTTTGAATCGGCAAGTCTTGGTTATATAGAACGCTCTTTGATTTGATGCAGGATGTATTTGTAAGTACAGCTCCCATTAACAGTGCAACAGATGCTTCATTTTAGAAAACTATCTTGTGCTTCTGTTTTGAACTGAAAGCTGTGGCTGGTTACATGTCCTGTTGTCTTAAGAACATTGTGTTTAAGGGCTTGCACAATCAGTCATTTCACACTATCATAAAGATGTCTGTAATTGGTTAGATTATAAGGCATGATTGCTTGGTAGTTTTCAGAAATGTCTGTTAGTGATACCAGGGTTTTACACATGAAAAATTAAACTTTCTCACTCCTTAGTACTTGTTAGGATTGTCATGAAAATGGTTTGATGATACTAAATGGAAGACAGAGAAATTATATTTTTTATTATTAATTTTTACTTATTTTGTGAAAACTTAACAGATACCCACTAGTCCAGTATAAAAGGTATATTTTTAGAAAACCAATGGATCATCTATCAGGAGGATGAGGATAGCATGAGTCAAAGTCTTTGCAGAGGGAGGCACAAAGTGAATGCTTCAGATGGAATACACTAAGAGTAAGCCTAAAGCACAAGCAGTATATCCGAGGCAATTTAGCTGAGCCAATTTGGCTTCTCAGGCTAGAGGTTCTTACCAGATCACCAGTTAGAAGAGAGTAGCACTTTCTTAATCTCAACAGTATTCAAACAGCTGTTAAACCAAAGGAATAGTGATGACATTGCAAGATGCCTCTTGTAGATTACTATAACTAAAGTGAACTCTTGTGGAAGTCACAACATGCTAAGCATATGTGTAAGGAAAGCATCCTTAATTAGCAAATATGTAAAGTAAACCTCCAGGCAGGTAGTCCCACTGCTATCTTTGAGCAGGCTGCCACTGGGCTTCTATGAGAAGTGAGTCCTAATGCAGGAGGATGTCAAACCTGTAGAGGAGAAATGATCCTGAAATTACATCCTTGAGACCTTGCTCTCAGGTGATGGCCAAGTATCATTTTGCTCTAAGAGTGCCATTGCGTGGTGTTGATTCTAGATGATAGAAGGACATCTCCTGCCATGGTGGAGTCACACTCCAATTTACTAAGTGGAGTGCAACTAACTGGTTTTATGATGCTAGAAGGGAGCATGTAGTAACCTTTCAATTACATGCCAACATGCCTTACAACAAAAGGAGTTCAGACTGTCTTTTTAGTGCTGGAGTAGCTGGTGGAGAAGTGCTGGTGATGTAGAAGGGCTACCAAATAGTGCTGGAAGTACCATCTGAGTTGCTGGATAAGAAGGTTAAGACCTCTTCAGAATCAGTCTGCACTGTAGTCCCAATACCCTGCATGAGGACAAGCAGAAAGGTCATGCAGGTCAAGGTGACACAGCCTCTGGGGTTAAAGTCCTTAACATTGCTGTATGTAGGACAGAAGTTGATTAACGTCATGTAGAGAGCAGTGAAGAACTGCCTGAATAAATTAGGTCCCATTTAGACAGGAGCATAGAAGAATAGGCAGACCAAATTAGAAGTGTTTCTATGCAAATGCTAGAAGAGAAGATGGAGGGACTGAATGTCTAGTTCTAAAGTTATTGTACGTCTACCATAGAGAAGGTACCTAGCAGGATACTCATTAATGAGTTTCTATGGAAAGCCTAGTAAGAGGAATGGTCAAAACAGTAAAATGCTTGCAGCCAGTGTGCAGAGACTCAGAACAAATGAATATTCCCTAACAACTGCTTCTCTGACCTCTTTAAAAATATCTGAAAAAAAACAATTAGCATAGTTGAGCAGGCTGCAAGGATCAGAAAGGTATTCTTCAAAAACTTATGTCCAAAAAAAAAGGTGAAAATCTGGCAAATTAAAAATAAAATATGCAGTAAAAAAAGTTAAAGCTTGGTATGTGATTTGTAAAAAGGCAGAGAAGCTGTAAGAATATTTCAGCTGTAGCTGAAAGAGTATGAAATACTGTGCAGGAGCTCAGATTCCTAAACAAAATCTCTTCTCTATGGGGAGAGAAGCACAAGGTACTGTTGAGGCAACTGTTCCAAATCAAAGTGATGCTGGGACAATTTTTTTAGAATAAAATGATAAAAATGAGTTACAGGAAGTTGCCAACTCTAGATGTACCCAAGACCTCTAGAAGATCTATAAAATTGTTGAACTGATAACAGTGATGTTTAACAGCACAATACTGCTGTGTAGCAATGAAGTTGAGGGTGCCAATGGTGATGCCAGTTTTTAAAAAGGCTTCCAGAAAGCATATAGCAAAGAGCAAGGCAAGTATGACTGGCATTCATACCAACCAGCTTAGTGGTAAATATAATGAAGAAGAAATCTAATGGATTCATGGACAAGCTTGATACACCAGGAAAGAGTCAGAACAGTCTCACAGGTTTGATAGAGTTCTTTGAAGACACCGTTGAGGTTGTGAGTAAGTGTGATCTAGCTGATGCAGTATTCTTGGGTTTCAGAACATCTTTTGAGAACTACTCACCAAAGGTGCTGAGCAAAATGAAACTTCTCTGACATAAGAGAAAAGTTCTTTCCTAGACTGATAGTTGGTTAAAAGGTGGGGTAGGAGTAAATGACCTGTTTTCACAGAGGGGATGGAGGTCACTAATATAGTTGCACATGGATCTGTGCTAGGTTTAACACTAGTCAGCATATGCATTGGTGGTCTGGAAAACTGAATGCAGAGTGATTCTAAGTTAATGAGGGTGGCAAAAAAGAAAGCTAACTGTGGATATCCAAAGAGGGATCTTGTGATGATCAGTAACTGAAGATGAAGCTTGCTACTGATACTAAGAAATAATGCATGCAGACGAGAAAAAACCTGCTATTATTCAAACTGTAAACTATTAGCACCAGAGGAAGTGATGTTGTGGAGAGCTTACCATGGTGAATCCAAGCATTGGTTAAGTGTTTAGAACTGGTCCAAAACAAAAAAATTGCTAGGGAGGAATGGCCAACACAACAGAAGTCTGTTATGCTGATCTGTAAACTGTCTGTGTATTTCTCTTGACCTCTGGGTGTAGTTCTGATCCCTGTATTTATAGGAAGAGTGAGGAAAAGAAGGAGCGATAATAGAAGTAGAAATAGGTGGTAGTGATGATAAAGAACAATTAGATAAAGAATCTTCAGCCTGGCAAAGAATTAGCTAAAGATGAAAATGATAAAAATCTATATAGAAGTGTAATATATAAAATGAACAGGGAATGCTGATTAACTATCTACTGTAGTACAAGACCCAGAGGAGAAAAAAAAAATTATCAAGTGACAAATTGAGAATAAGTAAAAGTTCTATCTTTTCATAGTGAATAGTTTAACTGTGAGCCACTGTACATACTAAAAGTTTATCTGGTTGCAGGCTTTAAGTGCAAAAGTATCATGTCTTGCTTAGGAGGACACAAAGCCTAGTCCCTGAAGGCTGGGGAGGGACCCTGAGGTGTATCTCTACAAGCTTCCCCTGGCCTAATGCTCTTCCACAGAAGTCTGCTCTCCGCCTTTGCTAAAGACACAATATGAGGATAGATGTATCTTTGGTCTCACTGAATATGGCTATTAGCATGTAAAATGAAGACAAATTGCAGTCTCCTGAAGAAAATGCTGACCATATGCCACTCCAGATGCATAACAGAATTATTGGTGAAGAAAATGTGTTGAAAAGGGCATTTTTTTTTCTTGGGTCTAATAACTTCCTGAAGAAAAAAAATCAATTTTTCCGTGAAGACTCTACCAGTCCTCATTATACCACACTGATACCTGAAGTTTAGTGCTTATAGAAGGGAGTTGAGCTTCTTTGTTTTGAGGTATCAGTATTCAGCTGTAATGCTGTGCTTGCTCAAATTAAATTGGGCATTTGTTATTCCTTGCAGTTTATCTTCAGATGGACTGAATTAAAAACCTAAATGCAAAAATAAACTAGAAACTTTGAGGACAGGTTTACCCATATAATGAAATGCTTACCTATATAATGGAATAAATACAGTTTTTGAGTTATGAACATGGAAGATGAAATCTCTTTTCCTATAAATATGCTGGGATTAAACTTGGATTCTTTCCTTATCCGAACACACAGGACTAAAGCTATATTATACTTGGACTGAGTAAGGCCTTGGAGAAAATAGATTGTTAAGAATAAAGGATGACTTGACCGTTAGACATGAAAATGACATTTAAATATTAAAAGGATGTAGAAGTTATAAAACAAGAATTATGTAGTCATCCAACCCAGCTATAAAGGAGATGAAAGAAGAGTCTCCCAGTGGTAAGGCTTATGAGCTTCTGTGAATATAACCAGCCATGAGGTACAGGATCGGTGCAAACACAGTGCTACACCCTGTAAGGAGCTACAGAATGGATGTTGGGGCATGTACAAACCTTAGCTCTAACCCAGGAAAATTAGTCGTCTTGGGTTCCTGTGGTTGTTAACAATAAATCAGCTTCTCCAGTGGGTGATAGGGAGCACTCCAAGCTGGTTTCTGCTCAGAATTGCCCACTAGAGGAGGCTTTCTCTGTCCACACTGGCTACAGACTGACAAGGGTGACAAAGCCGCTTGGCCTCTCTGTCGAAATTTGTCTTTGAATATACCCATTGTATATGTTAGCATCGGACCGGATTTTTCCAGAGGTTTAGTAGGTCACTTTTTTTCCAGTGGTACTAAGATAAAAATACATAGCACGACAACACTAGCTAAACCCATTTTTAAAGGCATCGGGAAGATGTGCCTATTTCATACTACATAAAGTTCAGATTGTCCCACAAGCTTTTCTATACTTGCCTGACAAACCAAAGAGCTCTATTAAAAATGAGACTAAAATGCTTTTCTGTTTAAGAAAAAAAGTAAAATGAAAGATTTTTCTGAAATAAAAAGACAAATCATAGAAAAAGAGATAATTTTGAGGTTTATAAATTACCAAAGTTAGGCAATAGACTCTGTTTGGAAGAAGGAGTTAATTATCTACCCCACCAAACACCCTCAACATACTCTTCTTTCTCAAGAATGGGAGAAGAATCAGTCATCTAGTTAGCTCAGTTATTTTGATGATCTCCTTGAATGCTCTTTAGAGTTTTTCCCATTTGTTCAACAATAGCAAAACATACTTCTAAGAGCTTTTTTTTTTTTCATTTTAATTTCCTATAATGGATATAGCTTTCCTATTGTTTTATTATATTTGTTGTATTTATTGTTTCCTATGTGAAAAATTGTATTCCTCTTTATTTCATAATAAATGTGGTTAGGTAATGAAGCTGAACCACTGTCAGTCTGACATTAAAGGAGGTTTTGGTCAGCACAGATGACAGTAAGCTTCAATTTTTTTCTCAAACTTATCTGGTACCAGAGACTATGGAACAGAATTTCACTAGTAATGTACTCAGCGGTTTAGGCTTTCACATGCATTTAAAACCATAATACATGGTCTTAAATAGATAAGAGAATGCACCAGCCATAGCACTTGTTAACCAATATTTATTCTAATATTATCTAAGGAAGTGGACATTACTGTTGTTTTTTTTTTTATTGAATGAAATCAGTTCTTTAAAAACTATTTCAGTTATACTTTTCTAATGCAAAATCCTCTGAGAAGACTATTTCAGTATTATAAAACCTCTGCATATGTACCTTTGTTTTCCTTTTTATTATCACCTAAACTTGGTGTATTTCTCTCTTTGTTTTGGGGAGGGTGGCTGGCTCTGTAGTAGTTCTCTAATGCCTTACAAGTAGTTGATTGTACTTGATAGTTTTTATCTGGATGGTTCCTAGTGTTCCTGATAATTGAGGTGGCTGTGCACTCTATAATAAAAATAATAACAATTCTGAAGTCAAAATGAAAGTCACATGCTGTCCTTGACTCAGATTTCAGGCCTATGAAGTCTGTGTTGCTCACAAATAAAGTTGTAAATTCTCATGAAACCTTCGATAAAATGGAAGCCAGAGCCCAAAGCAAAGCAAAAAACCTGCTTATCAGGTCTCTGCTTAGCGCAGTGGCCACGGACAGACGTACTTCTGACGTCACCTCTTACAGCCTTGCGTCCTGCTGTCTCCTGAGAATGTAAAGAAATTGCAAGTCCTCTAATTTCAGAGACTGAAACTGTTGCTGATTGCTTTTTCTCCTTTTAGATATACCTTCTTTTCTGGTTTTGTTTCTCTGTTTTTTTCCCTGCTTCTCTGCAGTTTTACCTCTAATCATCACCCAATTACACGTTATTGATTTTTTTTTTTTAATAATTTTTACGTATCTTGATGTTTCCTGAAACTTGTAGACCTTGTCTCCCTTGTTCCTTTACTCCGTGCACAAATAATTTCTAATTGGAATGACTTTTTAACAGCATATTAAAGATATAGCCATAACAGTGCTATCTCCATTGTCTCAAATCTGGTCATTTCATGAAGTTTAAAGAAGTTTTTATTTTGCTTGTTCAGTTAGAACCAGCTGGACTACCCTAAGCAGTAGTGTGCTGCATCAGCTTTCTGATGACGAATGCCTTGTCAGGGTTATTCAGTTTAACATATTTTACCTCACCAGATAAACGTGCATACATTCAATTGCAGAGATAAGCCAGTACTGGGAACTTCTTAAAGCGTGCTACCTCAAATGCTTGCTGATGTGGGCATTTGCATGTTAAATTACGAATCTGTGAAAGTATGAGCTTTTGTCAAGTATACTGAAGATGCTCTTGAACAAGGGGGCTTCTGTTGAGTGGCGTGTTGTACTCTTGATTTAATACAAAATGTACCTGCGAACATGATTATTGGAAAAAGCCAAACATCAAAGAACTCAAGAATCCTCTGATTTTTCCACATTAGTGCCAGTCATGGCTCCACTCGCTCCTACTTTCTGTGGTCTGGTTCTTTGCTGCACAGTTTCTGCAGTGAGTGAAAGGCAAGGCTGCTCACTCCACAGAGCTGCTAGCCAGATGATAGGCTGGCGTCTTTAGAGATGTGGGACTGGACTGTGATTGTGCTGTAGTCACAAAGCTGCCCTGTCATGGATGTACTGTGATACTTACCCATCTTTCCCTTTAGACCATTTGGAAAGAGTCCTGCTCATCTACTGAAAGAATAAGCACAGGTGCCTGGCCTGGGAGATGATTCTGGGTTCTGGATGGTAGGTGGAAGTAAGGTCCTAGCCTATAGCACAGGGTCCAGGCTAAGGTCGGATTTAAGATCAGTATATACACTTGGTTAGGCCTGGGTTGTTTCCAGCTTTGGCCAGGCACTCTGGTTTGTCCTTCTGAGACCTAGTTCTTCCCATAGATAGATAAGGAGCCCATCTATCTGCTGCAGGGCTCTGGCTTCGCTTGGTGCATGGCTTGTATCGGAGCCTTTTATTTCATCTAGCATTTGCATCAGCATTGGCAAGGTGGAATTTCAAGGATATGAAACATCCAGAGACAGTAGGTGTTCTGGTGCTGTATGTTTCCTTATCTTTTCTCGTCAGCCTTGTGTCTCTTAACTTTTAAGTCCCGAAGTCTGCCGGTAATTCACATCTCTGTGCTGTGTCCAGCTAAAACTTGAGATCTGCTGAATGTTGGCCTTGATCTTGTGTAAATCCTTGTCTGTTGCTGCCTCCATTGCAACAGTCGCTTTTTTACTTCATCACTACAGATGGTGACTTGTAGATGGTGTTGATGATGTAGAAAGGAAAGAGTTAAGAACAGAACTGTAATCTCCCTTTCTACTTGGGTGTGGTCTCTATGTTAATGTTACAAAAGGAAAAATGACTGGTTAGGTGTAATTTTGTGAATTAAAATTATTATTTTTTTTTAAATACTGGGCAGTTAATGGGAGAGGAGCTGGTAAAATCAGAGATGTATTTCACAACTCTGCCAAATGTCACTTTTTAGCTATACATTTAGACTCCAACATGCAAAAGTTGGCCCATTCCAGCACAGAGCTATTGAGTTTTCACATGAAGTGGGGCATTATGACAAAGGTGGATGTAGATAAGTATGTAAGTAAGACTTTATGTAATAAGACTTGATGATTTCCGTGACATTTGCTCTGCATATAATTTTTTTTTCCCAGTGCCCTTAAAATTGTTAAATCAAGACCAGTCTCTTCTGGATGAAACACACAGCTGTTACTGAGAGATTCTTCTATTTAAAATAGTAACTTTCAAGTTTGAGCTCCAGTATTGTCCTACAGAGCCAAAAAATAATTGCAATAATTCATTACAAAAAGATCTTGTGAATCTTTTCTTTCACAAAGTCTTTCAGTGAAAAGAAACACATTTAAAAAAAAAATGAACTGGTTTGGGTTTTTTTTGCATAGACAGACTTGGAAAATTTCAACCTAGAAAAGGATTACTTTGCATTTGTGGGGCTAGGGCATATGGAACAGTGGTAGCAGTGCTTGTAATGTGTTTTGAAATCTGCAGGAGGTAGCAGACATTCCAAGGAGTCTGCTATAGGTGCTTTGATTCAGCAAAACTTAGGAAGATCAGAAGAATTTGAAGCCAGATGGACTACTTGCTTAAATACTTTGCAGACCAGTTCATAAACTGTGACTAGTTCAGCAGACCAGTTCATAAACTGTGACTAGTTCAGTAATTACTTTGAGCTCGGTTTCATTTTAGTGATTCAAGTTAGAAGAAAGATTTGGCCCACAGAAATTTCCTTTAGTTTTACTTCTCATTGAGTAATGTCTTGGAGCAGTGAAAAGCTGATCAAACCTATGGATGATATAAAGTTTGGAAGCTGAAAAATTCTTAGGGAGTTAGAATTAAATCAAACTTAGCTGTGAGGCTTTTGGAGAATGGTACAGTGTGAAAAAAAAAAGGTTTTAGAAAGAAAAACATGTCTGTGGCTTTTGATAACAGCTACAGGTAACTTGGTTAGTAACTTGGTGAGCAGTGGCACTCATGGCAACAATTCTGAAGCTAGCAGTAGAGGTTACACTGTTTGGTGGGAAAGAGGAATGTCTACCTAGATTTTAGGTCCATCAGATTCTTTACATTTAATGCAGTCAGAGGTTGTGACAAACATTTATCAGAATATCTAGGGAATAAAAAACGAAGCCCAGGCAAAAAACATAATTGCTGAGTAACTAAACAGTTATTATTAAAAAGGTGTATTTAACAGTCATTTTATAAAAACTGCTACCTTACACATGATTCCTGGTTTTCACCTGAACTTTGACTGCTACCTGAGGTTTTTTTCCCTGTTGTTTTTCAGTAGTTGTGCTCTGTCAAAACACATCCACCTAATTGTCTGCATTTGAACTGCGGAATAATTTATTCAGAAAATGCTGTGGATCTTCAAACCTCAAATCTGATATTTTATACAGAAGCGTATAAAAACTGTTAAAAAGTGTTGTCTCAGACCAAATGTTTTTGACATAGCACAGGACTTTCCTTGAGTGGCAGTTGCATGTTTGATTAGTTTTGTGATGAAAGAAATGCTGCTGTCTTGTCATTAAAGTTCATAGATGTTTTAGTTGCCTTCTCTAGTTGTCTCAAACATTCTTTTAGCTTTTTCATCTCCAGCCTGTATTACTTTAAGACCTTTACGAAGAAGGTTCTCTTATTTTACAAGCTGATTACACAGTTACCCTTTAGGCACCTAGGTTTTCCACCAACTCTACTGAAAATCCAGCATTTTTTTTACTCTTCCAAGGCAGTTGCTTTACTGTCTTTTTTTCTTTTTTTTTTTTGGTGACACTGAATATTCATCTCACTCAAGCTGGTTTTACTGAAATGTTCATTATTATCATCCTTTTCCTCCCCTTCTGATAAATCCATTTTATGCTCCCACTTTGTCAGGCTAGGCTTTTCCCCCCCTCTTTTACGCCACATTACTTTGTGCTAGAGTATTAGTTGAAGGGCATTAGCTTTGATGACTTTGGTGGGGCATTCATGAAGGCTATCTTTAGTCTGGTGGGAATACTGCCTGTTTCCTGCCTGGCTAATGGAAAATGATTGGGGTTTCTAGGGCAATTCTGAGTTTTCAAGTTAGGCTTTTTTTCTAAAATTGCCCTCTAGAGAAAGCCATGGCTTTTGCTGATGGTGCCAGCTGAAGTATCCCTTCTGCTGTTTCTGCAGTCCTGTAAGTGAAGGACAGAGGTTCCTTTCTGACTCCGGTAGCTGCAGCAAGGCTGGATTTGAAAACTGCTGGTGAAGGGCTAGATATCCTTGTCCATGGTAGCTGGATGTATCAGGAGAGGAGAAATAATTGAGAATGATTGAGAATTCTGCCTTTTTCTTAGGTTACCAAGCCTGGGTGTTTATGTTGGCTTAAACTGTGTAGATAAAAAATATATCCTACAAACGTTTCAGTGCCTGAGTTGTGTTTCTGGTTTTGGTGACTGTTGGAAATGATAGAATCCAAACAGTTTAGCTGGGATTTCCTCAGGGTGCCTCTTATTCAATTGGGCTGCAAAAACTTGGTGGCTGGTGTCACTGGCTTCATAATATAGTCATTAATTTTCACAATATTTCTAAAAAACCTGACCTGTTTTGCCACGTAGGAAACTGTATTTCCATCTTACCGGAATTGAACAGACTTTTGAAGCTGGTACATGGCTAAAATATTATGTGGTGCTGTTACAAACTTGTCACTAATTAATTAATTTTAACTCAAGAAATGTAATTCTTGTAACATGTCCCCATCTTTGTCCTTGTTCTGGAAAAAGTTGAGACTTCTGTGGAGACCAAGCTACCTTTGAGACCTTGGAGGCCTTACTCCTTAGCCCTTTGTGTGTGATTGCATGAGGTTTGCTTTCAAGCTATTATTAAATCATAATTACATTTTTACTAAGGATGTACATGATGCTTTGCAATGCATGACTGTGAAGCCCCACGTGATTTTGGGGCTCTTAGAAGAAAATGGTGTCTCTGTTCTAAAATAGTTTTTAGTAGAATACAAAGTACATTATGTAATAGATGAAGCTTTTCCTGTCTGCTCTTTTGCTTTATCTTAATTCCTTGTTTTCTCTTTCCCATCATATCAGCTATTAGTCTATCAAACCTCATTCGGAAAGTTTACCTCAAATATATATACTTGTGTATTTTAAAGTTAGATTCCAAACTTACATTTGTAATAATTCTGTTATTTGTATATCATGTAGAAACCCATTGTTGAAACGTGAATTATAGATTGATTAACTTAATTGCATTTCTCAGTTTGTAATGTGAGTAGGTATATTTGCACTTCTTGACCTTGCTATTCTTTTACAGATTTTTTTTCCCCAAAATTTCTATGTGTATTTTCATTTTCTTTTTTATGTTTTTGTTTTCTATGTTAATTTCTCTGCACATACTGGCAGAGGGTTGAAGGTGGCAGAAGCATGTGAAGATGTGTGGAGAACCATGCCCTTGTGAGGCATAGAATTAAATTGTTTATTCGATGTTAATAATTTGCTTAATACTATACCTAAAATCTAAGTTTGGAAGAAGAACATGGGGAATTCCTTTCAAAAGTGTCACAAAAGTAAGAAAAAATGTTAACAGACAGTGATTAATTACTTTATTGCAAAAGGGGAGCTTTTTGTATCTTCTTGGTTTGAAATGAGTTGCCATATGTTGAGAAGGTAGAGACTGGCAGAAGACTTTCCTGTCTTACTAAGTTGTGAGGTCAGGAAATAACTAAATTTACCACGGGGAGTTTACCTAACTAACCACAACCTTTTACTAATATGTTCACTTTGTCCTCACATACAAATTTTGAAGTAAAAATGCCAGTACTCATGTGTCACTGATGGGAAGTAAGAGGCAATATTTTGGTCATAATTGGTAGGAGGCGAGACTGACATTCACATGAATTTTCCCCAATTACAGAATGAGCACAGAATATTTCATAGAAATTAAATTATTTCTTAAAAATTCTGTCATGCTAACCTGACATTTGGAAATGCATGTGCTTTCCCACTCTTAATGCTTAGTCTTTCAAAGTAGTTTCTTTAAATAAGAAATACATTATTTGTTTAAAACGTTAAGTATTTTCTTTAGATTTTAGTCTTCAGCTTTAGCACAGCCCTCGGAATCTTGTTTTCCAGGCCAAACAGATCCTCATGCTATCTTTTAAAACCTCCTGCATGCCAAAGGACACAGCAATGTGCTCAGCAATGATTCTGCAGTGTTTGATATCTTGCAAAAACTTAAGGGGATAACGGAGAATCCATCGTTTGGCCTGATACTCTGTTCAAATAAATTATCCTCACTGATAATTTATACTGACTTAAATCCTTAAGTCTCACTTGAATGCACTTCAGTTTTATCCTTTAAATCACCTGGGGCTTTTTTCTATTTCTTCACTTTTTTAGCACTTTCCAATGTCTATGACTGTCTATAGACAGTTCCCATGTCTATGTATTCTAGTATTGATCTCACCATGCATAGAAAAGGCAAGACTGGCAAGATTATTTCTGTTAGGTGTATAGGGATTGCTCTAATCCTTTTTTTGCCATAACACTGGCTGCAAAGCACACGTTAATTGATCTCTTCAGTGATCTAACACCTCCATGAAAGTAGCTGCCATCCAGGTTATGGTCCCAGGTTTCAGACATGCACCAACTTACGGTGTTCTTAGAGGAGCATGACCTCTTATTTGCATTACAGTTTGCCTTCACTGTGTTATTTGTGTATGCAGCTGGGAGTTTGGGGAAATACCAGGCCTTATTGGAGTTAATGGATAGGATATCTGATTCTTATAGCACTCTTTCAGACCTGATTGTACTGTGTGAGCTTTAAGAGTAAGAAAATAGTCCTAAACTGTGTCTTCTCTAACTCCTTGCATTTTGTAATTATTTTAAAATGAGTTGTCTGCATGTATGCTTACTCACATTTAACATTGTGCTTTGCAGTTAAGTCAAATTGTACTTTCCTCTTCCGTAGGGAAAAACTAAAAAAAAATTTACTTTTTTTTTTCCTCTTCAGAACTCTCCTGTTCCCAGCTTGCCCCTTTGCAATCTGTTTCTATCTTTCTGTTAAGTTAGATTATTATTTTGTTTCCTAAGCTAGAGGACACCCTACATACAGGCTACTGTCACTTTCTTCTGTGATCTTGACCACTTGCAGTCCACATATCTGGGGTGCCTTTGTTAAGAAGGTACAGGTACTAGCCTGGATGGTTGACTGCAAAAGCAGGTTTATCTGGAGACTGTGAAGGGGTGAGAGCTGCAGTGCTTGGCATTCAGGTCCCATTTTGTCTAATGGCTTGCAGTTGTCAGTCTCCTGACTGTGGGAGAGGGAGAATTCATATCTGATATGTAAGCTATGTTTTAGGATGCTGTCGTATGAAGTAACTCCATAGTATCTGGCGCCTTGTACTAAACCAAGGTTATGCTCTGTATTTATAGAATCACTTTCTGGAGCCTTTCAAAACCTGCTCAGAGCTGCTTACAAGTTAAACAACTCTCTTCTAAAGTTCTGTTTTATTTAAATGACTTTGGAAATGTAATGTCATCTTAAATTAAAGCAGGCATCCATCTCTTCTGCAGGTCCTTCACCTCCTGGTTGATCTTGGCATATCTTTCTGAAACTCATCCCTGGTAGCTAGTGACTAAACTAGACCTTTCAAAGCTCCTTCTCTCATGTAAGTCTAGTATGTCCCTGTGACTCCATGTCATGGATGATGGCAGTGGTAGGCAAATAGGTACCAGAGACTCTTAACTGTGCAATGTCCTAGAAGTCCTAGCAGAGCTACCTGACAAATTTGGGAGGAGTTGTAAACAGCATTTCTTCCGTTAAGATGTGTTATGAAATGTTGGCTTTTGTGTGAATAAAGGTGGAATTATTGATCTGTTTTGGGCAACTGACAAGCCAGGATCATAATAGAGCTATTCAGTTTCCCCCACACATGTACTTTCTGTCCACGTAAAATCCCTTTTTTCAGCCTCTTGCAAGTTGCTATAATGATCAGCTTTGGCAGCCACTAGGTATTCCTAGTCTGTGGTGGTTCCCGCGACGAGTAATGCTCCCAGAAAAAGGCCTGTAGAGCTTCAGCCTTAAGACTTTTTTCATACCAAAATGTATTCTGTATTCCTATCCAATATAAACTAGACTAGGGCTAACTCAGCTGCTCAGTTCTTTACATGGCTTGACCGGACTGTTCATGTAATCCTCTTTCCCAAAGACTTCTTCAGTGCAGATCATGCATTTGGAGATAGCAGCCTGTTACTGCCACTGTTTACCCTGCAGCCTCTCTGTTGTCACTCTATGCATTGTTCCTTGGGAAACGCTATGCCTGTGTGTGAGATGCAACCACCAGTGTAATTCAGTTTGTGTGGGTCTCTTCCTTATCTATGCATGAGCTGTTGCTGGGCACAACTGAGGCTGCTTATAAGTGGTGTGAATTATCTAAGCAGTAATTGCCTGTTCCTGGCAGTTGTCTTTCCATTCCAGAGGCCAGATGAGGATACAGACTGTGTTGTGTAATGTATGCTCAGGACGTCTGATGCTTCGAGGGAGCATCGAGGATTTGCACAGACCATTGTGCTCATATGAATTTGTGCTGCTAAGATGTACAGAGCCTCCATATGCGAATGAAGGGTGATGCTGTTGGGGTCTCAGAAGACGCACATGGGGCTGGGGCAGGAGGCATAGTGTCATGGTGTTTGGCAGTGCCATGCTACCACATCTGTTTGAGTGTGGAGCAGAGTTTTGAGAGACTGTGGGCATTGTCTGTGCTGCTCAGCTAGTTGAGTTTGTTAGGTGGCTGTAAACACCAGTTCTTGAGGAAATGTTGGAAGCCGGAGAATCAAGTTATAGTGGGAATACTGGGACTCCCTTATCTGCCCCTCTGCCCACCCCCTCCTCCCCCCACCCACTCCATTTGTGCTTTGTTTTCACTCTTTGGGGAGAGGGAGCAGAGTTGCAAAGCAAGAAACTGATAAAACCGATCTTGTCATTGGGAACTGGGAAGGGATACAGACAAATGCACAGCAGTGATCCATTGTGCAGGGTATGTTCAGGTGAGATGGTCCAGAGTGACACAAAGGATGGCACAAGGTCTTACAATCTGGTATGTCTTGGGATTGCAGCAGTACTGTCATGGTGTAGTGGGTCTTCCTCTTCTACTGTATAGTCTTGTCAGTGTGTATGCAAAAGGCCAGGTCACATGCAAAGGCAAAGGATTGGTGACCTTTCTCAGCAATTGAAGGATGTATAGATTGCTCAGCTATAGATAAACTAAATTTCTAAAGGAGAAGGCAGTGGAAAAGGATGATAACAAATAATGGAGCAAGCATACAAGTTCAACTCCTGCAGTGTTAAATTGACCTCAAAATAACAGATGCACACTTTGAGTTATGTTACTCTGAGTTTTTGCGACTTAGTTGTGCAGCATACTAGAACTCAAAACTAAAAATGGAGTTGGAGTGTGAAAGCTCAGACATGGTTGTGTCTCAAGTGAGGTCCGTCTACAGACTATTAAGACCTCTAAAAGCAGAAAACCAGCTGCAGAGAGTTGAATGGCTTGCTTCAGGTAAAATTATGTAGAATATATTTTAAAGTAATGAACATGAGTTTGTCTCAGAGCTAATTGTTAAAATTAATAGAATCACACTATTGTATATGTCATGAAAAACAGGGGAACAATATAGATCTGGATTGTTATTCCCAATAGATTTTTTTCTTTTTTGTGTTCCCTAGTACACGCTAAAAATATTTTCAATATCTTAACATCTGCATTGTTATGAAAAATTGCATGCCTTTGTTTTGTTTTCAGCTGTGTCATTCTTACATTACATTTTGTTCCATGTGCGCTCTTCAGCTGGGATGTGAAGTCATTTTCTTTTGTCAGTTGCAGGCCTAATTGCCCTGACTCCAGAACTGCACTGTGCACCACTCAGAAGAAATTGTTTCTTTTGTTCTGCCTCAAAACCACCCCAGTCTGTATGTTGGGGAATATGGAGTTATTTGATTGTGAAAGTGTCTTCTGATTGGCAGAGAGTGGCAGAAAACAGGTTAAAAATAAGGGGAGCTAAGCCTCTTTAAAGGTGGAAAACATGAGGTTGAAGAAAGGTTGTGTATATGAGTGTTTCTTGCATACTACTATGTATTAGCCATCTAGTCTTAAATGCACCAGCATGTCCCATTGATTTCAGTTGGAGAATGGGATGCAGGGATAAGGTAGATCCTCTTGTCCATGCCTCTAGCAGACTCCTAAGCACCCTGTAGCAGAGGAAGATGGTGAGTGGCTGCAGTTCTCATTCACATGTCAAATAGAAGCAGTAAACCAGGCAAAAAATTGGGCCAGGCTTGCTGTGAATATAAGAACAGGAAACATGCAGAACAGGAAACAGCAGACTGGTAATGAAGAAAAGATGGCAGTAGGTGAGAGACAGCCAAGAAAGGTCATTAGGTGTTTGCTGCTGCTGCTGCTTTCCAGTACCCTGCCTGGAACACAAGATTCCTGGGTTCTTCTTTCTCTACTAGCCTAGGACACTACAAAAGATGATATGCGCACACTGGTTTTGGTTTCTTGATTGACTCAAGCAACAGAGCTGAGTGTTAATGCTCTTACTCTCTCAGGTGTGCAATTCTCAACAGGAATTTGACTGCCTGATCTGATTTTTTTTTTTCCCTCTAACATTGAAGAAACTTTACATTTATACAGTACACTTCAAAAGACATGGCCACATGGAGCAAAGCCAGGCCACCAGAACTGGGAAATGCTGAAATCAAGGTTGCATGTGTTACTTTAATTCTGCTTCCTTGGATGCCTGTGTTGGTACAAAATCTTCCAATAAATGGTAAATATTGTGTTTTTTTTCCAGAAGGAACACACACACGATGAAACAATGGTGTTTATGGAATGAATTGGCAATACGTAGTGGATGAGATGATCACAGATATTCCTGAGATGGTTTGCTTGCACAAAGCTGTGGCAGACATCCAGCTGCCCTAGGCAACCTTCTCTTCCCAAGGTTTTCCCTGCCAGATGCCTCTATCTGCAACTCCCCTCCTCTGGGCAACAGCACTCATAACAGCAGCAGCCTCTGGGACTTAACATATGTTTAGTGCCCTCCCTTAGAAAATCCCTAGAGGTAGGGGGTTCCCTTTTTTGTACCCTTGCAGTGAGCCAGCAGTGTAGCAGCAGTTCCTAACTTCATACAAGCTTCCCATGTACTTCAAAGGAGGTGCCAGACTGTGCGGGCAGCCTTCATTTATCATTTTGAAGTAGCCAGCATCCCCTTAATGGTGCGTGTGCTGTACTTTGGGAACATCTCATCTCTAAACTTCTTGTCAGAAGAGTGGGAAAGTGTGAATGACATAAGGCATTGGACAAGGACAGAGGAGGGTCTCACAGCTAAGACATCAGATGGTATGAGAGCACACTGAATTCTGGCACCACTCCCTGTACCACAGAGTTCCTGCACGAAGTTGTCATTTTGTGGCCAACTGCTCAAATGCTGGTGTGTGTCTTGCTCTTTGGATTTTCAAATCAACTCCAGGAGCCACACAGTCATTCAAAGCCAGTTTTGGATGATTTGCCATGAGGAATTCAATAAAAGGCACAACCAGTATTAAGGAGTAATAGTGAGTGAGGCTTAACTATTGAGTAGATTATGTGAGACTGGAAGAATTGGACAGCCTGCAATCTGGAATGGTCTAGTGTTTAAATACACAATTTCAGGTCAAACACAACTTACTGAGATTCCTCCCCCCCATAATTTTTATATTCCCCAGAAAGCGATGTGCTTATATGGATGTGATTGAAAGAAAAAAAGGCAATAGATGTGTCAGTTAATCTATAGCTCATATGGATGTGATTAAAAAAAAGGCAATAGATGTGTCAGTTAATCTATAGCTATTTTCTATATTAAGTTAGTTTTAAATAGCATTAAAGGCTCAGTTTAGCAAAGCACTTAGTAAGGCATCTAACTGCATATTTGAATTGAGGCCAGAATTGATAAACTTGGATACTGTGTGATAATACATTCTAATAGGAACACTGCATCCACAATGGTTAATGTGTATGTCCCAAATAGGGCTGTATCCTCCTCCTGCTGAGATTCAGGGGTTATAGGTTTCTAAGCTGGTTTGTTTTTGGGTTTGGTTCACACCCTTCCAGTAAGAATGGGATACGAAGGAATTTTTTGAAATTAATGGACTTACAAGCAAAGAACATTCTCTAATTTCCCCAAATACCTGCTATCCATCACAGAGCTCACTCTTGTTTTGATTCCTGTAGCACTTCTTTATTTTTTCTGGTGGTTATTGGATCATTTGCTGTCCCTGTATGAGATCCAGTTACAGCAGATTTTCTGAAATATTCTTCTGTGAAAAGAAGAAAACTAGAAAAGAAAAAACATTCTTTAAGTAGACTAGCATTAAAACAACACTCATTCTTCATTTATGAGGAAGCACTTAAATTGTGTCTGAAAGGTCACTGTAATGAGGCCTTTACAATTAAAAGTAAGATACTATTTGCTAGTTTAAAAAAATGCAAATAGATTAAAGGTAGGACTTTCACGACTTCCAAAAGATAGACCTCTGGGCACTCACCCTCTTAAAAGAAGGGATAAATGTTAAAGGTCTCTAAAACATGTGAATTAAGAACAAAAAAGTGAAACTTCATGCAAGAAATAGAGAGTGTAATTAAGGATTACACTCTCTTAAAGAAAAGAATTGTGGCCCGTAGGTCGAGGGAGGTGATTCTGCCCCTCTACTTGGCCCTCGTGAGACCCCACCTGGAGTACTGTGTGCAGCTCTGGAGCCCCCAGCACAAGAAGGACATGGACCTGTTGGAGAGGGTCTAGAGGAGGGCTACAAGGATGATTAGAGGGCTGGAACACCTCTCCCATGAAGACATGCTGAGAGAACTGGGCTTGTTCAGCCTGGAGAAGAGAAGGCTCAGGGGAGACCTTATTGCGGCCTTCCAGTATCTGCAGGGGGCCTACAAGAAGTACTGTTGTAACAGTCTTAATTTTGAGGCTCTCTGGGGACAAAATTACCATTTGTTTTCTGTATGTCTGCTAATATCTTAGTGATCGTAGCTAAATCATAGGAAACATTAATTTCAAATTTTCACCTTTTTATTTAAAAATAAAGCCTAAGTAAATTTGATGAAGATTACTCCTAAATATATATCTCTGCTAGACAGAAAACAAAGTATAACTTTCTTTTGTCTTGTTTTGTAGGTGTTATAACAAAAGTAATTATATCCCTTTATTTCCTTTCCATTTCCAAGTCTTGACTCTTGTTATATTTTCTGTATGCATAAAGACCTACCTCCTTTTTTCAAAAACAAACAGGCAACAGTGATGTAAAGATTGTGTGTATGTATATACATATGTATAAAAATGAGAGGGGTATGTGTATATATAAATACATATATATGAATGCTGTTCACCTTCCTCTGGTTGTTTCTATCGTTGTGACTGAGACAAAATGGTTTTTTTTTCAATGGTAATGCCTCTCTCAGTCAGGGATTTGTAAATGTAGTTGTCCCGTGTATCTAATTCATTTTCTGGAACTACCCCTACAGAGGACATACTAAGGGAATATCACTGTGTGATTCCTATGAACAACTAAAGAGCAAGGATAAAATTTTCATATGGAAGTCAATGGCAAAAGCCCTGGTGTCTCCAGTGGGGTGAGAATGTGTGGGGAGAGGATGGACAGTAAAACACTCGCATAATAAATCACAATTGCCCCCAAACATGCTTTGTGATGCTTCACCATGATTCTCTGACTGTACCTTATTATTCAGCTTATGGAAACAAACTCAGTACCAAAATTCAGATAAATCTCAAAATATACTAGTGCTTTTGTTGTGATTATTATGCAACAAGATAAAATACTATTAAAAAGGTGTTCAACAAAATCAACCTTGGTTAGTTTTAAGTGTTTTTTTGGTAGGACCTTGTTCTGTCATGCGCTTTTACTTTTTTTGAAAAAAAAGTTATCTTCATTTATAGATTTTACAGTAAAGTAGTGACAAGAAGAGCATTGATGGTCAACTCAGACCTGAGAAACTTAATGGCATTACATGATGAAGAGTAGTGAAATAATATAAGGAATCCGGGGCCATTTGACTTGGACTTGCTGTACTTCTGATGCATGTCCTTCTGCAAATAACTACACATGTAAGTCTCACTAGTATGGCTGCTTATGAGCGTAGCATTTAAGTTATGCATGTGACTAAGATCAGTCCTCTGTAGCATAGTCGTCAAATCCTTTGGTGCATACCGTGACTTCTGTGGGCTATGTGAGTGCTTAGATGTCAAAATTAAAGCATACATCTCAGGCCTTGCAGAACTGGTGCTGTGTTTGTGAACCTGAAGTCCAATTGATAGAGCATAGATGGTATAGCTAGTGCTCCTCTGCATGACTTCAGTTAAAAATAGGATAGGTGTCAAGTTTAAATCTCATGTTTTGCGGCAAGTTCAGTGAATAATAGTGAGATGTCACAAAGCTGCTTATTGGTTTTTGTCTGAGGAGAGATTGATGCATTGCTCTGTAGAAAATGATAAAACTAGAAGATAGCATCTTAGAGTATCGACATCTAGTATTTATGGTATCAGAATATCATACACAGTAGTGTTACGATTTTAAATATTCTATTTATTCAGAACATAGGTATTAATCTTGTTTTGAAAATGCAAAGCTGCATACTTGGTGGTTTACAGATACGCTAATTTTGCTAGGAGTTGCCATGAAGAAGTTGACAGTTTGGACCAAGGATTGCTGTGGTTGCTATGTGCAAAAGCCTAGTACAAGCCAGCAGGAAATAATACCAGGGTGGGAAAGTATCGCTATGGTTACAGAGTATTTTCTTTAAATGAGAGGTGGATAACCCAGCAAGAATTGCTGAAACTTAGGTAATGTTGTATTGTACAAAAAGAAAAAAGACTGAAAGATAATAACTGTCTTGTGCTCTTAATAGCATTTTGTTAGTTTCCAGCAAAGAAGGATTTAATTAAAGTAGGGATAATTTGTGAAAGCTTTGTTAGAAAAACATACTTAGCTTTTATTTTTTAAAAGTGGGATGCCAGCACAATATCTTGCATATTTTGGCTCCATCTTTTTGTTTTTTAAAACAAAAAGATATTTTTTGTCAAATGGATTAAGAATTCTTTTAAAAAGAATCAAAGCATAATTATACCCAAATCATTTAATTAATGTAAGCGCTTAAGTCAGCTTTTCAATACATTAAAAACTGTAAAATAGCTGCATTTTGCAAAAATACACAGAATACAAAATGATTGGAAAATACAATAAAAATCGTAATAAATAATAAAAGCCTGCTTAAAGTGGTGCTGTAAATCTGAACTGTAAAATTCATCTAGGAAGCATCCTTTATCACTTATAGACATCCTCTAGGATTTAGTTGTAATCACCTCTGTTGGTTTGATCCTGTAAATCAAGAAGTAGAAGACCACTGTACAGCTCAGTTTCCATTTTGATACTTGGGAAGATCCTCTCCTCTCTCCCGCCATGCCTATCAAGACGTATGGTGTGAAGCATCTAGACAGCATGGGCTCTACCATGCCCAGTACACCCTGCCCCACCAGCCATTCAAAACACTCTGCTGGAAAGGTGAAGCTGGAGACCGAGCAGTCTGGTGGGAGGGACAGAACAGATCTGTGCCCTAGGACCAGGAAAAGGGAAACTATAAGAAGTGGCTTCTTTTTTTTTCATGGCTACTCTACCACTTTTATTCATCACTCTCTAATAGCCATGCCTCTGAATGCTGCATTGGTCAACTGCACTTCAAAGACCATCACTTGCATCTGGTTGATGGAACCAAACATACAAGAAAAAACTCGTGAGCTGCATAACTTTATTGAAGGTCTACACCTGACCCTGGCTAATATGCCAGCTCCATTCCTTGTCCATGCTGGAGGGCGTGGAGCAGAACTGATCATGCTGGGGGGTAAAGGATGGAAAGAGATATAGAGAGCCAATAACTCTGCCCACAGGAGCCCACTCTCCTTTAGAACGTGACTCCATCACACCACATAAACAGTCCATGTCACATCTTTGCCTTGGGCACACTTTTTTGAAGGTAAAAGGGGGAAGATTTAATTGTCAGCTGAAGTATGTTCAGCTATTTGTGACTCTTTTCTATAGTTTTTGTGCTGTTTTGCCTGTACTATGCTATAGGGATTTGAAACTTGGAGGTGAGGGAATGTCCTTTTACTTTGCTCTTGACAAGTATACCTAAACATGGAAATAACCTAGTAGTGCAGATCCTGGCTATACAGCGGAGATCAAAGAACCTCTTTAAAATAATCTTATAACTTTGCCAGAAAAATCCTGACTTTTACGTGGTGGACACATACGATGGACTGTGAAGTACAAAGTGGGGAACGACTGGTGAAAATGGGGACTGAGTATACTGGGGCTGAACGTGAAAACCCTGAGACAAGTGCCCTGAGGAGAGAAGTCCAGGAAAAAGACCTGAGATGGGGAAGAAGCAAGGGAAATCTCCCTGGGAAAATGAGGGGTGACCACTTGGGCAGGAAAACAGGGAATTTAAGCAAGGAGTGCCAAGAGGGACTTGGAAATTAGTCCCAAGAGGGACTGGGATTTGGAAACCTGATGAACTAGAGACTGGGATGAAATGAGGAACTGGAGACAGTAAGAGTGAATGAAGAATAACTCTTGTAAGGAAAAAACAAAGGATGTAAAAGCAGAAGACATCAAGGTTGAGGCAACAGGTCATAAGTTGGCTGCAACTGAAGTCTGCTGTGAAGAGCCAAAGATTTCTGAGCATGGCCTACCCTCTCTTCCTAGATGTCTTTTGTAGCTGACCAGTGTCAAAATCATGACTTACATGGAAGACATAATCTTACTGCTGTGTTTACTCCTTCCATTAGTACAATGATAGAAACTGTAGTGTGGATCCAGCTGTTGCACACTGTGGTCAGGCCACTTCCGTATGAATTTGTTCTACATTTTCTTTCCTGGGGCTTAAAAAATATACTGAATAATATGGTAGTAAAATACTAAGAGAGGTGCTAAAATACTAAGAGAGTAAAATACTAAGAGAGGTGCTAAAAAATTGTCCAAAGTTGGAATTAACCTTAGCAATGCTGTCTTACCTCACTGTAATTTTGATTATATAGCCATGATAGATGATCTAATTACACGTTCACATAATACTTATTCCACAGGACTTCCTTCCTCTACTCACTACTTCAGGTGAATTTGCATGGGGATGCAGGAAATTTGACAGCTATAGACTCTGAAAGATGTGTTGTGAATGAGAGAAGTTTGCAAAGAAAGAGTGACTTAAGGGAAGGACAACTGATTGCTGTTCAGGTACTCTTCCTGCCTGTATCAGAGGCCTGTGAGACATCCTCTGTCAAGTCCATCACCACTGTTGAAAAGCTGGTGTTCCTATTCATTTGTGCTGTTTTCAGAGCATCTGACTATGCTTGATCGTTGGCAGTGCTGAGCAGTCTTTTCCTTAAGTGAGGTCAGCAATAGCTTCATTTTGAGGGTCTCTGACTTCTGGCTGGAGACAACATACTTGGAGATGATTGCACCTAGCCAAGAGATGTTGGAGGGTCTTGCTGTGGGGATGGCTTAGGTGGTTTTGACGCATCTGCTGAACCATTGCAGTTTACAACTCAGCCTGCTAAGGTCACCTAGCACCATTTCTTATTTTCTTTGCTACATCTTAAATTGGATGACCACAGTCATCCAAACCTTACTCTCTTTACACCTCAGTTCCTTAGGTGTGAAATTAAGATAAATCTTGCTCTTTTTTTTTTGTAGGGAGATAGTGCTTATAAATATTATGGAGGTCATTTTCATACTATACATACAGTAGTAATAAGCCCATGAGGAAATGTGCTCGATCTCTCAAAGCTGGAGTTAAATAGGATACAGCAGGAAAGTCTATGGCCATGTGGTGAATGGCAGAATAAATTGAAATACCTTTTTGCTCATTGAACAAACAGCTAATGATCTTGTGCACGGAATGGGATGGACCTGTACAAGTAAAAAAAAATCAAAACCCTCTAGGTTTTAAGCAATAAAAGAAGACTGTCACACATAAAGGAAGATGGACTTACAATTGCACAATGGTCCTTCAGTCTGATCCCATCTGCATTTTGAGTACTCAACTTCACACTTCTTAAGATAGCTTTTCATGCATTGTACATATTTAGAAGTCCTAATATTTTATAGACCTGTATGCCTTTTTACATTGTGAATGATTCCATAAAAATGTTAAGTAAATGCGAGTACTAATTCAGCAATTAAGTTTACCTAACCTAATTTGTTACAAAGAGTTCTAAAAAGCTGATCACATGACAAGTCCATGTGTACCTCCATCTGGCTAACAACTTGAGAGAGAGATTTAGAAAGTAATTGAGATAACCTCTCTAAAAAGCATGGGTTTCAATCATACTGTTTAGGTGCAATGGACATTATATTTAAGGACTAGCACAAGCAAATTTTACATTTGGTAGGACTTGAAAACTCCTCTTCCTTCTTCCTGTCTTGATCCTCCTCTACACTCCTGCTTGAAAGCTGGCTTTCATTCAGTTTGCCAAGGTCCTCTCCTGTCTTTTGTTTTCCCATGATTCTTAAATTAAACAGGACTTGATTTAACTTGTGACATGCTATTGAAAAAGTTAGGCTTCTAGCCATGAAATCTGTGAACAAGCTATTTGAATTTTAATTAATCCCTCACATTTGTAGAGGACGAGTTTTTTAAATAAGCTGTTGAAGTTTTTTAGAGGGAAAAAATTAATGATAGTTTCTCAAAGACCTGAGAACTTCAACCCTCATTTCTTTTTTTTTTTAAAGACAACTTTCTTGATACTATGTAACATGCTTTAATTTTTTGATATAGCACCAGGAAAAGCAAGTGTAGTTCTTGTGCAGAACTTCACTGCTTATTAATTGTAGCATTGGTCTAACAAGTCCAGAGACTAGGGTGCTTGATTACTGGTCATCAGTCTGTGTTTATGCTCTTTAGTTTTTGACGTCCTGAACGATCCTGGTGAAATAACACTGACAAGAGCAATAGATAGGGAGCCCCCCAAATCCACCTTCTCTTCTACTGAGAATCACTGCAGGACTTCTCATGCTGAATATAACCATTGCTTGGGATTTCATAACAAGATCTTAGTATGCTGAAAAATACTGAGCAGATGTTCTACAGACAAATGCAAGACACATATTCTTCCTGGTTTTGTATACATGGAACAAACATTCACTTGCATAGGAACAGTCCAGCTATGAGAGAAATATTTTTGTCCTCCTGTTTGTGTGCTTATGTACAACAGAATGAGATTATTTACAGGTATGTCATATAATAGCCATTAAACCCCAAAAGGAGGCTTTAAGGATTTCCATTCATGCTGCAATCACAAAATTAGTATTGTATATCAAACAGAAGATCACAACACCGAAAGGCTGAAGCTACAGGATGCCATGATACCACTGCAGAAGAAATGAGAGTACTCATTGGTACTGCATTGCTTGATTGGCCTTTCTGAGGAAGCAGAATACATGCTAATATACTTGCACTGCTGCTAGACCTTGAGGAGTCAGTTCAGAGCTACAATACCCCTGTGTGCCTCTGAGCCAAGTGATCAAGTTCATCTTTTCCTTATACGTGTTAGTCTGGAGATGTTTTTCGTTGTTTTAAAAAGTGTGTTTATAATAAAGAAGAAATATTTGAAGATACCTTTCCCTCTTATTTTTTTTTTTTTAATTAGAAAGGTCATGGGTCTGTAAATATCTCAGAGTATAAAACAGGAATTGGAAATATGGAGAGCACTGGAAAAGATGCAAGGGAAATCCAAGCCCTGACAATGGGATTATATGTGTGATAGATTCTATGGAATTTCATTGGTAGTATGAGGCACAGTTGCGGGACCCTGTTATATTTTGGCTGATTTGCTTGTGCTGCCAGTATCAGAAGGGTTTTCAGTGAACTGTGTGCTATAGGAAAAGACACTAGGTCTCCTAGCTTGTTTCCCTTTTTATGTAGTGGTAAGATGGCCTAGATTTGCCTCTGTTCCTTCTTGAATTATAAGTAGTTTATAGCTGAAAATAATTGCTCTTGTTCCAGGACAGGCAGTGTATACACTTGTGTGAATAAAGAGATTTTGTTGTCTTTTATGAAAAAAAGGATTACTGCAGTTGGGAGGAAAGGAGGAAGTTGGATGCAAATTGGAGTACAAAGCTTTGAGTCAACTGATTCTTCTTCCCTGTTGCTCTCAACTTCTGTATTCTCTGGACTGTTTGGTTGTTGAATGACAGCACAGAGGACTGAGTGTCGCTTTACACACAAGCCTCACCCAACTTATTTAACTTATGTGCATGCAAAAGAGAAACACTGACATTGGAGGTGCTTAGGGTGGGTTTCGATTGCCTACATGTTATTGTCTAGTGCTCTTCCAGGTGCTGCAGTGTTTCCCAGCCCTTTGCATGGGGTGTGTAGTTCTGGTGCAGATCTTGAGCCCTTTGGAGTTTGAGGACTGGCTGCAGAAGGTTGGGGGAGGCATGACACCAGAGACCTGGGCTGGTGGAATTGACTCACGCCCATAAGACCTGAAGAGAATTTGTTGTTACTGTTTTTGTATCAATAAAGTTGTTTGTTTTGTACCTAGGTAGCCCATTTGGCAGTAGATTGTCTGATAATAACATGCATAAGAAAACATTTTCTACTCTCCTCAGCTTCCTATGACAGTTTGACACTTTGGAGACTGCAGTGGGATGCTACTAGTTCATCAGTCATGCTCAGAGAGAGTGCTGCTTCCGTTACATTTCAACACACCATAAGAACATCCTACAAACTAGGACCTGAACAACTTTACTACTTTTAATTATGTAAATGTTTTACATAATTTTTTTTTTCTCTCACTCTCTCAAAATGCTGAAAAACTGTGGAAGTAAGAGGCAGAAAATGTCAAGATAACAAAAATGAACTGTCACTAAAACCTTACCTCTTCAACTGCAGGGAATAACTCTGGTGTTTAAGAGAGAGACAAAGAGAGAGTAATGAGCCTGAGGGATTCCTTGTCAAAGAGGATAAGAAAGTAAAACCTCTCATAAAGTCCAGCTGGTAGTTGAAAGTAAGAAACGATGGTGTTAATGAAAGCAGTGTCCACCTTAGTCAAAGTATGCAACTTTTCATAACTTCTTGAAAGACTCGTGCATTTGAAGGACCCACATGGGCAAGTGCAAAGTCCTGCACCTAGAGAGAAACAGCCCCATGCACCAGTACATGCTGGGGCCTGCCTGGCTGGAAAGCAACTTTGCAGAAAAGGCCCGGCGTCCTGGTGGACACCAAGTTGAGCATGAGCCAACAACGCACCCTTGCCTTCAAAAAGGCTACTGCTATCCTGGGCTGCATTAAGAGGAATGCTGCCAGCAGGTTGAAGGAGGTGATCCTTCCCCTTTACTCAGCCTTGGAGTGCTGGGTCCAGTTCTGGGCTCTCCAGTACAAGAGAGACATGTTGCTACTGGAGAGCATCCAGCAAAGAGCCACTAAACTGATGAAGGGACTGGAGCATCTGCCCTGTGAGCAAAGTCTGAGAGAGCTGGGACTGTTCCGCCTGGAGAAGAGAAGGCTCAGGGGAGGATCTTGCCAATGCATTCAAATACCTGAAGGGATGCTGCAAAGAGGACAGAGCCAGGCTATTTTTTTAACTTATTCTGATGCAGGCTCTGATGCTTGCCGATCAAGTAAACAACAGCTAGCATGGCAGAACACCACTGTTCTGTGGAATGTAAGTCTACTGGATTTATAAACTCTTAGAAAAGAGCTATGATTGGAGATAAAACAAATATCAAAACTCTCTAAACATACCTAAACTCTTAGCAAAAAATTTGTATGCATTGTCTGACCAGACTTTTGGCACACTGCGATCAGATGGATTATTCTTGGATAGCTGGACAGTTCTTTGCCCTCTGTTTTCTGTAAATGTTGCTTTTGCACTTGATTGTTACCTTACCATTACTTTGATGTGTATTTATACATAATTCCATTCATTCTTGCTTAGGGCCATAATGTAGTTTCAAGACAGTCATGTATACTGAACAATGTAGCAATCTGATCGTTACTACTGTACTAAAGTCTCCCTTGGTACAATGCTACTCCTGTCTCTTCCCATCCAGCATTCCTTGCTTGTCAGAGTAGCAAAATGCTACATTCCTTGCACTTGGAAATTTTGTCCTGCTTATGGACACTAAGACTTCTTAAGTTTTTTTACCTACCTCCAGGTAGAAGTAGTGGTAATCTTTCTCTTCTGACAGTTTTCTCTGAAATAATTTATGTAATGCTATTTATTCTCCAGAACACCTGTGTTTAGGTAGTGACTCAGTCTGGATGCCCTGGTGGATGTTGATAGTTTGGTGGCCACACTCATGATGTTTTATATCAGCAGAGAATTTCTCTTGTAATCTTGATTCAATATAGATATTTTGAAGAAAATAAACTTGAAGTGTTTGTAACATTTCTTATTTTTTTAAGTGCATTTTTGGGTGCAGTTTTAAAAAAGTGAACTCTCATCTTTGGATGAGCTTTCATGAGTATTTTGTGGTCTTTCTTCATGCAACAAGTTATCAAACCATTAATGGTCATTTGTGCTGAAATATTCTATTAGTTACAGTGAACCTGCTTGCTGTGAGCTGGGCTATATTAATTATATCTAACAGCCAAGTGTGGCCTTTTAAACGTTTGTTTTGTAGTTCCATTCTCACAGTTTCTTGGGGACTGCAAACTAAACATGTTTAACTGTTCAGATTATTCTACTTGCTAAAGTGTATTTCCTTATTCCTATAAGGACTTGCTGTGGGAGCTGCTCTGAGTTGGCTAAAGGGCAAATTTTGGCAGAACTAAAGTCATCTGTCTAATACCAGATCAGAAGAGCATCTTTCTCAAACAGATGCTATTGGAATAAAAAAATGTTCTTTTGAGAATTAGAAGTTTGAAAGTCAAAATCATGAAAGTGGCTACCAAGGCTCTGCAAACAAGCTGACTGGTTTAAAAATAAAAAGCCCAGGAGCATCAGTAAGTTGACCAGTGACAGTGTCTGGTCTTGCAAAATTGCACCTACTGTTACCATTCCATCCATAATGTCCTACCTCGGGGCCATGCTTTTGTATCTCTGTATTAGTAGGCTTGCTACCACATAATCAGTGAACTTGTTGCAGTGAGAGCCTTGGAATAAGAACTGCATTTGAGTTCATCCTAATAGCACAAAGGAGTAGGACACCTAAAAGTTAGCCATGTATGTAAAGATATTTAGGATGGCTTTTGCTCAACATTCTAGAATGCTGTTCCTTTGAAAAAAATGACTTAGAGATACAATTTCTTTAATTTTGCTGTTTTAAGACCTAGATGCTGATTCAAAAGAAATCTGAGAAGTTTATTGATGTACCAAGTTTTAATGTCTTGAAAAGTTTGAAAATGTATATTATAAATAAAATCTCTTTCCAGGCAGAGTGTGTGCTTTTTCCTGCAGCAGTGAAACATCAACAGATGTACTTTGCTGTTCTAAGCCAAATTCCTTGAAAAATGTTATTCAAAACTTAAGTTTGTAAATAATTCTGGTGTAAAGTTGGGTTAGTGGATGACATTTCCCTATCCCTGCAGAGAATATCGGTGCACTGCAGTTCATTTGATTGAGTTAAAATTTGTAGGACTATTGAACCTTGAGATGCTTTTTTAGTATAAAGCAAGGAAACTTGTCTTTTTGCTGAGCACAGGACTAATTACCAGGTCATGAAGCTCTGTTCTTGCCTCAGTGTCCAAGCCTTCCTGTATGACCTGGTGAAAATAATTTAGTCTTCTTGAGGCCTTATGTTCTGCACCTATAATCAGGAGAAAAGTTCTGCAAGTACTCACTAATGAGGCCTTTTAATTCCTGGGCATTGTCATGATGGTTTGGGATCCTGAAAAGGAAGGTACCAGATAAAGGCAAAGATAAATCCTTTTCAAGATTCAAAAGCGCAATTTGGAAAAGTCTCTTGAAGTTTGAAGTCCTGTTTCCTTAATGTATCCATCATCAAGTATAAACACTTTTTTTTTTTTTTTTCTCGCTCTCTCTGGCTCACTTTTCAGCTTTCATTTTTTACTCCGCAGGAAAATCTCTTAAAACTGGTCCATGTGTTTCTGCTAATTGCTACTCTATGCCATTTTAGAAAAATTAAGAATAATTAAGTAGTTAGAGGAACTGGGCAGTGAAAGGGGTAGCTTTTAGACAATTCATGAAATAGTCGGTGCCTTTTAATGGTAGGGTACTTCCTCTGCTCATGAATTATTCATTTTAATGCTTTTGTTATAATAGCGACAGTGTTCAGTCTCAGAGGCAGTTCTGGATAGCCTTCCTCTGCTGAAATACTGCACAGCAGCAGCTACCATTTGTTTTATAACTAATGCATTTAAGTCAATAACATAGTGAGTAAATGTCTTTTCATGATCAAGAAAATGAGAAAAGGGGAAGAATAACAATATTATAACTAAGAGGGTCTGTTTTGCTGAAGGGTTCAGTTTGTTTACTTTTCTGGGAACTATTTAGCAAATCATTTAAAATAAATATTTTTAGAGATTATTGTGTTTAGTATTAGACACAAATTATATCTATAATGAAAACAGACATTAGCATCTCTGCTCTGTATAGCAATTGTGCAAAAAAAGGCAGTTTAAAAACACTCATTGTACATAAACACATCAAGTTTTGCTTAAAACTGATGTTTAAAGGTCTCTTTGAAACATAACATAACCACATAACCCACACAGAAAATGTTTCTGAGTCATGTACGTACAGAAAAAAAGAGTTTCTTTGTGGTATCTAGTATCAGTCTTTTATTAAAGCATGGACTTTCCTAAAGAGAAATTCCAGTGCAGATGGTTAAGGGTTCTCCCCCTCTCCTCCCCCCCACCTCCTTACACTTCTCTGACGCTGACTTAAGCTCTTGAGTCTTGCAGGGTGCATTAGGGACAGTCCCCACGCAGAGCGGGGAATTCAGGGCTGGGGACTCCGTGGCACTGGTCTCAGTGGACAGAAGCGTCTGCTCCAGTACAGTTCTCTCTGATGTGATTTAAAAAGAGGTGTTTTCTCCTAAGCCATATATGTACTCCTAAAATGCCTTCAAGCAATAGATAAGTACGTGTGGGGGACGGAAGCAGTGAGCAGATAGATGAGCGATTAGGTCATTTGGATTAGGATGGAGGGTTTTTTACGCCGAACTCTCTTCTCATTCCTTGCTGATCAGATTCTCCGCGTACACGGAGGATTGAAACTGCGTAAGTAGAGAAAAGAAAACTCCATAGATGGATATAGTTGCAGAACTGTAAGGAGCATTGAAGAAGAGAAAAGTTTGAATTGACAGTATATGTGGTTTCGGGGAATCTGAATCATGCAGTATTACTTTCACTTCTTCTAGGCTTGTATTTCCTATGAACAAACCATTGGGGAGATAGAAGTTCTGATTTAGATAATGTCTTGCAGTCTTTGGAATAACACATTCTGCTGGAGGGGGAGTCCTGTTGGCAAAGGTCGCGCTCGGTGTGCAGAGAGCTTTCCCTGCTGCCCACATTCACTTTGTTTCTGCTGGGAATGTCAACTTTGGGCCTTCTCCTGTGAATTTTTCATATATTTAGGTGGCTACCCCACATAAAGTGGAAGCACTGATAGGAACCCCTCCTTTCCTTTTTCCTGTAGCTCTGCTCAGACCATTCTCTGTTAGCATGGTAGTGGTACAAAGTGTGTGGTCTTTCAGCTCTGACTAATGCATTTTGTGCTGTGTGACTGAAAATGCCTCGTAGTCTGCCAGGGCTGACTGAGGGTTGTGGAATGTGGTGCCTTTTCTCTGTTTCTCTCTGATTTTTTTTTTTTTAATTTTTTTTTTTTTTTTTTTTTTTCAGTCAAAGTGTGTAGGCAGCTTGTTGAGAAACCTCGAGATGCAGGGGAAATGCTTGTACGTTGTGGAATGTGGCTTCCCCTGGGACACCCCAGCCGCGGGCAGTGAATGAGCAAAGTGGAAGAATGAGAAAGGGAGGAGGTTGGAGGCAGGGACAGATAGGAAAGAGTGAGAGAGGAGGAAGGAAGGAGGTGGAAACGGAGGGGCCCATTTCCCTTTTTCTGAAGCAATGACAGCTGGTTCTGTCCTGCCTCACATGACAAAGTGCTGTAGAGAGGAGTATTTAAGCTGGAAGCCAGAGAGCAAGGGTGGTCAGCTGATTTTATTTTATTTTTTTTCCAGGCTTTAGTCAGGTGATCACTGATGACTAAGTCAGCCCACCAAGAAGGGACTTCAGCACACAGGTAAGACAGAAGCTGTATACTCTCACATGCAACTGGGGGGCCCAGAGCGGGAGGTAAACACCCCTAACATTGTTTGAATAGTTTAAAAAAAGAACATATTCCTGATTTCTTTGGGACTGTAACACTGTGATTGTCTCTTTCAGTGCTGCTACTTTTGCTATTCAGTCTTGTTCTTGCATTTTTGTTTTTTAAAAAAATCTGGTTTTAATTAGAAGCTTTATTGGAAAAAAAAGACCAATTGTGTGTTGCTAAATATAGTCCTGGGTATTGCATGAATGTTGCATTCTGTTAACTTTTTGAATAAAATAACTTTCCATAATGCAAGTGTGTCAAACTCATATTTAGAGGGGAATTCCCAAATACTTAAACTATGACTCATAAAAAGTTAAAGGACCAGTACAACAGTTGAGGATAAAAACTCTGTTCAGACTTGGGTAGCTGCTTTTGTACGTGTTGGTAGTTAAATAGGTCTTAAAACAAAACCCCTAGAGATGTGCAAAAGCTGAACCAGTTACAGCTCTGGTGACCATAACCCAAAACATTCGTAGCAGAGGCTGAACAGATGACTGGGGAGGGAGATTGTTCAAGTGCTCTTGGTTTCATGCATATTTTCTTTCATTGTTTGTATCTAAGAACCTGGTGAAAGAGTCTTCTCATGTGCTGAGGGTGCTTCAAAGGGCTTTGACTCCCTAAGTCCTTTTATGTCTTAGAAAGAAAACAAAAGAGAAAACCAGTAATAAGTATGCTTACCGTAAGTTGGAAATTACAAAATAAAAATACCTAGTGAGGGTGACAGATAAAAGTGATTTTCACCTGGTTGTATGCCGGGCTATTGTGCCACGCTCCCTTCTCTCTAAACATGACTATGTAATGTGTTCTTCCTTACCATTGCTTCTCTTTGCTAAAAGGTCTCAGATGTTCTCTGAAATTTTGAGTGACTCATATTAAAAGATGCACTCAAGAGTTTAAGGTGAAAAAGCCAGACAAGTGTTCCCAGCTCCCACCTGTAGCTCTGAAAAACTCCTTGTGGTCTAGGGTTGAAGATTACTGTATTATGGGAAGCTATCATACAACTTTCCATATTTTACTGGTAACCTTATTCCTGTCTACTGTTTTGCAGTATTTAAATAAAAACTATCTGAGACGTACTTTTTCCTATCAGTATATGCAGTGTTTCATAAGATGCGGGTGCTGTAGATAAGAGGGATAAATAGGCATTACTTTCAATTTATAGATATTTCTCTTTTCTCATTAAAAATGACTCTACTCATGACAAGCTGGATGTGGGATGTTTGTATTGTGTTATAACAACAGCTAATGCTTAGATGCTCAGACATATTGAGGTTTAATCTGGGGGAAGGAGTCCCTGCACTGGAGTAGCAGGATAGGTGGAGGACTGTTTCTGTTGAGTTCAGTGGGCCTTTATCACATGCAAGCCCGAAAAAACACCCAGCTTCAAGTGGCAGACGGGGAGGATAGCTGCAAGAAGCATAGGAAGCATCAAGAGGTTGATAGTGGTAACTGTATTTGCAGAAAGGGATAGGAGCTGTGAACTTGGCTTTTGTACTAGATCATGGCGCAGAGAGCATTCTTAGGTTTCAAATACTCTTTGCTAATGGTTCTCTACTAAAGCATTTCAAGACATATTTTTCACTTTTGATGGGATGGGAGGAGAGGTTTCACAAGGTGAGGAAATATTAGTGAAGTGAAACAGTGTCAGGCAATAATGGCTTGTTAGCAGAGACTGCTCTGAAGAGACTGGTCTGCTTGCCACAAGGGCCAACAATAAGGCACTTGATCTTCAGTGTTCTCCTTCTCAGTGAGAACTGGGAATTGCATAGGGTTGGGGCTCTGGAGAAATCAGGTTATCAAGTCTGAAAGTACCTCAAGTTCTTTGAAATCATTCCACACTGGCTTCATCTTAAGCAAAGTGATCTTTTATGAATGGATCCAAATCTTCTTACATTTCATGCAGTTGTCCTTAGGGGAATTCCTGGCCCATGAGCTTGTCCAGGCTGCATGCTGCAGAAAATGCTGTCAGTCAGTCCATGTGCATAAACAAGGCAGTTCATATTTTTACATTTGGGCGCTACTGTGGTATGAGAAAGGATCAGATGTGTAAAACTGGAATGAATAAATATAAAACTATTTCAGAGACTACTGACTTCTTTTCCTTTGTTTTTTTTTCATCTAATATTTTTGTTGGTGTGTTGTGTTGTTTTTTTATCTATGGAGTTTCTTTAACTTGTTGATTGTCTATGAGGACCAGCATCTTTAAACTCCTGGCAAGGTAGTCTGTCTAGTTCAAATCTGTCTCAAAGATAGGAAATACTTTAATTTCAGGTGTATTTCTGCCTTTTCACTTCTGTTTTTAATATGTTTGCATGTGAAGAAGAGTGGTTGGTTTGAAATATTTCAAGTGTAGTTCCTAGATTTCCACTTACCGATGTGGGGCTATCTCTTTCAAATAACTTCTGACTTGTGATCACTTTAGGTCATGTTTATTTAACCTTGGCATTGCTTAATGATCATGATTGCCTTGAAGCTAAGTAGGAAAAAATAAATAACTTGCCTGCAAATGAGGAGCTGATCCTGTGTGCATGGCATTATAAAGGATAATATCTGCAGTATTTGATTTTTCTTAGAGTAGTGGAAGAAGAATTAAGAGTTAACAGCTATACTGAGTAAACTTGCAAGAACATGAGCTCTTAACACCTTTAAATGCAGAGACACTGACTTTCATAAATAAAGTCAGTTTTAAAATGTCAAGAAAAATCTCAAAGAATAGCTGAATCACATTATTTTAATGAAATACTTATTACAATGAACTGTTTTGCTATAAATTTTCTCACAGTTTGTTTTTTATTAACTTTGGAGAGTGAAGACCACAGATTTTTTGTTTGGTTGGTTTATATTACTAGATAAAGAGCAGGCCCTGCTGTTACTCATTTTAGTAAGATCTCTATACATGTATTTCAGAGCTTAATTTGACACCAAAACCGTCATTATTTAAGTGTTATACCCCACTTATATTTCAGTCAGACAGTGTTTTACTTGTTTAAAACCAAAACTTTTTTTTCCTCTTTCCTAGCTATGAGCAGACTTATTAGCACAGACAGCAGAAATCTGGAATAGGATTTTCCACTTCTGAGGAACTAAGAAGCTTAGACCTTTTTGGTATTATTCACATGAATCTCCTAAGGCTTCAGTTGAATACTAAAACTCAAGTAACCTCGTGAAATTTTACTATCGCCAGGCAAAATCCTTCTTGTGTCTGTTAAGATCCTCTTAGACGTATTATTTGATAGTTTATTACACTGTTTTAATTTTAAAATAGTCCAAAGGCTTACTGCTTTAAGTCGTTGTTATTCCAGCAAACCCAGTAGTGCAATTATTGGCCTTCCCTAGTGGCCCCGAGGCTCCCACAGTGCTTGCCTTGCTCTGGGGCTCGCCGCAGAGCCGGGGGACCAGCACCCAGGCGAGGGGTGGCTGTACCGTCCCGCCCTGCCCAGGGCTCAGCCTCGAAGCCACCGGCCCACAGCTTCCCTGAGGTGGTGGCCTTACAACTGCAGAGTCATGTGCTGGGCTTTGTGCCTTTTTTGGCCCCAGAAAGTGAAAAAAAGAGGCTGTTAGAGGCAGCTCTAGCAAGAGCAGCATGCCTCTAGTTTCTCACTTTTTCCCTGAGAATTTGTGCATGTTTTCTGTATTAGTGCAATAATTATATAATAATACTTGTACACTGCAAGCAGTCATTAGTTGCGTGCAAAGACATTCTAAAAAAAATCCACCTTGATGAAAACTGATATTATTCCAAAATGATGAAAGAAGACTCTTAAGAAGTCTCTGTTTACTGCAATGTGACTTGGCTGTTAGCAAACCAAATTTAATCTTGATGCAAAAGCATACCAGCAGAACCATTTTTAATACGGCTGGATAACTGGGAAATGCTGTTTGTAAACTTTGTAAACTTCCTGGAACCTGTTTGGCTATAACAATATGTTAGAAATACCTAAAGCTTCCAAAATCAAGTGTTTCATGTTAGTATTTAACATCGATATACGTGAGCTATTTCCCAAGTCAATTTTGCCTTCCCTCTTAGCAGTGAAAAAAAATTCTCTTACGACTGTATGCATTGATAGAAGTAATAAGCTTCAAAAATAGTCATGAGCTCTGACACTTAATCACTCTTTCTGATGAATGATTATTCAGAAGGGAAAGTCCTGCCACAACATGCTTATGTTTCAATTGAAAGCTGTCATTGCAGCACGTGCTCTAAACCTCAGTGACATGGATTGAATATCCAGTCAGTTCACCGTGGGAAAGGAATAGGCAAGAAACTGTATTTGATATTAAAATGTCTCTGTACTTTTGGAGCATCCTAAGAATAAAGTGGACACTATAAAATATAAGAGCTGGATGTAGGGAGCTGCTTGCATGGGATGTGTCGTTGGCAGCTTGCCATTTGCCCCCTCTGCCGCCACGTGTACCACTTTGACCAGCGATAGCAGATGGCACCGTATGGAAGCTGATGAGATGGATTTTTCTGAGCCTGAACACAGAAGGTGCCATAACAAGCATCATAAATGTCCCATATTATAAAATGACTAAAGACGAAGAAGGACAGAAAGAGTTAGTAAGTGATGCTAATGATGTGCAAAATTCTTCAGCAAAATCAGGGCTCAGTACCTGCTCGTGGAAAGCAAAGTAAGACCAAAATGAAGAAAAAAATGCTGCCATTTAAATGAAGTAAACTGGATCTTGATAAGTTGGGAGGTTTTTTCCCCCTGTCCATTTAGATCATGGCTAGCTTTATGGTGAATCACCTTTTCTGAGGAATTTATTTGTTTGTGTGTTTTTTTAAAAACAGTGTTATGATTTGTCATTTATAAGGGGAGCATATGAGTAAGCCCCCAAATGGGGACCTGCAACTGGGGTTGGCAATCATTTCCATCTTAACAAGAGGAATCAGAAAATCCACATTCGGGGTGGTTTCCCAAGGGCTGTATTCTAAGCTCTGTAGTATTACTATATGTTCTGAAGCTTATATTTACTTTGTTACTCAAAATTCATACCAACAGAAGCAACATATTATGAGAAGTTAATATACTTTGTACTGTGCAATGCCACTGCTCAAGATATTGTTTTCCTAGGGATTTTTTTTCCTTAAAAATACAGAGGCCTGTTTTTTATTGCACTTCTGTCATAGTAATAGAAGCTCAAGACACACTTTTCCAAATATTTTTTCCTCACGTATGTAATTACTAAATAACTGAGTGTGCACTGCATGATAGAAAAGTTTTAATCCTCCAACCTCTACATTTCATCTCTGATACGAATTTGTGGCTCTTTTCCACCCAAGACTTGCCCGCTGCTCAGGAGCTACTGGGGAGGAATTGCTGTTCTGTGGAGCAGGACATATACTCTCACTCTCTCTAAACCTATGAGAAGTTTGCTTATAAGGAGAGGCCAGACCTGAAGCGTTGCAATAAATCTTGCAAATAGGAAATTATGGTTTTAATTGTATTTTAATCCATGCGTGCTCAAACTTTACAGCTGGTTCTGAGCAATGGTTACATGAGATCTCTTATTAACTGCTCCACATGAAAAACATATAGGATTGTGTGTTTTTCCAAAGAATTGGAATTCAAAGAAATTCATTTCAGTGGTTCACTAAATTTAAAAGGTTGCCTCTAGGATAAATTTTTTACTGCGTGCTGTTGTGAGAATGCTGAAGATGTCATGAAGCAGACTTCCCCATAGCTCAACTTCTTCATCTTCTCAAGGAATTCATCTTTCTTTGGAGAAAAATGAGCCACAGAATTAAAGCTTTTTCACTGAACATTCTGCACTGTGGTTTGCATCGCGCAAACCATTGTCCAACACGGGACAAGCTGGATATTCTCCTTAATTGAAGATAAAGCTGTTTTCAGAGCTTCTCATCAGCCTCCCCAGTCAGTAGATCCTGATGTAGACCTTTCCTGAGAATGGGGGCGGGGGTGGCGGTGGTGGGA